>CM067359.1:45783798-46383798 GCA_034401795.1 Chaetoderma sp. LZ-2023a
GGTTTCTTTGATATTGACACAGTAAAAGAAAGACAATTGTTACATCAGAGTTGTAACGGTTAACCGTACTGGTAATTATTTCAAGGGACATGACTTTTTGTCACATGAAAGGCCAATAAGCAATGGTATAGCAATTTAGGTAAAACACTTGTTTTAAACATTCCACTTGTATGACTACAGTAGCTGTGTAAGTCAAGTCTTCAACACTTAACCGAACCAGTCATTCTAGTGCTAAATTTTCAAAAATGGTCTCTGACCATGCAAATGGACATTTTCTATATGAAAACAATTAGTGTTAAAAATCATACATGTTATCTCCCTTACATGTCTAATTCCTATGACCCTCATATTTATTCATGAAAATTTTAATTTTCTCATAGAAAATGTTCATTTGTAACCCAAGAAAAGACTATTTTTGAAAATTTGTCACTGGAATGACTGCCTCGGTTATCGAGCCGGTCATTGAAGTGAAAATTTTCGAAAAGTTCTCTTGGTCTGCAAATGGACATTTATCAAGACCACTACAGAAGCTATTATTAACTGTCTTGATTGTTTAATGAGTTACATTGTGTATGATATCTGATATGATGACATGGGTACATGCGGGCAGTAATTGTATTTAAGTGGTTAAAATTGGCATCAATCCTGCATGGACACTCCTCAATGTGATAGGCAGTGTTAACCCTTCAGTGGCCATAATGGCTTCAGAAGTGGTCCTGAGAAATGTACATTTGCAAACCAATAGAAGACTTTTTAGAAAATGTTGACCACTGGAATGATTGCCTCCCTAATCGAGCCAGTCAATCCTGTTGTAAATTTTTTCAAATAGCTTTCTCTTGGCCTGCTAATTAACATTACCTAAGCAATCATCGTAATTTACTTGACAGTTAAAGGGGTTTTATCCAAATAACAGTACCCGTGGTGTTGTTCACTGGTATTAAGCATTTAACACTCAAATATGTTCAAGACAAATCCAATTTTCTCTTACAAAATGTCCATTTGCAGACCAAGAGTAGATTATTTTTGAAATTTTTTCACAGGAATGACTGGCTCGGTTATTGAGCCAGTCATTTTAGTGATAAATTTTCAAAAATACTCTGGTCAAAAATGGTCTGCAAATGGACATTTCTCAAGACTCCTGCAGAAGCAGTTTTGGTAAGTTTGCATGTTAACCCTTTGAGACCTGCCACTCTGATGTCAAAAGCTGGTGTTCATTTTTCAACAAATTTGGTTGAAGATAGACAGCGACATCGTCCACCAAAATTGTTGAAAAATGAACACCCGTTTCTTTGCTATTGACATGGTAAAAGATAGAATATTGACACCAGAGTGGTAAGGGTTAACACTCACATCGGTTAAAAACTGCTTCTGCAGTGGTCTTGGTAAATCTCCATTTGCAGACAAGAGAAGAGTATTTTTGAAAATTTATCACAGGAATGTCTGGCTCGATAACCGAGCCAGTCATTCCAGTGGGAAATTTTCAAAAATATTCCCCTCTTTTAATTCAAGGGTTAAAGGGTTTTAAAATCATTATATGCTTCATTTTCACTACTTTATTGTGGTTATCTAGAGTTTAAACATATTTTAAACGTATACGTCAATATTTGTACAGGATGTTCTTTACTTTCTTTCGCTAATGTGTGATCACTAACACTTACACATTTTATGTTAAAATTGTTACAACATGTATTTCCATAAAATTGACCCAATTTTGGTTTGGATACAATATATGTCGGGGTGGGTGGGTGGGTGAGGGTGTGGGGTGGGGAGGGGATAGTTTCTCTAGTACTAAATTTGTAAATATATCAGGGAAATGTTTCACTGACATGAGTGCGGCGTTAACTCCAATTTATGCTAACAAACAACAACAACTGGAAAGATTTAATGTGGATTCTGGGACTCTGTATTGCTATATAGATGTCTGCTTACAAGATACAATTAACAACCGAATAAACTATTTTTTGGCAAAATGGGACAGACCCAGCCGTCAGAACTTGTCTGTCTCCAACTTACATGCGATGCTGCGGGACATGGTCCTAATGGAGCCAGACAAAAAGCTACTCCCTACCTCATCCAGTTGGTGTAGCTAGTAGTAAAACACATTAACCACAAGATCTGTTGTGGTTAATGTACTGGAAGTATTACAGGTCAGCAAGAATGCCTCAGGAAACAGCCAACTTGGCTTGGGTAGACCATCGGAATAAATGTTCCAACAACCGGGAAACATGTGCATCTCGACGTAGTACCTATACAGATGCAGTCCCATGAGATCCGGAAGAATGTATGGTTTTGTTCAACTCGGCGTGGGTACGGCATTAAAATAGGACTGTTGCATGGTTCGGGAAACTACACGCCTCTTGGAGGAGTAGCTATCTCGATGGAACCTCAAGAGATCAGGAAGAATGCCTGGGCTCATAATCAATCTAAACCTGTAATGTATGCAGGATATGTGCTATGCAATCCATGGGATGCATAGAACCATTAGGTTAGTTACTGCTACAGGATCTGTTGAATGAAGTAGAGCATTTGGGATTAGAGTAAGCTTTAATGTAAAGTGCATTAAAGCTTACAGACGCCAAAAACTCTAGCTATTATGAAGAAGAATTGAGAAATAGCTTGGGCTGCCCTGCAACTATTTAACCCTTTAACCCTCTAATTTATTCAAGAAAATGTCTATTTGCAGATCAAGAGAAGACTATTTTTGAAAATTTACCACTGGAATGACTGGCTCGGTTATCGAGCCAGTCATTCCAGTGGTAAATTTTCAAAAATAGTCTTTATTTGGTCTGCAAATGGACATTTCTCAAGACCACTGCTGAAGCCGTTTTTTTGCTGATATGAAGGCTAAATGGTTAATGGTCACGCTGAGCATAACTGCCCTTTGCAGTTGTCTCGAGAAATGTCCATTTTCAAGGCAAAAGAAGATTATTCTTGAAATCTTACCACTGGAATGACGTGCTAAAAGCCGAGCCAGGCATTTTAATTGTAAATTTTCAAATATAATCTCTTGGTCTGTATTATATGGACCTTCTTTGATGACAATTTTCTTGCCAGATCTTGACCAATGATATGTCCAATGCTCACTTCGGACAAATACTAGGTTTTCACGTGGTCGTGAGGAATGTCCAAAATTTTGCAGAACACTTGGAGAAGAATATTTTAGAAAATGTTGCACATAAATGACTGGCTCTGTACATCCGAGCCAGTCAGTCCAGTGGTAAGTTTTCAAAAATATTCTTTTCTTGGCTTGCAAATGAACATTTTCGAGATGTACAAATGTCTATTTCAAAATTTTAACTTTTAACCCTTTAACAACTGTTTGTCTGCTGAATTTCTGAAGACTACATTTTCAATGGGCTTTAACTCTGGATATGGTGAATATTTTGAAAACAATTTAACTGAAAGTTGTTGGTGACTTACCCACCAACAACTTTCAGTCAAATTGTTTTCAAAATATTCAGCAGGTCCGTCATTGTTGCATATGGAAATTGTTGTCTGGTGGCTTGCAGCAGTCAGACAGTTAATGGTAAAGATTGGCTAAAAAATAAAATTAATGTTATTAAACGCCTATTCGTAGGTCAAGAGCAGACTATCGAGCCAGTTATCTTAGTTATAAATTTTCAAAAAAATCTTGCACTTTAAATGGATATTTCTCAAGATCACTGTAGAGGCCTATGCGTATGCTAGGGTACATGTTTATTACCCCCCCCCGCGCTTTCGAGATTATGTTTTTGCTTCCGTCCATCCTTGCATGTGTCTGTCACACACACAGGTTGTTATTACACCACAAAAACATCCATTACCGTTCAATCACTACTTGCTTGCTAAATCAATTATATGCATTTAGCTACCAGAATAGGATTTTATTGCTTGCATACACTCCTCCCCATGCCTATTTCTATAAATATGGACTCAACCAGGCTACTGGTTAGGTCCATCTCCAGTATATTAACTGATATAGACTGGCACCAGTCTGTGCTCACTCCATAGTGACGCCTGTCACTAAGCGCGCTTGCGCATGCGCACTGGAGATCAAATAGGAAACAGATTCAGAACAACTGCACAAATATTATCAGAAAGTTTTTATATCTTTGTGCTGTGTCAGCTTACACTTGAAGGACTTCCTCACGCTAAGATATGCCTATTATGAAGTCTATCCTCCCAAAATTATGTTTTTGGAAGTATTTCGTGGTTATATTGAACTTTATAAATATATATATAAATGTTACCGGTTTTCGTAGGTTTCGTTTTCATGGTAACAACTTTAACATGCCTAAGTCATCATCATATGAAAACACTATTACTCCAGTGAGCCCTTAATCACGTTCAGTTAAAAGAAAAAATAGTGCTTTACAAGGAATTTCATTTATTTCCCTATGATAGGAAACAATCTTGAATTGGAATTTTTCCTGCCTTTGAAAGGCGTTTGCATGTTTCTAGACTCCTTTTATCGAAATTCTAAGCTGTATGCTTCTTCGTTTTCTACGGGTCTGTTTTATCGACCGATAAATCAAGTGCACGTCCTCAATCTGTGAATGAGTTCACTCTGTGGAGTATGGAGGACATTTCTGTTTTAAGTACACTATGTCTACCCCCACATCGATGTGCAGGTTTTGCATAGGGTGGTCTGCGTTTGTATCTAAGTTTCTTTAAGGATTATTCGTCCTTACAGCGCTGCCCTATGGTCGTCTTTCCCCTTCCTCCATTGCTAGTAGACAAAAGCTGTGTCTTTTGCAATATTCTAATATGTCTAATCCAGCAGCAACGGAGAGGGGGGGGGAGGTTTCGGCGAATTCGGAAGCAGTGATAGCTTTATTTGAGAGATTTGAATCCTTCGCTGCAGTTTTACCTAAATCTTTAGACGAAAGGATATCTTCTGCCATCATGGAGGCCAAGAAACAGGAAGTTTCTTCTGATTCCGATGATATCCTGAGGGCTAGCGGGCGTTCCCGCAAATGGGGGAAACCAATTCCTCTAACGTCAATGCAAGTATTCAGGTTTCCTAAGCAGAAGTCTAGAGCGACTCAGCTCTCGAAGGTGGGCTCGTGTAGTTCACCGGGTCAAACCCACATTAGACTTGAGGGTGACGGGCATAACCCTCAAGCAGTGGTGGCGGAGGCGGGAAGCTGACGTCCATAAGCCTGGTGCTTATGCTAATGCCAAAGATTTTCGGTCATACCGGTCGTCAAGATTCTTCATGGGTCGCCTATAGCTATAGTCCGCAATTTAGTTTTGCTAGTTCTTCCGGTTCCGTTGGGGTGGATTCGGGTCCTCGGGACTCGGGTTTACTTCTGTTTTCCGGTGATACTTCTGTTCCATCCATTTCTGGTTTGTCTTCCGGTTTTGCAGGACATCCCGGTCTTCAAGATCCGGTTCTTACTTCTGTTCCGACCATTTCCGGTATGACTAATAAGCTCTTCCGACAACTGCTTCCGGTTGGGACGTACTTCCGGGCTAGTGAATGAATTAAGAATAAAGAGCAATTAATTAGAGCAAATAAGCTCTCGAAGGTGGGGTCGTGTAGTTCACCGGGTCAAACCCACATTAGACTTGAGAGTGACGGCCATAACCCTCAAGCAGTGGTGGCGGAGGCTGAGGCTGACGTCCATAAGCCTGGTGCTTATGCTAATGCCATTGTCTTAGAACAGTTGTAGTGGATTCAGTTCTTCAGGACAGGGGTTACTTCCGTTTCTGGATCTACCTCCGTTTTTTCCGTATCCGGCCTGACTTCTGGTTTGCGTATTTCCGGTTCCTATGCTTATTCTGGGGTTTTTTTTAATGTACATCCGGGTTCAGTTTCCGGTTGTATTCTTCCATTTTGCGCATTTCCGTTTCCTAATTTTACAATTCCGGATTCGTACATCCGGGGATAGGGTCCTTGCCAGTTTTCATGGTGTTCTATGATTAACTTCCGGTTCTGTCTTCCTTTTTTGGATTTCCCGTGATAGCTCTCGCTGAGATTCCAGGATTGTCTTTTCTAGGATCTAGTCATCATTTTGTCTAAGAGTTAGTCTTACTTGAAGTCTCTCTTGGAATTGTAGATATTCGGCATTTATTCTTTTATCAGTGAAACATTTCAACATAATTAAAGACTCTTCCGACTGGTTTCCGGATGGGTTTTTTGTTGCAGTCGATAAGTCAGTCTGTATTCTACGCATTATCGCTAGATGTCACAATTAAAATTAATTTTTAATTTCATCCAACTTTAGATGGCCAGTTGTCTCTGGGCCGTTCAGCCTTTTTTCGCGCTCTTTTTTCCTCTTATGTCGGCAGGTTGACATATTTATTTTAACCAAGGGAATTAATTTCTTGAGGAAAATTCCTGTTTATAGCGTAATTCTTAGTCTAATTCTGACAGGCGCTGAAAGGAATAGATTCAGTAGTGGATTCATAGGGAAGAGAATGGCTCTAAGATTAATGATTACAAGAGCAAGAAAACGCTGAGAATAGAGAAATAAGATTAGGGTGAAGGAAGAAGGAATAAAAGCCGAGTTTTTTCTTCTGCCTTGTCACAGTCATGGTGTAGGTGAGTTTTTTTGCTTAGATTTTATATCGCCTCTGTTTTTCAGCGTTTTGTTTCGTGATTCATCCTGTAGTGTTTAATCATAATCTAGTATTAGTGTTTTGTGTATTTAACATCCAGCTGTTTCCGGGATTCATTATCATTCTATCAATCATTCCTTTTTATTAGCATATCAAACTCAATGACTTCCGTTTTTACAAGATGATAATATTGGATCTAAGTCTTTAATAATAATGAGTAAAGATAAGTATAGGCCTCTTCCTTCATCCTCTGCCCCTTCTCCTTCTAAAGTTTTCTTCTAGTCATGTTCTCCTTCCTCTCTCTCTCTCTTTCTGTCTTCCTTCTTTTTTCCCTCCTATGGGGTTTTCCCGTATTTCATCTTCTATCAATCCTCTCCTGGGATCTTCTGGTCCTGTTCTTTCCTCTTCATCTTCCATTCTTCTTAATTCCTCTCTTCCTCTTCTTCGTCTTTTGATCATCTTGATCCGATTGTTTCTGTCGTTCTCTCTTTTGAGCTTGAGTTTCTAATTGTTGATTAAGGTCTGGTTTTCTCATTGTTTTCTGTTTTTAGGGATTCGTCCCTTGTTCGTTCTTTCATGTCAGCTTTTTTCTCTATTCTTTCAATGTCCTCTTGTTAGGATGTTGTATCTGTTCACATTGCTACTGATCAATCTTTTTCCTCTTCTGATTCTTTACAGTTTTCTTCTCTTCTAGCTTCCAAGAGGCCTTGCTATTCTCTTTCCATTTGATCTGTTGATTCTATGGCCTCTGGTGATGCTTCTCATCTCTTTTCTTCTTCATCTCCTAATCCTTCTTCTATTCTTCTATTTCCTAGTCGGTCAGGGCTGAGGAGATTTTGTCCAGTCAGGGTCTCTTCGGATGACTGGTCCCTGGCTCACTGGTGGATTGCTTAGACTCTTTCTCTTCCTTGTAAGGATTAGTTTTCTATAGTCGTTCCTTCTTTTGTGTCAGCTCTTTCCTCTTTTAATTCTTCCTTCTTGTCTCCTCTGGTCTTTTCAATTGACAATTTGGTCATTATCATGTTAGTTTTATTTGTGAATTATGTTAATTCTAAAGAATTTATACATACATGAGAGCGTTCATCCTACGGTAGGTTTTCCTACCCTGTCATTAATTCTTAGTAAAATCATCTCTATTCACTCTGAAACATTCTAATCTGCATTATTTTTAATTTATCATGGGGGTATGTCATGATTAAATCTCATGATTCTTACTCCCAAGTCAAGATGGAGACCATCTCCCAGATCATTTCCATCGACCAAAATGAAGCCTTTTTTCATGTGTTCATTTACTCTTCTTTCAGAAAATTCCTGAGATTTGCTTACTAAGATCGAGTTTGGCAGTTTCGTGCCATGCCTTTTGGCCTGACCATGGCTCCTTTTCTTTTTCTCGCCTAGTCTCGGCCGTGGCAGAAATTTTCACCGTCGTTCTATCCATCTCCACGTTTATATAGACGATTGGTTAGTAAAGTAAGTCTTCTTCAATTCTTTCAGGAATTCTTCCAGAGGTTTGCAGTCTGGCATGCAACCTAGGGTGGATTTTAAATCTAAAGAAATCAAGTCTAGGTCCCTCTCAAATCTTCACGCATCTAGGCGTTTCTTTCGATCTGACCCAGGGTCTAGTCTTCCCCTCAGATCCATGAATAGAGGCTTTATCAGTGGCAATGGAAATCCTGTCTTCTTCCATGGTCTGAGCAAGATTTCTGCTAAGAGATAGGTTTGATGGTCAGCGTAGAGAATGTTATTCCATGGGCGGCGCTGATTAGAAGGCCTTTCCAAATGTATTTAATGTCCCTTTGGAAGCAGTCGGTTCACTCTATTTACCATCAGATTCCCATCAGAGAACACTTGTTTCCTCTTCTAAATTTTTGGAAACACCGTTCTCTGCTTCTAATGGATGTTCCACTGGTAAAGTTCTCTCCTCAGGCGATTATCTTCACAGACGCTTCTCAGGAGGGATGGGGAGCGGTCTGGGACTCCCTGTCGGTTTCCGGTCTTTGGTCCCTGGAGGAGTCTACAGCTCATATCAACATTCTGGAATTGCGTGCTGTCACGAAGGCTCTCCTTTCATGGTCAGATCTTGTGATAGATCTCGGGGTCTCTATTCGGTCGGACAATTCGACAGTGGTCTCATATCAACAGGCAGGGGGTACAAGGTCATCCCTCCTTTGTCTATAAGTGTGGAACCTTCTCTTATGGTGTCGCAAGAATCAGATTCTTCTAGTGTCTCCTCATGTCCCAGGCGGTCTGAATTTTCTTGCAGACCAACTGTCACGTCCCAGCAAATTCGCCCACACAGAGTGGCGGTTAAAGATGTCGGTTGTCAAAGCGATTTTCAGTCTTATGGATCGTCTTCTGGTAGATCTGTTTGCGACATCTCTGAATGCTCAGATCTCTTACATGTCTCTTTCCGGACAGTCAAGCCCTGGCAGTGGATGACCTGTCTCAGTCCTGGACAGGAATGTTTGTCTATGCGTTCCCTCCAACGATTTTGTTTCCGTTAGTGTCAGAGCTCTAGATAAGCAGGGTTTTTGCGTTTTCACCCAATAAAAATTGCCAATCACCCAATTAATTTTTAACATGAGTACTGAAATAGAAAATCACCCAATTAATTTCAGTTCTCTTGCTAATAATGTATAATAGCCCAATTAAATTCCAAAGAAACTCAATTTACAAAATTTCTAAGAGTGAATCACCCAATTATTGAAAAGCTTATCTAGAGCTCTGGTTAGTGTCGAAGAATGTCAAAAAACAAATATGCGAGATTCTTTTATAGCTCCTTTTTGGCCAAAGAGGATTTGGTTTGTAGACCTTCTAGATCTCCTGGTAGACTTCCCTCGTCTTCTTCCATTCTCCCAGGATCTTCTGTCTCAGGTAAGGGGTCTTTGTCTTCATCCAAACTCAGAAATCTTCAGTCTGTGTGTTTGGAGAATATCGAAACTAGTCTACGAGAATAAAGTTTCTTTATGGTCTCCAGTAATTATCAATTCTTCCAGAAGAGAGTCGAACCGCAGAGTTTTCAAGTGTCGACTTAAAATTTTTGGAGAATGGTGTTCAGACCAAGGTCTCGTGCCCGATTCTGTTTCTATTCCCCAAGAATTAGACTTTTTTAACATATCTATTTGATTCCTTCCATTTATCAGCTAATTTGGTTAGGGGATATAGATTTTCTCTGGCATCTTCTTCCTTGCCTTCTGTATGCCGATGTCAAGGACACTAAGACCTTTAATAGTTTTTAGTAGAGGTCTAGGGAATATTCGTCCTCCGATAGCTACGCCTTTACCTTCATGGAACTTGGCTTTGGTTCTTCAAGTGCTGGCAGGCCGTCATTTTGAACCTCTTTCCTCTATTAGTATTAACGGCCTCTGCTAGAAGGCGTTCAGAATTCATGCTTTTTCTGCTGAAAGGGAGAGATTTATACTTTCAGGAGATGGTTTAGTTTTAATCCCAGAAGGGATTTTTTTATCTAAAACTCAGTCTAACCCGTTTCCTGCTAGTCCGATCATTTAAAAATCGTTATCGTCTTTTTCGCCTTCCGAAAAACTCTGACTCTGATTAAGAATGTACAAACAGTGAACTGATTTCAAAAGATTTGATCTGTCCCTTTTATGTGTTTCTTATGCGGAAGAGTTAACTAAGCCGGTCTCAAAGTTTACGATATCCTGATGGATTTGGGAGATGATTAAGCTTTGTTACGAGATTGCTTCTCCGGAACAAATTAATCTCTCCCATATTAAAGCTCACGATGTTAGAGGAATGGCGTCCTCTTTCGCACTTTTTGCCGGTTCGTTTTTAGATGAAGTCATACAGGTTGCAGGATGGAAATCTGAATCCTCTTTTACAACCTTTTATCTGAAAGATCAGAGTGCAGCAGCCCCCTTCTTTCGTAATATTACGATTTTAACCAATATAGCTGAAGACCATTTACCAAGCACATCTCACCATTTTCGCTAAGACTGGGCATCTGTAAGAAATGATGAGAGTTTATTTTGGGTTTTATTTAGTTCAAATTTTCCTTATTTGATAATCATGGTGTGATTGATTAAAATGCACCATTATATTGTAATTAACATTTGGATAAGATTGGTTTGATTTTTATCCTTGTTTGATTGATTCTCAAATCGCCTCCCACCTAATGTTTTAAGTGGGGCACTGACCAAATCTACGGGTTTAGCAAGTAGTGATTGAATGGTAATGGATGTTTGTGGTGTAATAACAACCCCCCACAGACCCCCCCTAGCGGGTTGGTCTTTTGTTTTATTAACCACTGTAAAAACATACCATTCAATCACTACGACCCGGTCTCAGCCACCCCGCATGGGATTAATTTGAGAATTTGCCTATAATATTTGGCACTTAAATTCAGAAAAGTGAATCTGTTTCCTGTTTGGGCTCCAGTGCGCATGCGCAAGCGCACTTAGTGACAGGCGTCACTATGGAGTGAGTACAGACTGGTGCCAGTCTATATCAGTTAATATACTGGAGATGGATCTAACCAGTAGCCTGGTTGAGGGTCCATATTTATATGAATAGGCATGGGGAGGAGTGTATGCAAGCATAAAAATCTTATTCTGTTAGCTAAATGCAGATAATTGATTTAGCAAGTAGTGATTGAACGGTAAGTATGTTTTTATAGTGGTTAATAAAACAACAGACCAACCCTCAAGGGGGGTTCTGTGGGTTTTTTTCTTTCGATAACTACTTTTGCTTGGAATATTGTGACAACACTTCATGGGAATGTTGGCTATGGTAGTAGGCAAATGCACCTTAGTTTGAGGGTCAGTCAGCCCATCGTCCGTCCATCCATCCCTTTTTCTCTGAATTTGTGTCTGTCCATCCGTGCAAATTTTGGGTTTTCATTCAATAACTTTTATCTTTGCTTGGAGTATTTTGACGAAACTTCATGGGAAGGTTGGCTATGGTAGTAGGGTAGTAGCGAAATACACCTTAGTTTGAGGGTCAGTCAGCCCTTCCCTCCGTCCCTCCGTCCATCCATCCCTTTGTCTCTGAATTTGTGTCCATCTGTCCGTGCAAATTTTGGGCTTTTGTTCAATAACTTTATCTTTGCTTGGAGTATTGTGACGAAACTTCATGGGAACATTGACTATGTTTCTACGGAAATGTATATTGTTAGCTCACCTGGGCTGAAAGGCCAAGTGAGCTTATGCTGTGCCGACCGTTAAACGACTTCTCAAGAACCACTAGGCCGATTTCAATTATATTTGGCAGGAAGCATCCCTAGGGCATAGAGACTAAAGTTTGTTCAAACGAAGCCAATCGGCCAAAATCCAAGATGGGCGCCGGCCAAAATAGCCGATTTTTAGAAACACTAAAAAATCTTCTCCGAAACCGCTGGAGGAATTGATTCAAAACTCATAACACATCATCTAGTGCAATAGTAGACCTAAGTTTGTTCAAGGCAACCTGATTGGACGATTTGCCTGGTGGCCATCTTGGATGACCTAGTTTTCGCGAAAACGACGTCTTCTCCCGAACCGCTGAAGGGATAGACCTGAAATTTGGTAAATATGCTTAGGGACCAAGGTCCATTCAAGTTTGTTCAAGGGAAGTTCGTACGTTAAAAAACATGGCCGCCATCAATGAATACAAATTTAGCGTTTGTTGGTCATATTGGCTTTTTTTTATTTGATGTATTTTAATGGCGAAAATTGCTTTATATATGCTTATCAGTGTGGCGAGTTCAAATATGCCACTTTCGAGACTGTCGGATAAACGGTTTGGCTGCCATCTTGGTTTGTTTTCCGGCAATCGGCTCCCATAGTAAAGCAATGGGGAATTCTTTAAACGACCTCTTCTCAAGAACCGCTGGGCCAATTTCAATTATATTTTGGAGGAAGCATTCATAGGGCATAGTGATCTAAGTTTCTTCAAACGAAGCGGATTGTTCGAAATCCAAGATGGCCACCGGCCAAAATAGCTGATTTTTAGAAACACTTTAAAAAATCTTCTCCAAAACCGCTGGAGGAATTGATTCAAAACTCATAACACATCATCTGTGGCAACGGTACACCCAAGTTTGTTCAAGGCAACCGGATTGGCCGATTTGCTTGGCGACACTCTTGGATGACCTAGTTTTCGCGAAAACAACTTCTCCCGAACCGCTGAAGGGATGGAGCTGAAATTTTGTAAATATGCTTAGGGACCAAGGGCCTTTCAACTTTGTTCAAGGGAAGTTTGTTTGTTAAAAAATATGGCCGCCATCAACCAATCAAAATTTAGCATTTTTTGATGGAGAAAATTGCTTTATATATGCTTATCAGTGTGGCCAGTTCAAATATCCCACTTTCGAGACTGTCGGATAAACGGTTTTCCTGCCATCTTGGTTTGTTTTCCCGCCATAGTCTCCCATAGTAAAGCAATCGGCCCATAGTAAAGCAATGGGGAATTCTTTAAACGACTTCTCAAGAACCACTGGGCCGATTTCAATTATATTTGGGAGGAAGCATTCATAGGGCATAGAGGTCTAAGTTTGTTCAAACGAAGCTGATCAGCCAAAATCCAAGATGGCCACTGGCTAAACCAGCCAATTTTTAGAAATCTCTCTAAAAATCAAAAGGCTTTAAAGGCTTGGGGGTTGATTCAAAACTCATGAAACATCATCTAATGTAGGAGGAGAACCAATTTGTTCAAGAGAACCTGATTGGTCGATTGGCTTGGTGGCCATCTTGGATGACCTAGTTTTCGCTAAAACAACTTCGTATCCAGAATCGTTGAACGGATTGGGCTGAAATTTGGGAGATATGATAAGGGACTAAAGGCTGTTAAGTTTTGTTCAAAAGTAGTTGATACATAAAGAAACATTGCTTCTGTTTTCTTGTTATAATTCTGCTCAACTCTGTAGTGTTCTACTTATTGTTGATGGCCTTTCTGGTTGAAATGCCTATGATGCAGGTGAGCAATACAGGCCCCTTGGGCCTCTTGTTTAATATAGATTAATTAAATGCTACAATAAATGTCATGTCATTTCTGTTTTGAGATGGTCAAACAAGATTGTGTCCATTATCTTTAGTTATTAGCTCACCTGGCCTGAAAGGCCAAGTGAGCTTATGCCGTGGGGACCGTCCGTCGTCCATCAACCTTTCCTTTAAACGACTTCTTCTCAAGAACCACTGGGCCAATTTCAATTATATTTGGCAGGAAGCATCCTTAGGGCATCGGGACCCAAGTTTGTTCAAATGAACCCGATCGACCAATTTGGCCGGTGGCCATCTTGGATTTAGGCTGATTTTAGGAAACGTCTTTAAAAATCTTCTCCGAAACCGCTTAGCGGATTGATGCAAATCTCATGAAATATGATCTAGGGCAAGAGCAGAACCAAGTTTGTTCAAGGGAACTTGATTAGTCAAGTAGTTCGGCGGCCATCTTGGTTGACCTATTTGTAGCGAAAATTACTTCTCCAGAACCTCTAAAGGGAACAGGCCGAAATATGGCAGATATGATTAGGGCCTAAGGGGCATTAAACTTTGTTCAAAAGAAGTTGATCCGTCAAAAAGCATGGCCGCCATGGGCCAATCAAAATATAACATGTTTGGCAGCCATATTGGATTTTTTTATTTGATAGATTTTGAGGTCCAAATTGGTTTTGTATGTGTTTTGGGGTATTCTGAGAATTTGCAATTTTCGAAATTGTCTGATAAATTGTTCGGTGGCCATCTTGGATCTTTTTCCTGCCAAAAGCTCCCATACTAAAGCAATGGGAAATTTAAAATGTTTTCTTCTGGAGAATTACATAGCCGATTTCAATTATATTTAGCAGGAAGCACCTTTAGTGTGTAGAGATTCAACTTTGTTCAAACGAAGCTGATCGGCCAATTGGGCCGGTGGCCATCTTTGATTTTGGCCGATTTTTAGAAACATCTATAAAAACCTCCGAAGCCGCTTATGGGATTGATGCATACCTGATGAAATATGATTTAGGGCAAGAGGTGAACCAAGTTTGTTCAAGGGAAGTTGATTGGTCAAATGGTTTGGCGGCCATCTTGGTTGACCTAGTTGTAGCGAAAACGACTTCTCCAGAACCGCTAAAGGGAACAGGCCGAAATATGGCAGATATGATTAGGGACTAAGGGCCATTGGAGTTTGTTCAAGGGAAGTTTATCCGTCAAAAAACCTGGACACCAAGGGCCAATCAAAATATAGCATGTTTGGTGTCCATATTTGATTTTTTTTTTCGAAATTAGTTTTATATGTGTTTTTGGGTATTCTGATCTCAAATTTGCAATTTTCGAAATTGATAAATTGTTCGGTGGCCATATTGTTGATAAAGAGTATTCTAGTTGAAATGCCTATGGTCCAGGTGAGCGACACAGGACCCTTGGGCCTGTTGTTATCATTCAATAACTAAACCTGCTACTTGAATATGTTATTGAATAGGTTATTAATCTCATGTGGCTACCGGTAGTTTATAATTATCAGCTCCCATTTATCTGTGTATCCATCCATATATCTATCCAAATCAATGGGATTGTGTCATCCCACAAACATGGCTGCCGTTGTGGGGGCGGGGGGTACGTGTGTGTGTCTGCATTATAGCCGTCATCAATATCACCACCACCACATCCGCCACCGCCCTCACCATCACCACGACCAACGCCGCCACCACCATCACGACCACCACCACCATCACCACCATCACCACCATCGCCACCATCAACACCACCACCATTGCAGCCACCACCATCACCACCGCTGCGCCGCCACCACCCTCATCACCACCACCACCATCATCATCATCACTGCCGCCGCCACCACCATCATCACTGGTGCCACCACCACCACCATCACCACCACCACCACCACCACTACTATCATAACCAACCACCAGCACGACCACATCTGCCACCACCATCACTGACACTTCCACCACCACCACCACCACCACCACTACCACCACCAGCACCACCACCATCATGATCACAGCTTCTGTCTGTCTGTAAGTGTGTGCATCATCAACAATGGTGGTAGAATTTGTTATTTCTTAACTGTCTGACTGCTGAGTTTTTGCAGACGACATTCCATGGGTTAAATATCTCTAGACCTGCTAAATATTTTGAAAACAATTTGACTGAAAGTTGTTGGTGGTTTAGCTAAGCTACCAACAACTTTCAGACAAATTATTTTCAAAATATTAAGTCAAAAGTTTTTGCTCATTGAAATTTAGTTGTCTGGTGGCTTGCAGCAATCACACAAGTAACCCTTTAACACTCATATCAGCCAAAATGGCTTTTGAAAATATACCACTTGAATGACTGGCTCGATTAGCCAGTCATTTCAGTGGTAAATCTTCAAATATAGTCTTCTGTTGGTTTGCAAATAGACATTTTCTATGAGACCATTGAAATTTTCTTGAACAAATTCGAGGGTTAAAGTTTTAAAAGGCAACAGATTGAGTTCATAACATAGAAGGATTCATTTCTAGAAAATCTCCGCCCATTTCTAGCTAAACTTCGTCCATTTCTAGTAAAGCTCCACCCATTGCTAGCTAAACTCCGCCCATTTCTAGCAAAGCTCTGCCCATTGCTAGCTAAACTCTGTCCATTTCTAGCAAAGCTCCGCCCATTGCTAGCTAAACTCCGTCCATTTCTAGCAAAGCTCTGCCCATTGCTAGCTAAACTCTGTCCATTTCTAGCAAAGCTCCGCCCATTGCTAGCGAAACTCTTCCCACTTTCTTACGTGTGTTGTTGGAATCAATTTATATACTTTGAAACATAAATTCCCATAACCCCAATTTCAAGGTACACTGGAACTATAAACTGTTGAATATTTTGACACTAATTTAACTGAGTGCTGTTGCTGCCTGTCCATCAAATTAGGTTCAAAATATTCAACAGAATATTTATTAAAAAGTAAATCCATCAACGACATAAAATCTGTGCACTTACAATAGTAGAGTTTTCAATGTTCGTGACGGAGCTAGATACAATAGGCGCATGTCACAATACATAGTGGCGTACATGTAATACATGTACGTCACTATGTATTGTGACATGTGCTTACATGTGACGTATTTGAGTATGTAACTATGTATTGTGACATGTGCTTACATGTGACGTATTTGAGTATGTAACTATGTATTGTGACATGTGCTTACATGTGACGTATTTGAGTACGTAACTATGTATTGTGACATGTGCCTACATGTGACGTATTTGAGTACGTCATTATGTATTGTGACATGTGCCTACATGTGACGTATTTGAGTACATCACTATGTATTGTGGCATGAGCCTACATGTGACGTATTTGAGTGCGTCACTATGTATTGTGACATGAGCCTACATGCGATGTATTTGAGTACGTCACTATGTATTGTGGCATGAGCCTACATGCGATGTATTTGAGTACGTCACTATGTATTGTGGCATGAGCCTACATGCGATGTATTTGAGTACGTCACTATGTATTGTGACATGAGCCTACATGCGACGTAGTTGAGTATGTCACTATGTATTGTGACATGAGCCTACATGTGACATATTTGAGTACGTCACTATGTATTGTGACATGAGCCTACATGTGACGTATTTGAGTACATCACTATGTATTGTGACATGAGCCTACATGCGACGTATTTGAGTACGTCACTATGTATTGTGACATGAGCCTACATGTGACGTATTTGAGTACGTCACTATGTATTGTGACATGAGCCTACATGTGACGTATTTGAGTAAGTCACTATGTATTGTGACATGAGCCTACATATGACGTATTTGAGTATGTCACTATGTATTGTGACATGAGCCTACATGCAACGTATTTGAGTACGTCACTAAATGTTGTGACATGAGCCTACCTGTGACGTATTTGAGTATGACGCAGTATGCTTGAGTAGCAGATCTGATCCCTCCATTCTGTGCTGTATTGGAGCCACGTGTGATGGATAATTACTATCATGCCATGTTTCAGCAGCTGCTGTATTTAGAGCTAATGACGTTCACTGCTTTACTGGATGGGCACTTTTTGAAATAAGTAATATTTGGATGAGAAAGCATAATTTGGCCATTTGTGGGCCGATTACTCTAGGCTTGTACTGTTTGCACTGCATGTACGTTAAGCAGTTCTAAGTCCTTTCACCTTAAGTGTCTCGCTGCTGAATGCCACCATACAATAATTTAAATGAGCAGTAACTCTGGGCGTGATGAATATTTTGAAAACAATTATTGACTGAAAGTTGTTGGTGGCTTAGCCACCAACAACTTTCAGTTAAATTGTTTTCTAAATATTTAGTCGGTCCAGAGATATAACCTCTGAAATACGTCATCTGGAAAAACACAGGAGTCAGGCAGGCAGTTAAACACAAATGATATCGGCGCACAGAAAGTTATTTGGAAAGTACATCCTTTAATTAAATGCACGATTGATTGGTTGGTTGGCTGATTGGTTGGTTGATTGAATGGTTGGTTGGTTGGTTGGTTGGTTGGTTGGTTGATTGATTGATTGATTGATTGATTGATTGCAAAATACTGGGAACATTTGGGTTCTGTGGGTAAAAAAAAAATTTGTAATATAACATTTCAGCTGATAAATCAGAAAGAAACCTGTGGAGATAACTCAGTCTGAGAAAGCATAGCATATGTGCATATTTATTAGATAGTTTCTTTAAACATAACTTTATGGCATATTCATGAAGAAATACCTTGAAAGTGTGTAGATTGAAACATGATAAATTAAAAAAATGTACGATCGTAATTTTTGTAGTAACATCATGTTTTTTGTGCTCCCTTCTAAAGTATTCAAGATAATTAAAAATTTTAAACTGCTTATTTATTGTCAGACATGTGCAACTGCTGCAACACAATTTCGTTTTGAGCAGAACACGTTTATGCTAGGATTGATAGAGCTGAAGTTTAACCATCTAACCGGAACATAAAATCCTGGTCCTTGCCCTTTAACGCAATTCTTGACCTAATTGACAGCTTTCATTTAACACAAAAATTATCGCTAATCATTATGTAACAACTCCAAATCAGAATGATTAGCTAGTTTGGCCTCATTAACCCTTTAACACTCATATCAGCCAAAAATGGCTTCTGCAGTGATCTTGAGAAATGTCCATTTGCAGACCAAGAGAAAACCATTTTTTTTAATTTGCAACTGAAATGACTGGCTCGATAATCGAGCCGATATTTTATATGAAATTTTCTTGAACAAATTTGAGGGTTAAAGGGTTAAGATAGTATATTATAAGAGCTAAACATATTCATACGCGATGCTCCTCACATGCACTTTCAAATGTAGTGTTCATATGTTTTCGAGCAGTAACAAGAAACCCTCACAGTAAATTGTATGTTGTTGTTACAACATCAATCTGCAGTCAAAGAGGAATAGATTGCTGTATAAAGCAAGTGTCTAGGCCTAATAGTTACTCCGAAAATTTATTTACTAGACAAGAAGTAACAAACATTCCCAGTATTGTGCAGGCGACCATTATTGATTTAAACTTTTTGTATATTACGTATATATGATTTTATTATTGTGGTTATAAATATAGACTATATTTTCTGTTCTTGTTTTTTCAGGTTCTGGAACTGACTGTTAGATCGAATGTACCAATGTAGCTCCATCACTATGCTGTCTTATATGGAGTTATCCATCCGTGCAACTGCTGACCAGTCAGTGATATCGGTCAGCAGGTTGAACACCATCTGTGTTATGTTGTTCGGGTGACATGAATCACAATCTGGATTAACCAAAGGTCAGAATGTAATCTACAAGTGGACAACGACGTAAATGGGGTGATTATTTTCGGAGAAATTCATTTTTTTCTCAAATTAAATTTTTCGAATGAAACTGAAAATGCAATCTCTTACCATGAATACCTGGGAGAATATATGCAAAACTTTCGCACATGGATACAATGTTCAGAGAACATGCACGCTACATTGGAAAGGTTTATCATTGTGTTTGGGATTTACAGATGATGAGATTGGATGATGTCGCATACTGAGTGATCAAAGCGGAGAATCTAATGTAATTTGGTGCCTTTTACTCTTCCCGATAGTGCTCCCGTTGAAGTACATATAGTGCTGGAATTTATTCATTAAACTTTTACTATTAACATTGATTAATTTATTGTGGTATATCTATAACATAAGTTTCTGCTTAAAATACAAATTTCTCTTGGATCATTATGGCAGCTAGATCGATAAATTCACGTTCTAATGCGTTAGCGGGCAGCCGAACTCGAAGTGGTAGCTTGAAACGCGAAGAACATGATAATGGTGATAGCGAAGCGTCTTCAAAGAAATTGTCAAGTACACTGAATGGCACTGGAGGCGGAGCAACGCGTAGGTTTGGTTCTAAAGTCAGTTTGTTGAAAGACATGTTTCAATCTGGTAATAGTTCATCTAGTAATACTACTACCACTACAAGTTTGAAACATTCCAGCCATCTAAATGAGAAAGTTCCAGATGTTAAGAAGAAGAAGATGGTTGAAAATAGCGACCCGCCATCATCTTCTGCACCTGTGAGACGGCAGGCAACACCTCATAAATTAGTGATAAGTGCGGCTGAAATAAAAGAACCTGTACCACAGACACAGACTGTTGCATCATCAAATGCTAGTGTTGTCTCCAATTCATCATATGAGCCACCTGCTGATACCCCAATGTCTCCAAATGGAAGTCATGTCGACCGATTTAACTACACACGTCGAATGTTCGCGAAAATGGAATTTGAACAGAGACAGGAAGAAGAACGTCAGCAACAATGCCGCTCACGAACACAGTCACCTGGAGGTCGATTGAGTCGTGGAACCTCACCTCTTATGTCACCAACCTATCGGTCACCTTTGTTATCTCCTACATTGCTCTCACCAACAAGTCCAGAAAGAAAACGCTCACCTTCTGCCGAGCCTATTCTTATGTATACACCTCATGTTTGGCCACGAACAACTCCACATTCCAATATCCACAGCGGATATCATTCACACGAGAATCTAACAGACAGCCCGTCAGGAGGAATATCACTTCCTAGGAATCAGTCTCCGCAGAAGGGGCGCGTATTGCCTTCACCTCCTGTTATTAAGTTTGGTGCATCACCGCCATCAATGCCATTCGAACAACATGCTGAAAGACGGGATCAATCAAAGGTTTGCCCAGAATCCATTGCAATCCGACCAGGTTATAACTCTATGGATAACTTGACAGACCTAAAACATTCATTGTCTGACCATCATGCTAATCGGCATGGCTTACATTTAGGTATTCAGAGTAATCTTGATTCTGCGGTGAGTACATCTGATTCTAATCTCCATGTCTCCCCATCACATCCTCCCTCCTCAACACAGCAACAATTTCACCCTAAACCATCCTCCATAAACTTTCCCAACACACCCGGTGGATTACTTTATAAGCGAAAACAAAGTGAGAATGAAATTTTAGAAGAAATTGTAAAAGGAACTCGTACAAGTAAATCTCAATTGCCATCTGGGCACTCCCATGAAGGTATGAATTTAGTAAGTCCCAGGAATCGAACTGTGGGTGGAGGCTCTGAATCTGATATTAGATCGTCATCAATAGGCCATCGGTCTCGTAGGGATCAGTATATGGAAAGTACGTATCCAGTTAGTACAAAACCATCAAATATTAGAAGTGATGATAATACTGATGTGGTCATGCGAAGAAGTCCAGAAAAGTTTTCTCCCGCACTTCAACCAAAGCGCTTGAGTAGAGACGATATTCAGAGTGCAATAGACCGTGCTGATTCCTATCTCGCTCGTGTACACAATGTGCCCAGTAATAATAAACAGGAGGTGACTGATTATGGTGAAAAACGCAAGGGCATGTATGTCAGTGATCAGAAAGAGAATCAATCTAAAAGACTAACACACTCTAAAAATGACAAAAATGCTAGAAATTCTGCGACTGTGGATAAGAATAATGATTCTCATTCACAGACAGATATAGAACAAAGTCATTTAGCTAGCTCTAATAGTAAATTAAGCAATAGAACAAAGTCATCAGCCATAGAGGTCACAGAGGTCATCGTAGAACATAGTGATGAAATCACCAGCACCGATCAACCACTTTCTCCGACCGCAACAAGCCAAATGTTCGTTCAACTTATCAGTGATGTGGATTTACATCCACCATCCAATGACGATGGTGACTTGGATTACGCTCCTGCACCCATGCAGATGGATCCCTCGTCTTCCAGTGCCACGTTAGAAAAAGCTTCATCGATTTCACAAAATGAAATGCATGTCCATATGAATCAAAAGCCAGCACCACCTATTCCATCCAAACCAGTGCATTTAGCCAATAATGTAGTGCATAATTCTGTCACACACGCTCATTCTCAAGAAAGTAATGCTTCCACAAATCATCATATTCCACCTAAAATACAATCGTCTGTTGTGAAACCTGACTGTACAGAGAATACACAGGCAACTCAGGCAATCCAAAAGCCAAGGAGCGAACCATTCCCACGATCCTTTGCTTCATTGAAATCATCGCAACAACATGAAAATTCAACAAGCAACAGTGTATCTCCACCAGAAATGACTGATTCAATTATTTCATTAACGGGTTCAACGATATCAGAATCATCAGATTACGAGGCTTTGCAATCAGATGCTGCTCAACCTTCACGTATTGTGATTAATCCAACATATTCTGATTCCTCACCGGATATTCACATGCCAGACAGTTTAATACAGAACAAACAAACCAATATTCAGCCTGCTAATACTGTTGCTAATACCGTTGTTGAACTCGAGCATGAGTACTCGCGTCCACCAGTTAGGACGGCAGTTTCGTCTCTGCAAGATCAAATGAGTAAGTCAGTGAAACAGATAAATGAATCTCCATATTCCACGCCACCCCCTCCACGAACTGTTAAAGGCCACGAAACACAAGAAACTATGAATAGTACTCACGCACCGACCACCAATGTATCTATGCACACTGTGAATAATAGCAAATCTATACCGTCGCAAAATACTAAACCTCCACCGCTTCACAAGCATTCTGATAATAAAACAATACCTTCCCCTAGTGCAAAATCTCGCTTGGATCAACATAAAAATTCGAACCTTCATCCCAATTCTGACATAAAAGCTAAACCTAAACGTAACCGCTTTGATCCCGTTTCCTCCGAACAGCCGCTACCGTTCTGGATGACACCTCCACCACCGAGTATACAGGAACCAGTGGTCAAAGCTGATGATGACCATGATTATACAGTCTTACTTGAAACCGTGTCCCATGACAGTGTGTACCAGAAGCCTGCGGGTAAAGAATGGGCCGAGATGATGACTGTTGATGAGGAGCAAAAACTATTGAGCAAAGGGTAAGTTTTATCATAGTCTGATTGATCAATGGTCTTCACACTGTACATGTAGTTACACATATATACAGTGTACCTTTTCCATTTGGGAAAATACCATTCCACAATTAATGCATTGCTTGCAATTTGGCCAACTAGTAAACATGCCAGACAAAAAGGAAACTTGTTTTAACCCTTACCACTCTGATGTCAAAATTATATTCTTATTGGTTCGACAGCGAAGAATCGGGTGTGTATATTTCAACAGTTTTGGTGGACGATGTTGCAGTCTACGACAGCACCATCTTCCACCAAATTTGTTGAAAAATGAATACCAGTTCATCTTTTAATTTAATTTGAAATTTTAAAGTTTGACATCAGAATGATAAGAGTTAATATTAGGCTCATAATGCAATACCCTTTAAGCTGTTTATATTTACATCTAGGATCACAATGTTGCTAACATCACAAGAAATATGAGTCAATTTTCTATGCATTTATGTATTAGTTTTTACATTTTTCTAAAATTTATCGAGTTAATTATAATTTTCAGCTATATTCTGATAATTGTGATGTCCTCCGTGGCGTCAGCGTCCACTTTGCATTTAGCTCAACTGACCAGTCCATACATGTATCTCGTGTTTGGTTAATCGTACTGAACACATCCTTGTAATGAGAGCATATGGCATAATGACCTTTGGGGTAAAGTGTTGAAGGTCATAGTCATAGTGACCTTAGTAAAGACTCAACATTGATCATTTTGTATTTAGCTCAACTTCGCTGTTTATATCTCATGTTTGATCAAATGTCAAGATCAGTGTGATCACCACAAAACTTAGTTTTTTCAACAATAACATTTGGCGTTAAACTCAACTTAATGGTTCATAGCTCAAGTTGGGTTAATCATATCGTACAAGAACTTGTACGCATGCCTTCCTATAATAAATGTGCATTATTATACACAATAACGTTGCGGTCAAAAGGTCAAGGTCAGTTTCCTTCGTGAAAACTTGGTTTTCCTCAACATTAATAATTTTTACAGTCCTCTGTGACAGATTGAAAACTGATTGCTGCTGAAAACTGTTGCTGCCTAAGTACTGCAGAAACCGCTTTCAACTACACATGTTTCAAAATTTCATTTTTATTATTGTTCTACATGATTCATTCATTCATTCATTCATTCATTCATTCATTCATTCATTCATTCATTCCGCCCATCTGTCCGTCCATCAATCCATCCATCCATCCACTGAATCCATGCGTTCATCTATCCATCCATGGTCCATCCATCCATCAATCAAATTCTTGCATTAATCCATTCATCCACCCATCCATCCAATTGCCCATCCATCCATCAAATTGATCCATCCAGCCAGCCACACACAGTCTCACACACACACACGTCCATCCATCCATCCATCCATTTGTCCATGGATACATACATTCAATCTATTTGTTCATTCATCCATCAATAACAGCGTTCTTTCGTTCGTTAATTCGTTCATTACTATGCTTTGGATTTGTCCTATCTGTCCTGTTAGCACTTTACTGGGCAAGACTGGTCAATAAAATCAAATTTTAATGCGTAATGAATGTCCATTTACAGGCCAAGAGAAAACTATTTTTAAAAATTTAACACTGAGATGACTGGAATTTTAAGAAAAATTTATTTTTGGCTTGCGAATTAACATTTCTCAACCGCACTGCTCGAGTCATTTTTGTCCCGCTTGGGTGTAAGAGATTAATGACTAACTTACTTGTGAAGAGATGATGGAGATTTATCTATTAACACTATAATGTCCGTAATCATGCCGGCCAAAACTGGCCTCTTCGGGGTGTCTTGAGGAATGTCCATTTGCATGTCATGAGTATACTATTTGTGAAAATTTACCACTGGAATGACTGGCTCGGTAAATTTTCAAAAATAGTCTTCTCATGGCCAGCAAATGGACGTTCACGAAGCAAAACTAAGGGGTTTTTTTTACCAAGAGTGACCAGTAAGTGGTTACTTTGTGTATGAGTGCATACATGTCGGATTTGATTTTAACTCCTGTATCATTACATACAAGATTCCTGTTAAACCTTTTGTCAATGTAGATGTTACTATGTTACAATCAGTTACAGATTCCGGTTAAATCCCAGCCATGCCAGCCCTATTCCTTTAGTCACCAAATTTACAATGGACAGATAACTCTACAGTTATAGCAAACATTAGACATTCCTGGTATTAGTCATCTCCCTTAGAATGAATAATAATTGCTGCGACTGTTGCAATAAATTAATATAGTTACAAAATACTATATATATATATATATATATATATATATATATATATATATATATATATATATATATATATATATATATATATATATATATATGGCTTGAAGATGTCAGTATAGTGAGCTAGGCCTTATATGGTATTCATAACCCTCAAATTTGTTCAAGAACATTCAAATTTTCTCAAAAAATGTCCAATTGCAGACCAAGAGAAGACTATTTTTGAGAATTTACCACTGGAATGACTGGCTGGGTTATCGAGCCAGTCATTCCAATGGTAAATTGTCAAAAATAGCTTTCTTGGTCTGCAAATTGACATTTCAAAAGACCGCTGCAGAAGACGTTTTCTGGCTGATATGAGGGTTAAAAGGTTGAGGCAACATCTCAGATCATGCCTCCAGAATGACAACAATTGATCTCCTCAGGCAGACAGGATCAAGAATCACCTTATTTCTGTTAATACTGTAACATAACAGTCAGGTTGTTCAGTGTTGCTGACTACTGAAGGATAACATATGCAATTTGGAATATATATTTGACTCTGAACGTATTGGTGGAGGTGGATGTATTGGTTGGGGATGGGATGGGTTTGGTAACTGAGTGCTGAAGCTGATCATGTATTGAATTTTGGAGTGAGAATGTGGATCGCTGCTTAACGTGTTCTGGACAGAATCTTATGACAGGCTTATCATGTTATGCCATAGTGAGAGACTGTCCATCGTCCATCTGATCATCTTTTTGTCCGTCTATGTGGATCTGTCATCTATCCTTAGCTCTTTTCCGTTAAACTTCCAAAGAAGAACTATAATTTCAGTTTTAAAGCTCTAAAGATTGTCTTCTCTTGGTCTGCACATGGGCATTTCTCAACACCTGGATCACCATGACTACAGAAGGTGTTCTCTACCAGCTAGAATGTTAACTGTCTGACTGCTGCAAGCTACCCAGCAATAATTTCTGCTGAATATTTTGAAAGCAATTTGATTGAAAGTGGTTGGTGGCTTAACCACCAACAACTTTCAGTCAAATTGTTATGAAAATCTTCAGCAGCTCCAGAATTATTGCCCATGGAAAATGTAGTCTGCTGAATTTCAGCATGCAGACAGTTATCCCTATAACCCTCAAATTTGTTTTAATAAATTCAAATTTCTCCTAGAAACCATCCATTTGCTGACCAAGAGAAGACTATTTTTGAAAATTTACCACTGGAATGACTGGCTCGGTTCATATATAAGAAAGGTGTTGAAAACTTTTAAACTAATTTGACTGGAAGTTTGGCAGCACCAGCTTTCAGTCATATTACTTTTCAAAATATTCAACAATTTAAACAGGAATTTTTTTAATTGTATTTAGTCTGGATGTCGGCCAATCAAGAAAATTTTATTAATTTTAATCATTAGCCAATGATTTAGCTAATATTCTGCTTTTCATTATCCAGTTTTCAGCCTTATTAGCATGTGGCTAATTGGCTAGTGTGTAGATTGGTCTCTGAGTTTATGATTACTGGTATATGTTTCCTATATTGTAGAGTGTGTGGTTAACTCTAAGCCTTAAATTTGTTCAAGAAAATTTCAATTTTGTCAAAGACAATGTCAATTTGCAGACCAAGAGAAAACAATTTTTTTTAATTTACCACTGAAATGACTGTCTCTGTTATCGAGCCAGTCAATCCAGTGCTAAGTTAAAAAAAATTAGTCATCTCTTGGTCTGCAAAATTGGCCTTTCTCAAAACTACTGTGGAAGCCGTTTTTGGCTGATATGAGAGTTAAAGGGTTAATGGTTACTTGTGATATTTTACTTCATTGAAAATAAGCCAAATTAGCATCTTTGTCGTGTTGATCTTTGGCGCTTGTACATATATGTACACGGAGTAAATATTGTTTACTTCGTTACAGGTAAAATGTGTTAAATCGGAAATTTGTGTGTACGTTAATGATTTCGGTTAGTTTGTGCAAATTTGCTGTGTAGACACATACCTTTCCTGTGGGCATTTCCGTTTAACTGTTTGCATGCTGAGTCTATGCACACAACATTTTCCAAGGGGCTTAACTCTGGAGTTGGTGAATATTTTGAAAACAATTTGACTGAAAGTTGTTGGTGGCTAAGCCACCAACAACTTTCAGTCAAATTGTTTTCAAAATCTTCAGTAGATCCAGAGTTACGCCCCTTGGAAAATGTAGTCTGCTGGCTTTATAACATTTCCGTTTAACTCTGATTGTGTTCCGTATGTCAGAGTTTAACCCATGCATGGCCGACATTCTTTTACCTCTGCTGCATATTGATATACATGTATATAGGATTTTAAATCTTTTTTTTAAATTGAAGGTCATTACTGCTTAAATAGTATGTTTCTACAAGATTTAGTGAAATTAATTTATGTTCAGAAGATATATGTAGAAGATTTCTGCTTAAAATTTCTTCCTGTCGTACGGTTTGTATGTCAGTAATAAGAACCAAAAGGTTAATTTGTTAAACCCTTCGTATTCTGAATTTGATAATTATGAGAAATCTGGAGTTTTAAGTGGCCTATTAATTGGAAATATTAATAATTAATGAATGATCTGTAAAATAATTTGACTGAAAAGTAATTGATATTAAATACAATGTGGATTTATTAAATGTCTTCCAAAGATTTATATCCGTATTTGAGATTAAGGTTAATTTGCACCGTGGTGTCTTTTGAAAAAATTCAGGAAGTCGTTATTTGTGGCGTAAGTTCATGTTTAGCGATTGTGACTCTCTAACTTGACTCATTCATTGAAAGTATTTCACGATATTTACAGGTATGCTCTATTTACAGGTATGCTCGTGTAAAATTTAGAATTCAACATTTAACAATGAACTTTTGTTTTACTTAAGAAAATTAGATAAATTTTTATATGTGTGAAGATATGTTGTTTCAGAAATTGTGGAATTTGTTCAGTTGAAAAATACTATTTATCAGAAGATTACTTTATGATTTCTAAATTGGTTTATGATATAACATTTTATTAACGATTTATACTTTAACTGTTTAACCTTTGAATTTGTTCATGAAAATTTAAATTTTCTCATAGAAAAGGTTGATTTGCAGACCAAGAGAAGACATTTTGAAAATTTTGCGCTGGAATGACTGGCTCGGTTATCAAGGCAATCAGTCCAGTTATAAAATTTACAAAATAGTCTGTTTTTTGTCCGCAAATGGACATTTCACAAGACCACTGCAGAAGCTGTTTTCAAACTGGTATGAGTGTTAAAGGGTTGTAAGTGCATTTTCACACCAGAACGCTTGAAAATAAAATTGTTGAAATTGTATACTATTTGAGACTAATAGTTTGTTTGCTTATATGTAATGAAATGAAATAAATCTTAGCATATAATGATTTCATTACGTTAAATTAATATAACTTTTTTAAGTTGTGAAATTGAATTAGAGACACGAGTCCCTAATTAAAATTCACAAGTAAAAAAATCATTAAATTATATGGAATGAAATCAATTCAAATCAATATATGCTAGGATTTCATTTCATTCCATTGCTGTACACAATTTAAGCCTCTAAAAGTATACAATTTTAACAATTTTATTTTAAAGCATTTTCGTGTGAATGTGCACACATGGTACACCTTCTGCAATGACATTTAGGAATGTCCATTTGTAGGTCAAGAGAAGAATATTTTGTAATGAATCACAAAGCTAGTCATTCTAGTGATAAATCTTGAAAAAAAAGTTGTCTACGGTCTGTGAGAAAAAATTTAAAATTTTCCTGACCAAATTTAATGCTTCATGGTTTAATAGTATGAGCAGACGGAGTTGTATTTAATTAACCCTTTGATAGTCAAATTTGGGCCAGAAAACCAAAATATTGAATGTACATTTACAGGCCAAGAGAATACAATTATTGAAAATTTATCACTGGAATGTCTGGCTCGGATATCAGTCATTCCAGTGTTAAATTTTCAAAAATTGTATTCTCATGGCCTGTAAATGGACATTCCACAAGATCATAGCAGAGGCCTGTTTTGGCCGGCTTAACCGTTAAATGGTTAATACCAATTACATACTGGTACATGTATTTTGCGGAGAAACGTGATGGACAATATTTAGGCTTTCGCGGTTGACATGCTTTCTTACATGTTTGGAGATAGCTTCTGAATGATTTTATACTCTGCTGTGGGATTTATGATGCATAGTTAACTGTATATCTGCTGAGTTTTTCTGCAGACACCATTTTCAAAGGGTTATATCTCTGGACCTTCTAAATATTTTGAAAACAATTTGACTGAAAGTTGTTGGTGGTTAAGCCACCAACAACTTTCAGTCAAATTGTTTTCAAAATATTAACCAAGTCAAGAGTTTTTGTTCATTGAAATTATTGTCTTGTAGCTTACTGCAGTGAGACAGTTAGTATGGTAATGGTACTCAATCTGATTCTATGGCTCAATTTCATTTAAGCATTTATTTAAAGATCATGGGGCATTTCTTTGGACTTCCGATATGTAATATGAGTGCATTTAATCTGCATATCACTCACTTATCATCTGTGACTAAAAATAAACAAATTATTTAAATGTAATTATTTCTTGGACAAAAAAAAAAAGTTTTTATGTAATCATGGCTTGATTTATCTTGCAAAAATATTGTAATATGAAAAATGTAAGCCATGGAGGCAGAAAAATGTAAGTGGAAAATATTTTGTGACATTTTATTGTCTCCTAATCTCTGCCAGCAGACATTTTAACGACGCATGTTTTCGTGGTATTTGGGAAATTGGAGTGCCATGTTTAATAGGCAGTGTGTGTTATTTGGTATGATAGATAATAATATAAGCAGAATACAACATTGAACAACATTTGATATTTTAACCCTTCAAGGAAAACAAAAAATTAGTTTTTTCGATGTCCATTTGCAGACAAAGATTAGACTACTTATGAAAATTTACCAGTAAAATGAATCACTTGCTCTGTTACCGAGCCAGTCATTCCAGTGGTAAGTTTTCAAAAATAGTCTTTAACCCGCAAATGGGCATTCCTCAAGAGGCCAGTTTTGGCCGGCTTGACCATTAAAGGATTACATTTTTGAAAAATGTATAACCATAAGTCATACATGTAATATTAACCCTTTAATGGTCAAATTTGGTCAAGAAAATTTCTATTTTCTCATAGAAAATGTAAATTTTGCAGACCAAGAGATTATTTTTGAAAATTTACCACTGGAATAACTGGCTCTGTTACCGAGCCAGTCATTCCCGTGATAAATTTTCAAAAATAGTCATTTCTTGTCCTGCAAATGGACATTCCTCAAGACCACTACAGAGGCCAGTTTTGGGTGGCTTGACCATCAAAGGGTCAGGGGTTAACATAATGTATCATCAAGATATTACAGAACTGTTTGTCAGGAAGTTAAATTTGGCATAAACATAACTGTTTCCTTGTCTGATGACCCACCTTTATGGACAAGTTTATTACCAAAGCTGCAACAAGCATTATGGTTAAAATAGCGTGTCATCAGTTCGTGACGGCATGGTACCGGGAATCTCGTCGTGTTGGCTTTCGCAAATCATGTAGTAAGGATTGCATAGCAATCGAGCAGGCAACTACTCTGGTAGGAGTGCGATACCGACCTCTGGGCGAGAGTGAGACATTTCATCACAAAGAAACTGAGGGGAAGATTAACAGTGATAACATTTACAAATCAAGGTAACGTTTAAGAGGTATATATATATATATATATATTTCATTGCTTTACACAGCTGTATGTATGATTACTGTATTCTGTGGCTGTAGTAATCCATGAATCCAGTTTCTCAGTCAACCATATGATGTCATAATCAACTACGTGTAGGCTGACATGAATGACATAATTTAGTTCGTCTTAAGCACCTAATAGTCTGTCAAGTTGTACGAATTGTGTGTCTTCACAATTTAATACACATTCTGTTGAATATTTTGGAACTAATTTGACTGGGGCAATGCTGCTGCCATACGGTATGGCAGCAACAGCGCCCAGTCAAATTAGTTCCAAGATATTCAACAGCTTACTCGTATGGTTTTCTGAAAATTAAGATTCAGGGAATGCAGGAATTGATCGATCGCATGCAAAGCGTAGGTGGAGCTTAGCTAGAGATAGGTGTGGCGTAGCTAAAACTGGATTCCTCCATTGGAAACATCTTACAGCTGCAATCAGTCCTTCTTCGCTTTTGCCCACTGTGGCTTGTCTTCAGCCGTAATCCTTAGCTTCCTCAGGTCCATTCTTGATCTGAGAGTACCGAGTCCTGTTTTCTTGAGGTCGCCTCACAGGACGCTTAACACATTTATGCAATGACATCCTCTCCGGGCTGTGTATTTGCTGGCTCCCAGTAGGCGAATTTCAAGGCTCTCTGTCATGTCTGTGCTGGTGTCGCTTCAGGCATCCTTAGCACATGGCCAAACATGGACCATCATTGCTTGGCGACTTTTACATACAGCGGCGATGTATTGCACCTCTTGTATAGCGCATTGTTGGAAATGATGCTGTCTGGCCATCTGGAGGTATTTGTTGCAGTTTTGGAAATAAACTTGTCTATAAAGGTGGGTCATCACACCAGCCAAAAGTTACCTTTATACAAAGGTGGCCTTTCTGCTAAACACTATTTCTTTGCTCTAGAGCGACTAGAGCTGTTCGGTACACCGAAATTACCGTGCAGTATTAATATCGCGAATTTCTCTCATTGTCATCCTTGCCTCTGTCGTTCTTGTTATTAGCTCAGCTGGCCAGAATGGCCAAGTGAGCTTAAGGCATGGCGACCATCCATCGTCCATCTGTCCATCATCCGTCCATCCGTCAACTTTTGCTTAAAAACGCTACTTTTCATTAACCGCTTGGTGGATTTCAGCCTAATTTGGCTGGAAGGTCCCTATAGGGGTAGGCTTCAGAACTTATATACAGAATTTTGATTGGTCAATTTTTTCCCATGGCCATCTTGAATTTTCCGAAAAATTGCGGGAAATCGTTTAAAATGCTACTCCTCATTAACTTCTTGGGCAATTTCAACCAGGCTTAGCTGGGAGGATAGTGCGCTGGTATGTTTCAGAACTTGGATACAGAATTTTGATTGGTCAATTTTTCCGGCAGCCATCTTGGATTTTCTTAAAATTTGGGAAAATCCGTTAATAGGCTATTCCTCATTAACCACTTGAACGAGTTCAAGCAAACTTGGCTGGAAGGACGCTAAAGTGCTATGCTTCAGTTTTGATTGGTAAATTTATTCGGTGGCCATCTTGAATTTTCCGAGAAATGTCTGAAAATCATCTACTCATTAACTACTTGGGCGCTTTCAACCATACTGGCTGGAACGAGCCTAGGGTGGTAGGCTTTAGAAGTTGCATATAGAATTTTGATTGTTCAATTTTTCTGGTAGCCATTTTGAATTTTCTGAATACTTGAGGAAATCAGTTAAAATCAGACCCTCCTCATTAACCGTTTGGCCGATTTCAACCAAACTCAGCTTGAAGAACCCTAAGTCTGTACCCTTCAGAACCTGTGTACAGAATTTTGACAGCTTGATTTTGACGGTGGCCATATTGGGTTTTCCGATAAATGGGAATTTATATAAAATGCTACTCCTCATTAATCGCTTGGGCAATTCAAACAACTTTAAGGATCCTATTGTCGTAGCCTCTAGAAATTCTATTCAGAATTTTGATAGGTCAACGTTTTGGCAGCAATCTCGGATTTTCTGAAAGTTTTCCGGAACCATTTAAAAACGGCACTCCTTATCAATAACCCGATTTCAACAAAACCTGGGTGGAATGTTCCTATGATGGTAGGCTTCAACATATTAAACGAGAGTCTTGTTGACTTCTTTGTTGGCCATCTTGGATTTTCCGATAATCATCCATCATGTCTATTTAAATGCAAATGGTTTAAATGCCAATGCCCCCCCCCCCCCAGGTGAGTGCCACAGGCCCTTGTGCCTCTTGTTACTAAATATTATCTCCCTTTTGACAAGATTGATCTCCCTTTGCACAAGTCTTATGTGAGTTATGCCCCTTGGTGTATGTAACGAGGCAGCGCTTTTCTGCAGGGCTTCTACTAATATCCAAAGAAAGTAAGTATTGGTCACTTTCGGACTTAAATCTGTAGTAGTTTTGGAAGTCCAAGCAGGAAACATCGAAGTCTAAAATGGTTCCCATAGATTAAATTTGCTTTAAAAAATGCCAGAAAAAGAGGAAGTCCAGGAATTCCTTGGTTTTTTATTTGGGAGTCCAATTATGAACTTTGGGAGTCTAATACTCCCGGACTTGACTAGTGGAAGCCCTGCTTTACTGCGCACATTTGGTCAAGGGAATTTCAATTTTCTGATAGAAAATGTTCATTTGCAAACCCCAAGAATACCTCGCTGGGTTATCAAGCAAGCCAGTCATTCCAGTAATTTTTCAAAAATAGTTTTGTTCTGCAGATGAGGTTTTTCAAAATGGCTACAGAAGTAGTTTTTGGCCAGTTTGACTATTACCCATTTAATGATCAAGATGGTCAAAACCGCAATAGTCTCCTGAATAATGTCCATTTACAGGCCAGGGATAGACTATTTTGGAAAATTGTCACTTAAATATCTGGTTCGATGACCGAGCCACCCATTCCAGTGATGAAGTTTTTTTTAAAAATAGCCTTCCCCATACCTGCAAATGGACATTCACTAAGCAAAAATGTATATTTTCTTGACAAATTTTGATTATTTAGGTGCTAAGAGGAAAACACATATTCTTTACGATATAAAACTTATTCTGTTGGATATTTTGGAATAAATTTTACTGGAAGCTGTTGCTGCCTATTTGGCAGCAACGGCTTCCAGTTAAATTAATTTCAGAATATTCAACCGTTTCCTTGCATGGGTGGCTTGAATGAAATATGGGGAATTCCTCAGTGAAAGGGTTTACCCTTTAACACTCATATCAGCCAAAAATGCCTTCTATAGTTGTCTTGAAAAGTGTCCATTTGCAGACGAAGAAAAGACTGTTTTTGAAAATTTACCACTGGAATGACTGGAGCGATAACCAAGCCAGTCATTACAGTGGTAGATTTTCAAAAATAGTTTTCTCTTCTGTGCAAATGGACATTTTCTATGAGAAAATTTTCTTGACGAAATTTTAGTGTTAAAGGGGCGTCTGTAAAGAAATGACTACAATGTATCTTGAAAGTATTCATGCAATCAGGAAAGATAACTAGCATCATTTCTACCTATACTTACTTAACTGTCTGAGTTAGCTCCCCTGACCAATCCACAACCAGGACTAGTAACTCATCTTTACCTGAAATTAATATTGCTGCAGTTACTTGCGACTTGCCTCCCTTGAGTTGATAAATTGCAATCTTTACAGGAATGGAAACTGTGTCTCTGAGCGCATATGATATTATCTCACTTAGCTCTCGTGAAACGTTATCGCGGTGGTTAAGGATATATTCAGGACTAGTTTGTCTATCAGTCAGATTTTTTACACATCTGACAAAGCCACCTGCATGCATGCAAGCACCGGCTTGCACAATTATTCAATTTCATTGATACTCTCAATTATTGAAAAATAAATAATCGGACACAATGCTAAATTCAAATAATTGGATAATTGACAAATATTGAAAAAAAATATACAAATATATTTATGTTGAACTTTTTGTATGGAAAGCACAATACAGAGGGTATTGATGACAACTGTGTGCTAGTTATTCAAAATCTTTCAGCTACAGTCATCTAGGCATGTATATGTATATAGTGTGAATTAGATAACTTCTATTCTTCTAACTTTCAAAAATTGTATTGCTAAGCTAGAAACAACATAAGGTAACGTTGTTTCTCAAAAATATACACCAGTGTTCCTTTTACTGCCTCTGTAAAAGTTAAATTTTTGACAGTGTGTGGTTAAGGGTTGGTTAAGTGTCAATTAACTGAATAATCTCCATTTTTTTTATTTATATAATCGCAATTATAAAAATTGCATAATCGTGCAAGTCTGCTACATCGTAACTAATATGCAATCTGCATGCCCGTTTATTTCACTTCTATCTAACCCTTTGACCCTTGAATTTGTTCAACAAAACTTCAATTTTCTCATAGAAAATTTCCATTTGCAAACCAAGAGAAGAGTATTTTTGAAAATTTACCACTGGAATGACTGGCTCGATTATCGAGCCAGTCATTCCAGTGGCAAATTTAAAAAAATATTCTTTTTGGCCTGCAAATTGATATTCATTAAAGTAATATATAGATTTGCTTGACCAAATTTGGCTACTAAATGGTTAACCCTTTAATGGTCATACCTGTCAAAACCTGCCTCTGCAATGGTCTTGAAGAATATCCATTTGCAGGCCAAGAGAAGAGTTTTTAAGGCTGAAGATATTCTACACTTAAACAAACTGGGAGGATTGGCTCAATATCATAACCAATCATTCTAGTGATAAATTTTTAATAATAGTCAACTCTTATCCTCCAAAATGACATATCTCTAGACAACTACAGAATGTTGCGTTGACCAACTTGACCATTAACCCTCTAATACTCATATCAGCCAAAAAACGTTTCTGCAGTTGTCTTGAGAAATGCCCATTTGCAGACCAAAAGAAGAGTACTTTTGAAAATTTACCACAGGAATGACTGACTCGATTATCGATCCAGTCATACCAGTGGTAATTTTTCAAAAAGTCTTGTTTTGGTCTGCAAATGGACATTTTCTATGAGAAAATTGAAATTTTCTTGAATAAATTCGAGGGTTAATCCGTTAACACTTATGCCGGACAAAAATGCCTTTTGAATAGGTCTTGAGAAATACCCATTTGCAAACAGCAAACTACTTTTGAAAATTTACCGACTAAACTTTAAACTTGATGCACTACATAAATGTTGCCTGACACTTTCGCTGGTTTGAGAAGCGTCTGGATGCCAATGGCCAGTTGTTGATTATGAACCATATACTTTTGAAAATTTACCGCTGGAATGACTGGCTCGATAACCGAGCCAGTCATTCTAGTAATAAATCTTCAAAATAATGTCTAGGTTTGCAAATGGACATATCAAAATACCCAGCACAGACTTCCCATGTTCATGATGTAATCCTGAGATACTTGGATTTCTGTCATGGCAGGGTTAATAAAAGCATGGACAAATTTCTCCAATACCCGCATCGTTGATATATTTTTTCCATCGGGCCGTCGTAAGAGTAAACAGTGTCTATTTTAGAAACACGGTTGCTGAAAGCTGTTAGATTTTTGTTTTTGACCGCAAAATTAGCATACATCTTTGGAACCCCGCAGATCAACATCGGCGGGAAAAGTCGCTCCGTTAGAGGTATTGAAAAATGTTTCAAAAATGTCTATTTTGAAAAGAATGTTGCTGAATGCTGTTACATTTTATCCTTTGGCTACAAGAGCCATGTTCGGGACCCCATGGATAAGCTTCCATCAAAGTTTGGAGACGATCACACCAGTAAAACCTGAGTTTTTGAAGAATGTGTAAAAATGTCTTCTGAGAAACAGATGTTGCTCAAAGCTTTGAGACCCTACCACTGGAATACATGTTTTGCGACCTAACTGGCATGCATCCCTCGAAATTTGGAAATGAACCCTCAAGTAGAACCAGAGTTAATGTTTTAAGAAGCAGAAGAAGAAGAAGAAGAACAACAACAACAACAACAACAACAACAACAACAACAATGAGCACTCTGTGCTCTAGAGACTCGGGTAAAAATACAGGTGTATACACTCATCCACATACAAAGATATGCATGAAGACAGGTATATAGCACACTTTCTCTCTTTGCACTTTATTGCTCAAATTTATTTTTTAAATTTCATTTTTCTCTTAGAAAATGTGAATTTGCAGACCAAGAGAAGTTCAACTTTCTGAAAATTTACCACTGGAAAGACTGGCTCGGTTATCGAGCCAGTCATTCAAGTGGTAAATCTTCAAAAATAGTCTTTACTTGGTCTGCAAATGGACATTTCTTCAAGTGAAAGCTAAAACTCATTTGGTCAGTTTGTATGTTAGAGGGTTAATAATAACCAGTAAAACATGTTAATTTTATAGCACAGTTTATGTCCAAATTTTGTATGCTTGACCTGGGTTAACAATTTAATGGTCAGGTCAGCCAAAAACCAGAAGTTGGACCTGCAGTGATTTTGGAGAAATGTACATAAAATTTGCAGGTGAATAGAAGTCTGTTTTTGATATTTTAAAGTTGGAATAACTGGCTCGAGAATGCATCCAGTCATTCCAGCATTAAATTTTCAAAAATAATCTTCCTGTCATGTGATTGGACATTCATTGAGCAAAGATTTTGATGTTCTTGAACAATTTTGCCAAGTAAAGCATGAAATAAGGCTGGTTTAACCCTTAGCACACTGATGTCAATATTCTAATTTTTACTGCATCAATAGCAAAGAAACTGGTGTATATTTTTCAACAATTTTGGTGGATGATGTTGCTGTCTACAACAGCAACATCGTCCACCAAATTTGTTGAAAAATAAACACCAGTTCATCTTTTAATTTAATTTGAAAATTTAAAATTTTGACATCAGAGTGGTAAGGGTTAAATACAGTTTTGCTGAAAGCTGTTGCTCCGATGATCAGCAACAGCTTTGAGCAAACATCTCTTAGACCTTTAATTGTCAAGCCGGTCAAAACCAGCCTTTGTTATGGTCTTGTGGAATGTCCATTTACAGGCCCAAAAAAATAAAAATTTTGAAAACTTACCACTGGAATGACTGGCTCAATAACCGAAATTGTATTCTCTTGGCCTGCAAATGGTCATTCAATAAGCATATAATTAAATTTTCTTGATCAATTAAATGGTTAAACTAACCAATGTATTCCCACCAAATTATGTGACCACTGTATGTAGATGTATGCCAGAGTTGAGTGATGAGATAGATTATACAATTTGTCTTATGAGCCATAGGCATTGGTACGCTTCCTACAAAGAATTATACCAGGATAAAGCCGCAACTCTCACTCCCTGGGTTGAGATGAAATTAATACCCTATGAGGCAGAGCTTCTATGATGAAGGTTATAGCTCATGTGTGATAAGTAGAAAAATAGCCTACCATCTGACAGCTCAGCACCTGGCAGCTGTACACAGCCTATATTATACCTAGATGACTGGTTTACTATAGAGTAGGACAGTCCACCCTCTGCATAGTCACATACTGGTTCAAAAAGATGTATTTAATTAATTTATCATTAACTGCAAGCCATCAGACAATAATTTCAACTGACAATAACTGCTGACTATTTTGAAAACAACTTGACTGAAAGTGGTTGTTGGCTATGTTAGTCAAATTGTTTCCAAAATATTCAGCATATATCCAGAGTTAAACCCTGTTGAATATGTAGCTACAGGAATTCAGCAGTCAAACAATTAAGCCAATTTATCTAGCAATACATTTAGCTCAGTATTGAGGTATTAGAAAGTTTTATTAGATAGTGATGCATGTAGTATTCTTAATGTGGTTATTTTGAAAATGGGAATGGGGATATCTGTTACTGTCAAATGCAGCAACAGTTTTCTGCAACACTTGTCACACTGATATCAAAAGATTAATTGTTACAAAGCCGGTATTAGAAAGGCTAATATACAGCTTACAAACACTGTTGCTGAAGACTGTTGCTGCCTAACAGCTTACACCACCCTTATTTGCAGTTATAGGTGGCAATAAGACACCCACTTCTTATCAAGATAATGTGTTTATTTATCTATTGCTGCATGTTCTCTCTTGACATATGATATAGGATAATACATGTGGCTGCTAACAGGTGTATACACTTATAAATCATTCAGAGAACATTTTCCCAGCAATATGATGTCACAGCTTTAGCTCCGCCCACTAAATTCAAATTTTATTCAGCTCTCATGTTTATTTGAGCTAATTCTCATTTAAATGAATATTTTCCAACAATTTCTTCGATATGACAGTACCAGTGCTATACCAAGAATGTACTGTGCAAATATCTAAGAAATCTGTAAGGGTTTTATACCTTACTTTTAAAAATATGCTACCTAGATGTGAAAGGTGGTTAGATTTTGATAGATGTGACACCAGCGCCATCTGGTGCCTTTTATAGTCAAGGTGGGCCTTAAGAGGTTTCAGGGATTTGTCAGTGAATGGCTAAGAGCAAAAGTCATGCTCAGTCATCCATGACAGTCACCACATTATGTAGGTATTTTAATGGTATATATAAATAAACAGCTAATTCATGAATATATTCTGATGTTACTGGAGCCTGCCATTTTACCTTCAAATCAACTTTTTACATAGTTCATAAAACTATCCTTGAAATGCCTTAAAACCCTGTAACCATCAAATTTGTTAAAATTTAAATTATCTCACATAGTAGATTTCTATTTGCAGACCAAGAGAAGACAATCTTTGAAAATTTACCACTGGAATGACTGGCTCGGTTATCAAAAATACGCATCTTTTGGTCTGCAAATGGACATTTCTCAAGACAACTGCGAAAGCTATTTTTGGCTGATATGAGTGTTAAAGGGTTAATAGTCTGACATGTTGTACGAATTGTGTGTTTGCTATTTAAGAAATATGCTGTAGGCAGCAACAGCAGCCAGTCAGATTAGTTTCCAAATATTCAACAGCTTATTTGTATAGTTTTCTGGAAATTGATTGTCAAGAAGTATAGGGATTGATCGATCCCAACACCAGTGCAGTGTGGGTGGAGCTTAGATAGAGATGGGCGGGGCATAGCTAAAACTGGAAAGGTCCAGTGTTGCTTTACTCCCATTGGGAGGTTTGTCTGGAGGATCTACATGTATCTGAGGGATGAGAATTACAGAACAGAGATGTTTGACCATTACAGAGTTTTGGACAGATAGTTGACTATTACAGAGTTTAGACAGATAGTTGACCATTACAGTTATGGACAGATGTTTGACCATTATGGAGTTTTGGACTAATGTTTGACCATTATGGAGTTATGGACTGATGTTTGACCATTACAGAGTTTTGGACAGATGTTGGACCATTACAGAGTTTTGGATGGATGTTTGACCATTATGGATTGGAGTTTTGGATGGATGTTTGACCATTATGGATTGGAGTTTTGGATGGATGTTTGACCATTATGGAGTTTTGGATGTATGTCTGACCATTACAGAGTTTTGGACAGATGTCTGACCATTACAGAGTTTTGGACGGATGTCTGACCATTACAGAGTTTTGGACAGATGTCTGACCATTACAGAGTTTTGGACGGATGTCTGACCATTACAGAGTTTTGGACGGATGTCTGACCATTACAGAGTTTTGGATGATATGTACCTGTTATAAGAACAATATGTTTTTGCCCCAAGCCGTTTTGACTTTATAAATATTAAACACTGTATTGTCACGGTATGTTATAACATGTTCCCTACAGGTAATTACTGTGGCATAACGGGCATGTAAATTACCATATTATGTATGAATTGCAATATTACATATCAAAATCTTCCTGGCATGTGTGTATTACCATAAATCATGTTCTACTTGCGGAATAAGTTCCATTATTATGGATATTTATTTTTCAAATCGTACACCCGTATCCCCCACCCACCCACCCTAACCCCAACAACATTTTCTGGATAATTTTCTGAATTGTCATTAATAGAATGCGTCTGGATATATTTCAGTATTTTTTCCCTAAAAAACACAGAAATATATTCGCAAAACTATTACAGAGTTTTAGTAAATCAGATATATATGGTAATATAGTTCTAAATAGTATTAACTCTGATACTTGTCTGTCCGTAAGTCCGATTACGAATGTAGAAAGATGATTGGTATATCATATTGAATTTTGAAAAAATGGTTCTGTTCGGTGTTAATAACAGGTTGGAACAATCCCATTTTCAAAATAAGGCCATAATGTAATACAAATATGAGATTATCTTAAGTTTAACAATTCAGCGGTACAATTCTTAAGACCTGTAGAGAGTGTGTATTCAGTCATGCATGCCTAATAAGACAGCTGGACTATTTTCAGTTCACCAACCGCAGTAGTCATGGTAGGAGTGAATTGGGGACTGTGTTCAAAATGAGAGTAGGTTTTTTATGCGTTGTTATATATAGTTTGCGAATTTGTGTGGATATATTTTGCTACAACCCTTTGTCATACTTAATGAGTGTGATTGTCTAAGGCGTACATATGTAGAAATTAAGTATGAAAATGTAGAGGGAGCTGTACACGATTGATTAAGTGTATGCTACTTACACAAATTGTGAGATTATTTTAGTGGTATTTGAGCGAATCAGCGATATTTAGAGCGAAGGTGTAAATTATAATTGCACGTATATCAATAGTGAGACAATAAATATACATGTATGGTATTTAGAATTTGTAATTGTGTTTTCTGAAGGAAATAAAACGTGCTATTTACTTATAATTAACATGTAACTTTTTTCATTCAAGATTCTTAATTCTAAGCGTGAAATTTCATGTGGTCTAACATATAAAGTCAATTGAATATTTTGAAAACAACTCGGTCAAATCCTTTTCAAAATAATAATCAGTAATTTAACTTTAGTATTGTTTACAAAATTTTCTGTAAGATAAAATAAAATTTATTAACCATTTAAAGGTAGGCCAAAAATGGATTCTGTCATGGTCTTGAGGACTGTTCATCTGCAGAAATTACGAAGACTATTTTTGAAAATGTATCACTAAAATTACTGGTGCGATAGCCGAGCCAGTCATTCCGTTTTTAAAATTTCAAAAATAGCCTCCCTGACCTGCAAATGGTCATTCACTAAACAAAATTTAGATTTTCTTGACCAATCCTGACCATTAACTCTTAAAGTCATACCGGCCAAAACCGGCCTCTGCTATGGTCTTGTGGAATGTCCATTTAGAGGCCAAAAAAATAAAAAAAATTGTGAATTTACCACTGGAATGACTGGCTCGATAACCGAGCCTGTCATTTCAGTGATAAATTTTCAATAATTCTCTTGGCCTCTAAATGGACATTCCATAACAAAATATTAAATTTTGTTTATAAAATTTGACCATTAAAGGGTTAAAGAGCTACTCGGTGTGTATATGTGTGTGTGTGTGTGTGTGTGTGTGTGTGCGTGTGCACATGCATGCATGCGTGCATGCCTACATGCGTGTATGTGTGTGAAAATCCTATATTTATACACAATTCAGAATTTCATAATATTTAAGTGTATTATGCAGATTTTCATTCTTTGAGCATTTTATTTTGAGCGAGAAATTGAAATCGAGTTCAAACTTTTGAACATTTTCATGAAATATTTAATTTAATTTTGTGGTATCATGAATTTTGAATTATATAAAAGTTATAGTTTTAGTTAACGGATTAGTCAGAAAGAGCATGTACCCACATTAGCCCATTAGCACTTAAATTTGTTCATTTGCAGACCAAGAGAAGAGTATTATTTATTTTTTTGCCACTGGAATGACTGGCTTGGTTATTGAGCCAGTCATTCCAGTGGTAAATTAAAAAAAATACTCTTCTTGGTCTGCAAATGGACTTTTCTCAAACCACTACAAAAGGCATTTTTGGCTGATATGAGTGGGTTAATCATTTTATACTGGAATATTCAGGTGATAGAATATGTGCAATATAGTACTGTAAACACACTAAACTATGGAACCTACATACGTATGTCGGTAAATGTAGAACAATCGGTGGATTAACTGATTGATAAAAGATCTGTGACGTAAATTACTGTAGTAATATGAACAAATACGCTTATTTCAGATCATCGTCGCTAGCACATCCTTATTGAGAATCTGGTGTAAGATCTAATCTGTCATATTTTTTTGGAAGCCGGTCACACGATCAACCACGATCAACTACTGCGGGTGTGCCCCCTGTTGACTTGAATTCGTCTGTTCCAGCCCATAAAGCTGATGTTTCTGAGAGTAAATTTTACTCATTGTCAACTGTCAACATACAAGTCCAGATACGTGCCATTGTGGAAGTGTCAACTATAATAACTTTAATACTGAGAATGTACATTCCATTAGATGTACATTGTATTTACTGTTCAGGACCCATCTTACCGAAGCTATCGTTATGATATAGCGACCTCGTTACACTCATATTATGCTATTGGAGTAATGATATCGCTATCCTAAAGATAGCTTCAGGAACATTGGCCCAGGAGTACATTGTGTTAACATGGCCTGGTTCTCTCTCGCATCTATAGATCAGTGAAATATGACATTTATGATGAGCTCACAGTTACTTTAACCATTTAGGGAGAGGGCATCTCTGTTGGCAGAACTTGTGCCCAATCCCATTGTACATATATGTTACAATAAAATACGTTTAAAAAAACAAAAAAAACATTTAATGCTAAAATTGTGTCAAGAAAATCAGAATGTTTGCTTACTGAATGTATATTTACAGACCAAGAGGAGACTATTTTTTGTAAATATTCCACTGGAATGACTGGCTCGATAACCAAGCACGTCATTTGAGTGATAAATTTTCAAAAGTAATCTCTTGCTAAGGGTTTTAAACATTACGTACACTGCATCAACGTTAAAGGGGCAACGTGAGAAAAGTCGTAATAATTGGAAGAGAACTTTGTCTAGTTAACTGTTTGACTGCTTCAAGCCACCAGACTATAATTTCAATGGGCAATAACTCTGGACATGCTAAATATTTTGAAAACAAATTAACTGAAAGTTGTTGGTGGCTTAGCCACCAACAAATTTCAGTCAAATTCTTTTCAAAATATTCATTATATCCAAAGTTGAACCCTATGGAAAATGTAGTCTGCAGAAATTCAGCAGCCAGACATTTAAGCATTCAGACAGAAAGATATAGCGGGCTGATCAATGGCTGCTAAAGACATTTATCATATCCATAGACGTAATATTCCATGATTCCATGATTTCTGACAATCTGTAATATTGATGAATGTCCCCATAATTTGTCTTATCCATCATTTTATCCATCACTCTACTGGCTGGCGGCATCGTTAATGATTAAGAAATATAGTCAACCCCTTAATGGGCAAGCCGGCCAAATCCAAACTTTGCACTGATCCTGAAGAATATCCATTTGTGGACAAGAGAAGACTATTTTAGAAAATTTATCGCTTATTTACGATAACCGAGCCAGTTATTCCAGTGGTAAATTTTTTTAAATAGTACTCTTGTCCTGCAAATGGCAATTCAGTCAGTAAATATTTTCATTTTCCTGACCAAATTTGACCAGTAAAGAGGTAACCCTTCAATGGTCAAAATTAGTCAGGAAAATCTAATTTCTCGCTCAGTCATAATGGATTATTGTTTCCCCACCCACCCACCCACCCACCCACCCACCTGGCCACCAGCAAATGGACAAACCTAATATGCTGTTATATAACTCAAATGCAGATTTACTGTTATGGATTAGCTGACATGCTCATGTTCATGTTGTGCTTTTTGTTTTGCTGTGTTTAATTCTTTAATGGTCAAGCTGGCCAAAACTAGACTTTGCAGTGTTCCTGAGGAAGGTCAGTTTGCAAACCAAGTGAAGGCTACTTTTGAAAATTTATCACTGGAATGACTGGCTCGGTAGCCGAGCCAATCATTCCAGTGGTAAATTTTCAATAGTAGTCTTCTCGGCATGCAAATGGACAGTCAGTAAAGAAATATTTTTTTTTTTTTTATTATCAAATTTAGTCATCAAGGGGTTAATGGATTATGCAACAACAACAACAACAACAACAACAACAACAGCTCATATCAATATTGTTGTCAAAAAAGTCCAGTACTGTCATCATTGATTGAAACAAGGTGTTTATTTAGCAGTAGCAGGGTTAATACAGAGAGATGTAGGAACAGGGAAAATTTTTGTTTGCCTTTTAGGATATCAAGATGGCCAGGACGGGTCTCTGCAATGGTCTTGTACAAAGTCCATTTGCAACTGAGAGAAGACTATTTCGTTTAATTTCCCACTAGAATGACTGGCTACTAGCCACTCGTTACAGCGGTACATTTAAAAAAAAAATAGTCTTCTCCTGGTCTGCAAATGGACATTTTTGTGAGAAGACTAAAATTGTCTTGACCAAATCTTTGTGTTGCATGTAATGTAGTAACACTTTAATGGTCACATTTTGTCAAGAAAATTTAAATATTTGCTTATTAAATGTCCATTTGCAGGACAATAGAAGACTATTTGAAATTTTACCACTGGAATGACTGGCTCGGTTATTGAGCCAGTCATTTCAGTGATAACTTTTTTTAAATTGTCTTCTATTGTCCTCCAAATGAATATCCTCAAGACCACTGCAGAGGCCGGTTTTGGTCAGCTTGACAACTAAAGGGTTACATAATTTCACGGATTATACCTACATGTTAAGATACTTATGGAACTTGGATATATATTATTTTCTGTGTGTTTGAAAATGAATGGAACAATCTGATCTTCTTCTTTCTTCTTTTCGTTCGCTGATCATACCGCCAGTATGACTATCGACATGATCATAAACGTTAAGTGCGTGGATCCATGGTTTATTAGTGCGTCATGCGGCCTGGAACCTCCGTCTTCAGCACTCGAGGTTTCTGTCAGGGTTACCTCACCCTTACCTCCTTTAGTCGCCTCTTACGACACGCAGAGGATACGGAAGGTGTATTCTAAGCCCCACCTACAGGGCAGGAACAATCTGATAATAATCACAATATTAAAAAAATCTATAAATTTTGGTTACTTATCAGTGAGTAATATCCGGTATTGTTTCCGTAGAAATTCAGCCCGACTAATATTTTACATGTATTATGTATTTACTTTGAGCTTACATTCATAACCCTGTTAAACTGTCTTTAATAAATATATTGTCCCACATGCTCACGTTTGATCAAAGAGAGTGGGGAGGGGAGGATGCAAATATATAAATATCAAATATATGACAAGGTGACAGATACGGTTATAAAATTAACCAGTTTTACTCTATCTGGAGATTTTATCTCTGAATGCTGTAGTCCAGCTGACAATAACTTCAATGGGATATAACTCTGGATCTGCTGAATATTTTGAAAACAATTTGACTGAAATTTGTTGGTGGCTTAGCCACCAACAACTTTCAGTCAAATTGTTTTCAAAATATTCATTATATCCAAAATTAAACACCGTTGAATGTATAGTCATCAGAAATTCAGCAGGCAAACAGTTAATGTATATATAGTGGCGCAGGTGATAGTTCTCTTTTCACAGCTCTCGCTTGAAATTTTTCCTCTTGATATTTTAAAAACAATTTGACTTGAATTTGTTGCTGCAACTTTTTTAGCGAAATTATTATCAAAATATAAGTGATTTTGTTATTTTGATTAATTGAAAACAGGTTATATTCATTGTTTACCGTGCTCTGAAACAAGTACAGTATTGTCGTCATTGTCGAACTTTACGAGAGACAAACAGGATTTTGTGCGATAGCGCTCTCGCTTAGCGCGCTTAATAGTTGAAGATAGAGCGAGAGGCCGAGTTATTTGAATAAAATATTGAAACAAGTTGGACCAAACCAACAAGAAATGAAAACAAAGTTTATTTGCAAATAACAGAGAAATAATGTCGTGGTTTGAACAAGTAAGGAACTTCGAGGTTTTTTCCTCTTAGATGAATCGTTTTCATTCAAATTTAACCATTTAACACTGAAGCCAGCCAAAAAACGGCTTCGGCAGTGGTATTGAGAAATAGCCATTTGCAGACAAAGAGAAGAGTATTTTTGACAATTTACCACTGGAATGACTGGCGCGATAACCGAGCCAGTCATTCCAGTGATAAATTTTCAAAAATAGTTTTGAGTCGGTCAGCAAATGTACATTTTTAACGCGAAAATTTTTTAAACAAATTTGAGAGTTAAATGGTTAATTAATATGTACTCTTTGAGAATTATTTAGTATTTGTTGTTTTCGTGTTTAGAAAAACCTAAAATATTGTATTCTTCCTGCGTGAATATTTAGGTGTTTGAATCTTACATGTAAATTTATAAGTTTGTGTAAAATTACATTGTGGCTTTTTAAAAGTGATTGTCAGTGAATTTTATTTAAATTTATTATATACTTAGTTACATGTAGTACACATTATTAAACCAAACTGCCTGTGTACGACGGTGCGTCGCAGAAATAAATTCTCATATTTCCAAAACAATATAAAACATATTTCCGAAAAAGTTGGTCCCGATCCCAGGATGATTCATAATAAGGAAAAATTAGTTACCTCACCGGGATGTAGAAATTGTTTGAGTGTAGCTTTAAAAAATATAAAACGTATTATTGAATATTTTAGACTTCATTTGATTGGAAACCATAAAGCTGTAACGACTTCCAATCAAATTAAGTCCAAAATATTCAACAGAATATTTCTTACATTGTGTTCAAAATTGTACTAACTAACACTGTTTTGTTTTAGAAGCATGTTAACTTATTTATGAGCTGTGGTGTACTGTACTTAAGCCTACCTAATAATCATAGCCTACAATCTGTATTACTAAGTTAGTAATTAAACCATTTAATACTCATATCAGCAAACTAGTGGTCTTGAGAAATTTCTTTTTGCAGACCAAGAGAAGATTATTATTGAAAATTTACGACTGGAATGACTGGCTTGATAACCGAGCCAGTCATTCCAGTGGTAAATTTTCCAAAATAGTCTTCTTGGTTTACAAATAGACATTTTGTATGAAAAAAATAAACAAATTTATGGAACAAATCTGACGGTTAAAGCGTTAACAATGTAATTTCTAAAACTGACATGGGCAATAGCATTGGAGGAACTTGAGGTGTCACTGAAGTAGCTGACATCTTAATCAAATACGTCATGTACTAGCTGATGTCATAATCAAATACATCTCATGTTAGCTGACGTCACAAGCATAATGATGTCATATAGCTCCGTCGTGAAAATCAAATAGTCTGTCACCAACGTGTGCGAATTTTACGTCGTTGATGAGTTTACAATTTACTAAACACTATGTCAGCAACAGCTCCCAGTCAAATTAGTTTCAAAATATTCAACAGCTAACCTGTAATTGTTCTCTGAGAATTCATGTTTCTACGTTTTAAATTGAGTCCAACATGTGAAAAGTTGGTAAAGTGTGTTAAAATTGGATGCAAATTGGATGAGTAGATTTCACATTGGACAAGACAGACAGACAGAGAGACGAGTAGGTTTCACATCAGACAAGACAGACAGACAAGTAGGTTTCACATTGGACAAAACAGACAGACGAGTAGGTTTCACATTGGATAAGACCGACAGATAGACAGACAGACAGACAGAGACAGACGAGTAGGTTTCACATTGGACAAAACAGACAGACAGACGAGTAGGTTTCACATTGGACAAGACCGACAGATAGACAATTACCTGCAATGGATGAACATTGTACCTTCTTTCCTGTATGTATGGGTCAAGACTCAAGGGTAAATAACAATTGACATATATGTTAATTAATTTCTAATGGGATGGCTATATATATGGTCAACAAAGGATGGCTAAATCTTTCTACTTGCATACCAGTAATTATTGATATATATATATATATATATATTTTCTAATTACTATTTTCTGTTAGAACAGAAAAGGTGAGTGTTTTATTTATATTACCTTAAGCAATATGATGGATTTGATTTAAAGGTACACATAGTTAGTATAGCAGTTAACCCTTACCACTCTGATGTCAACATTCTATCTTTTTACGCTGCCAGTTGCAAAGAAACTGGTGTACATATTTAAACAGTTTTGGTGGACGATGTTGATGTCTACGACAGCAACATTTTCCACCAAATTTGTTTAAAAATGAACACAAGTTCATCTTTTAATTTAATTTGAAAGGTTAAACTTTTGACAGCAGAGTGCTAAGAGTTAAAAACAAAGCTAATTACCTGTAATATAAATCTGACCATCTTATTTAACCCTTTAATCCTCGAATTTGTTCTCATAGAAAATGTTCATTTGCAGACCAAGTGAATACTATTTTTGCAATTTTACCACTGTAATGACTTGCTCACTTATCGAGCTCATTCCAGTGGTCAATTAAAAAAAATAGTCTTCCATGTCTGCAAATGGACATTTCTCAAGACCACAGTTGAAGACGTTGTTTTGATGACTTGAGTGCTAAATGGTTAAAAGTGTATAATTTTTATAAGGCTTAGGTAGCTTCCACTATCAGTGTGTATTTTTTGACTAGATATATAATAATTTAACCCTTTAATGCCCAAGATTGTTTCTCTGCCAAATGAATATGCATTTTTGAGCCAATTGCTGACTATTTTTGAAAATGTACTACTGGATTGACTCACTCGGCTTATCAAGTCATGTCATTCCAGTGACATTAAACTTTCTCTTGGCCTGCAAAAGAATAGTATTTTTGAAAATTTACCAGTGGAATGGCTGGTTCGATAACCAAGGGTTATGGCTGGCTCGATAACCAAGCCAGTCATTCGAGCAGTAAAATTTCTAAAATACTTATCTCTTGCCTTGTAAATTGACATTCACTAAGAAAAAATCTCACCATTCAAGGGTTAATAATAATTCATAATTTACTGATAAATCCCTGAAACGGTAAATTCTTTATGATATTATAGAATATATTCTGTTCAATATTTTGAAATCATTTTGACTAGAAACCGTTGCTGCCAGTCATTGCTACCTAATTCCAGACAAATTAATTTCCAAATATGTAACAAACAGGTTTCCTGGATGGTTGCCTTGAAAATGAGATCTGGAGGATTCATAGGTGAATGAGTTCATATTATTTCGAGATGATTAATTTTGACTGATGATAAAAATGATGACTGTAAAATTATGTATTCAATTAATATTGGCGAGCTTGTTTTAACTCTTTAGCCCTAGAATTTGTTCAAGAAAATTTCAATTTTCCCATAAAAAATGTCCATTTGCAAACCAAGAGAAGACTATTTTTGAAAATTTACCACTGGAATGACTGGCTCGGTTATCGAGCCAGTTATTCCAGTGGTAAATTTTCAAATATAGTCTTGGTCTGCAAATGGACATTTCTCAAGACCACTGCAGAAGCCGTTATTGAGCAGATATGAGTGTTAGAGAGTTAAGGGAGGTTTGCAATAAAGGTCTGGAGGGCAGACAACAACATTTCATCCGGAACAAATCAGTTATGTGTAGTGTATAGATAATACTGAGACCAGGAAGTCACTCGCTTCCAATCTGATCATGCAAACATGCACAAAAATGTTTTTAACTTGACACTTTAACCCTTTAACTGTCAAAATTAGTAAAAAAAGATTCTAAATATTTGCTTATTAATTGTCCATTTACAGGCCAATAGAGGACTGTTTTTGAAAATTTACCACTGGAATGCCAGACTAGATTACTTGAACCAGTCATTCCAGTGGTAAATTTTCAAAATTAGTCTTCTCTTGGCCTGCAGAGGGCAGTTTTGACCGACTTGACCATTAAAGGGTTAATCATCAGATTTATTCAAGATTTCAATTTTCTCATCCATGTTGAAAATGTCCACTTACAGAAGACTATTTTTGAAAATTTTCTTCGGGAATGACTGGCTCGCGTTATTATGGTTGTGTGGGCTAATTCAATGACACCACAGAAATAGACATATCCATTAATTCTACATGTCTACCCCGCCCATTTCTCGCTAATTTCCGCCCACAGTTTTGTGTATGATAAAATTGATTTGAAATCGAGACCTGAATTCTCAGAATCTAAATTTCAAGATACACATAGCTAAAGTTATTGAATATTTTGAAACTAATTTAACTGTGGTCTTTTGTTGCCTGTTGCAGCAACAGCTCCCAGTCAAATTGGTTTCAAAATATATAACAGAATGCTTAGGAGAAGAACATACAATTTGTACACTTTCATGGCAGCCTTATCGATTTTCGTGACGGAGCTACCTCTTTTTGATTGTGACATAATTGATTATGATGTAATATACTTGAGTGACAGATTGGATCTCACCATTCATTCTTAGCTCATCTAGCCAGAATGGCCAAGTGAGTTTATGCCATGCGCCCGTCTGTCCGGCGTCCGGGCGTCAGCTTTTGCTTAAAAACACTACTCATTAACGGCTTGGGAGATTTCAATCTAATTTGGTTGGAAAGACCCTATGGGGAAGGCCTCAGAACATGTATACAGAATTTTGATTCGTCAATTTTTTCGGCGCCCATCTTGAAAATGTTGGGAAATCCCTTAAAACGCTACTCCTCATTGGGCAATTTCAACCAGACTTAGTTGGGAGGATGGTACGCTGGTATGGTTCAGAACGTGTATACAGAATTTTGATTGGTTGATTTTTCCGCCGGCCATCTGGTATTTTCTGAAAATTACTTAAAAGCCTACTCCTCGATAACAACTTAGCCGATGTCAATCAAACTCAACTTGAAGGTCCGTAGACCAGTAGGCTTTAGAACATGTATACAGAATTTTGATGGCTTGATTTTGATGGTGGCCATCTTGGATTTTCCGAAAAATCGAAATTTGTTTACGCTACTACTCATTAATCACTTGGGCAATTTCAAGCAGATTTGGGTGGAAGGATCCTATTGTCGTAGTGTCTAGATATTCTATTCAGAATTTGGATAGATCAATGTTTTGGCAGAAATCTCTGATTTTCTGAAAGTTTTCCGGAACCATTTAAAAACAGTACTTCAAATCAATAGCCCGATTTCAACAAAACTTGGGTGGAACGATCCTATGACGGTAGGCTTCAACATATTAAACAAGAGTCTTGATTGGTAAATTTTTTGGTGGCCATCTTGGATTTCCCGAAAAATCATCCATCATGTCTATTTAAATTATAATGGCTTAAATACCAATGGTCCAGGTGAGTGCCGCAGGCTCTTGTATCAAAAACGGACTAACAAATCGCTAACAATTCTAGATAAATAGATACATTAGGCCACCCATAAAAATGATTTTGTTTCCTGCAAACCGGGTGTAGAAAAAAGATTTCAGTAGGGAGGGAGGAAATTAATTTTTTTTAAATTTATTAATTTATTTTAAAGAGGTCATAAATATTTGGTTTCCAGATATTTGACCAGATATCAATAAAAATATGGTTGTAATTGCCAAATTTGTTGTTTTTCATGTCACAATTAGCAAAATGGATTCATATTGCATACAAATGGCATTAAAACATTGTAATTTGTATAGTTTGACAAATGTATGCATGTATTAACATTTATGCTGGGTAGAAAAAAGGATTTATTTTATTCCCGGCCGGGTGAAAACAAAGACAAATTTCACCCGGGAGGTTTACAGGAAACGAAACTATTTTTTATTTTTGCCTTAGGTTTACGGTGATCATATTTTAGCTGATCTATGTACAGTTAAATTGCAGGTAAAAAACCCTGGTAATAAATTTTTAAATACATGATCATTAAATATATATATTTGGTGCCAATTTTTGGGTTAATATATATGGCTTTTTTCTGCATATGTCTTTGTTAAGCATGTAGTTATATATCATTTCATGAATAATCTCATTCACATTTTAACTGTCTGTCTGCTAAAAGCTACCAGACAATAATTTTAATTGGAAATAACTCTGGTCCTGCTGAATAGTTTGAAAACAATTTGACTGAAAGTTGGTGGTGGCTTAGCCACCAACAACTTTCAGTCAAATTGTTTTGAAAATATCAGCGTATTGTGAGTTAAACCCTATGGAGAATGAAGTCTGCAGAAATTCGACTGACAGACAGTTAATGACTTATAGTCTGCACATAATTATTTTTTGCCTTTTATAGCCTACACCGCTATCTCATCTTGTCAGTTATAAATTATAATTACTTCATCAAATTCTGCTGAATATTTTTAGAACAATTTGACTGACAGTCATTGCTACTTGAAACTGCAATAACATTCCGTCAAATTCTCAAAATATTTAACAACAGGTTCCATATCTCTCCTTTGAAAACAGATTTCAGCAAATCCTGGCAAAATATATTTCAGGCATATTATCGCTATTGATGTTATGCTTTTTTGTGTCATTTGGCCGTTATTATTAGTTTATATTTCATCTAATTGTGCAAAAAATCTACTCAGAATAATTTTTGGAGTGATTAATTATCATAAATAAAATGAAAGGTATAATAATCAGCTCTCGGGAATCCGTTAATTTTAATCATAGCAAGTTAATAGCGATACATGTATTTATTGTATTCACAATTTCGCATAGCAAAACAAAAACATGTTACTTAGCGAGAGATATTCAGTTCTGTTGAATATTTCGAACATATTTGGATTGGAAGACATTGCAGCAATGTCTTCCAGTCCAATTGTTTTCAAAATATTCAACTTTACGTTTTATTTTGTTTTGTAGGGGAAGCATTTTACCCTTTGACACTTTAATGGTCAAGCCGGTCAAAACCGGCCTCTGTGGTAGTCTTGAGAAAGGTCCATCTGCAAGTAAAGCGAAGAGTATTTTTGAAAATTTACCACTGGAATGGCTGGCTCGATAATCGAGCCAGTCATTCCAGTGGTAAATTTTCAAAAACACTTCTCTTTACCTGCACATGGACATTCAATAAGGAAATATTATGGATTTTCTTGGCCAAATTTGACTAATAAATGGGTAATTGCCAAACCCAACAAAACTAGACCATGCGTAATAGCCTTCAGAAATGTGCATTTGCAGGCCAGGAGAAGACTGTATTTATGAGCTTATCACAGGAATTGCTGCATTAATAACCAAGCCAGCCATTCCAGTTGTAAGTTTTCAAAAATAGCATTCTTGCTCCTCGAACGGATGTTGGATAAATTGGGCTTTGTTTTACCATTAACGGTTTACACCAGGCTGTCTTGACCATCTATCTGTCTTAACCCTTTGATGCTTACAGACCAGAAGGAATAACTTCTTTATGTTGTAAGCAATATTCTGTTGAATATTTTGAAACTAATTTGACGTAGGCTGTTTAACCATATTGTCAGTCAAATTATTTTCAAAATTTTCACCGGCTTTCATGTCTTGCAATTGAGCAATTTACATTTCCAAGGGTTAAATGTTTAACCCTTTCACTGACAAATCCCTGAAAAAGTTAATTCTTTACGATATAAAACTTATTCTGTTGAATATTGTGAGATTATTGTAACTGGAAGCCGTTCCTGCTTAGCACCTTCCAGTCAAATTAATTTCAAAATATTCAACAGTTTTCCTGTATGGTAGCGTTGAAAATGGAATATGGCGGTGAAAGGGTTAATGACATACTCCAGTACAGATCAGAAATAACCTGTTTAAATTGTGATTCTACTTAAGCTACAGAGATATGTGCCGAGACTAAGGTATGGGACCATAGTGTACCACCACTATCATGACCGCAATCCGAGGACACTGTGCCAAAATGGTCGCTCTGTTTAATAAGATGACGAAGGACGATGAAATGAAGAGTTGCACATGTGACGGCGGGTCACATATAGGTATAAGCGGAAGTTGTACCCGAATAGAAGATTGTCGTAATGGATCGTATGAGAATGTGATGGTTGATCCTCAGTTTGAAAACGTGAAAATATGTGAAGATTTTTATAACGCTATTCTTAATGACAATGATGCAAAATTTAGCCATGGTTCTCAATGTAATAATTCGCAATTCGAGAACGGAAATCATGATATAATCGCTGATGCGGCGGATACTGATTATAGTGGCCAAAATGGTGATACAATTCTCTCCCGGGAAGAAAAAAATTACAAAGTAACCAAGGACCCGTATGTCATTCGGTCCGATTGCAACAGCAATATACATATGTCGAAATCGGCAAATTTGAGTAACGGTTCAAATACAACTGTTATAAACGTGAACGGGCATCAACCAAAAACATACTACAACTCTAATAACCTAACTCCACTTCCGTGGAAACGTGATCGGACACCGCATAGTTCTTTAATAGGCTCACCATGTGACTTTGACTTTGATTCTGTGGGAGATATCGGTACGGATTACGATGATGCTTATTCAGACTGCACTGTTCTTTCTGATGGAGTATGTACGCCAGTAGAATTAGGTGAATTCCAGAATAACTATAATGACCGGAAGGAAACTGACGGATCTGTGACACCCATATTATATCATAGTTGTTCTTCTAGTCCTGTCAATATATACACACCTCGACCCTATTGTAAGCCATCATTTACCGAAAAAATTCAAAATATTCACGTTAAAGTAGTCAGCGTTCCACCAAAGGCCCCCATTAAGCCACCAAGATACCACCCTCAGGAAGAATTTTTTACCACGCAAAACTCACGGAATACACCGTCACCATGCGTGCACTTGCGGAACAAGAAGAAACCGCGGCCACGGAACTATGATGAGTTAGTATATAAATTTAATTATTTATGTTTCTTTACCTCATACTTTAAACGTTTAACGCTTACCACTTTGAGGTCAAAATTTTAAATTAAATTAAAAGATCTTTCAACGAATTTGGTGGAAGATGTTGCTGTCATAGACAGCAAAGATATTTCTGTTATAGACAGCAACATCGTCCAGCAAAATTGATGAAAACTGTACACCAGTTTCTGTGCTACTGACACAGTAATGGATAGAATATTGACATCAGAGTGGTACGGGTTAACCCTTTAACACTCATATCAGCCAAAAACGGCTTCTGCAGTCATCTTGAGAAATGTCCATTTGTAGACCAAGAGAAGACTATTTTTGAAAATTTACCACTGGAATGACTGGCTCGATAATCGAGCCAGTCATTCCAGTGGTAAAATTTCAAAAATAGTCTTCTCTTAGTCTGCAAATGGACATTTTATATAAGGAAGTTAAAATTTTTAAAAACATTCAATGGTTAAAGGGTTAACACTCGAGTTGGCCGAAAATAGCTACTGCAATTGTCTTGAGAAATATCAATTTGTAGAACAAGAGGATACTATTTCTGAAAATTTACTACGTGGATTGACTAGCTTGATAACCGAACCAATCATTCCAATGATAAATTTTCAAAAATAATCTTCTTGATCTGAAAATGATCATTTTGTAGGAGAAAATGAAAATTTTCTTAAACAACTTTGGAAATGAAAGGGTCAATGAGAGGAGCTGTGCAGTCACAAGTGGCACTAGTGTAGTTACGAGCTCACCTGGCCTGAAAGGCTGAGTGAGCTTATGTCATGGAGACCGGCTGACCGTCCATCCATCAGCATTTTCTTTAAACAACTTATCGCGAATCACTGCGCCAATTTCAATTCTATTTGACAAGAAGCATCCTTATGGCATAGCGATCGAAGTTTTTTTCAAACGAAGCTGATCCGCCAATTTGGCTGCCATCTTAGATTTTAGCCAATTCTTAGAAATGTCTTCAAAATCATCTAAAAAATTGCTAGGTGGATTTGATTCAAAACTCATGAACCATCATGTAGGTCAACGGCTGAACCAAGTTTGTTCGATGGAACTCGATTGGCTGAATGCTTTGGTGGCCATATTGGATGATCAAGTTTTTGTGAAAATGGCTTCGCCAGAACCACTGTACGGATCGAGCCGAAATATGGGAGATATGATTAAGCATAAAGGACAATTAATATTTGTTCAAGGGAAGATGTAAAAAAACATGACTGCCATGAGCCAATCAAAATGTAATGTTTTTGGTGGCCATATTGGATTTTTTAGTTTGATAGATTTAGAAGCCGAAACTGATTTTGTTAAGGTTTTTAGTATGCTAATTTTAAATTTGCCACTTGCAAACAGTCGGATAAACAGATTCCCAGTTGGTGGCCATCTTGGATTTGCTTCTGCCAAAAACTCCCATAGTACTTAGAGCAGTGGGAAATTTTAAATACCTTCTCAAAACACTAGACTGATATTAACCGAATACGGTAGAACATACCCTTGTTCTTGTTACAATTCAAGCCTTTGGTTCTACTTATAGGCGATGGCCTTTCTACTTAAAATGCCTATATTGCAGGTGAGCGATACAGGCCCCTTGGCCTCTTGTTTGGTTTAACCAAGAGTTGTCCCCCTTGTGCTTTTGTAGCCTGTACTCAGATGACAATTTTTAAATAGCCTAATTTTTTGTCAATTGAAATAGTGATGGCATATACCCACACACACACCCCCCTCCTTTAATCTAGTTTGGTTATCCAATTCACCTTTCCAGAGTACCCACCCATCATATGACGTCATAATGAACTGCGTGGTGTGTACAATGACATCATAATGAATGACGTCATGAATGACGTCGATAAGTACGTCACGAACGCATATTTGATGACGGTCTATGGGCTGTTGTACAAATTGTTTGCTTTTACTATTTAATAAATATTCTGTTGAATATTTTGAAACTAATTTGACTGGGCGCTGTTGCTGCCTATGGCAGCAACAGCACCCAGTCTAATTAGTTACAAAATATTCAACAGCTTCCCGGTAAAGTTTTCAGGAAATTGATAGCTAGGGCATTCGGGGATCGATCAATCCAAACACGGCGAGGTGTGGGTGGAGCTTAGCTAGTGATGGGCGGGGCATAGCTAAAAATGGAAAGGTCCATTGTGTCTCTGTGTACCATTAATAATCATAGTACGCTTTGATATTTCTTGAAGGATTGAAAACAAATCGAGGAAAGATCTGTGTTGAAAAAAACTTGGTTGTAAAGTTGGACAAATTTAATCTCCCTTTAAGCCTTGAATTTGTTCACGAAAATTTCACTTTTCTCATAGAAAATGTCCATTTGCAGACCAAGAGAAGACTATTTTTGAAAATTTACCGTTTGAATGACTGGCTCGGTTATCAAGCCAGTCATTGTAGTGGTAAATTTTCAAAAATAATTTTCTCTTGGTCTGCAAATGCACATTTCTCAAGCCCACTGCAGGAGCCGTTTTTGGCTGATATGAGTTAACAATACCACGCAAATCATGGGATTGGAGATGGGGAAAAATAGAAATAATTCACAAATGAGAAATTCTAAGTGATGTGAAGAAATAACATGTAGAATATTTTTCAAAACAAAATTTTAATGGGAGTGTTATAGGTTCAAGACGAATTAGTTTTAAAATTTTCCACAGTTTTCCTGTTTTATAGTTCACTTTAAATTGAGACACTTGAATTTCAAGGGTTAATCTTAACCCTGTCATGGCAACACCCGCTATAACCGGCCTCTGCAATAGCCTTGTTGATTGCCCATTTGCAGCCCAAGAGATTATTATTTTTAAATTTTTACCACTGAAATGACTGGCTAGATAGATGAGCCAGTCATTCCAGTGGTTAATTTTTTTTAAATCATCTTGGCTTACAAATAGACATTTACGTGGCAAAATGTTTAATTTTTTGATACATTGTCACCACTATAGGGATAAAATTTTCAGGTTTGGAGTAAAGATGTCTCTTCGATTAATTTTGGACAATTTCAAATATGTTTTCTCTGGCAACTTCACGTCATTGCCGTTCAATATTGAAAACCATTTCTTATTGTTGCTTTATGATAATTTATTCCATTGATTTCAACAACAGCCGGTACATTATTATTTGTACAGCGTATGAACCTGAAAGTTACATTTGACTCTATATTGGTGTGACAGTAAGATTTTGTCCATCCTAAGACTATGTACATGTATCGTTGCAACAACTTTCAGCAACATGTGAGAAGTGCACTGGTCAGCCTTAACACTGACCCTCAAATTTGTTCCAGAAAATTTCAATTCTCATAGACGATCTCTAAATGCAGACCAAGAGAAGACTATTTTTTTAAATTTACCGCTGGAACCAGTGGTAAATTTTCAAGAATAGTCTTCTTGATCTGCAAATGAACATTTTCCAAGACCAATGCGGACGCTGTTTTTGACCGCTTTGAGTGCTAATTTGTTTTAAATCTTCTACTCACCAATGATGGAATCCATGTCTAGCTCCACCCATTTTAATCGCGTGTTGCAATCAACTTTACCAAGTGGAAACCTGAATTCGTAGAATCATAATTTCAAGGTAACTATGCGGATAAGCTGCTGGAATATTTTGAAACTAATTTACTGTGGACAATATGTTGCTTGGTCTCTTGCACCAACAGCTCCCAGTCAAATATTTTCAAAATATTCAACCAGATGTTTATTAAATTGTAAGTTCATCAGACATATAATTTGTACAATTTTGTGACAGACTTGACTTTTTGTGGGGAAGCTACAATATTTGGGATTGTGACATCAGCTAACATGTGACATTTGATAATGACGTCGGCTAACATGTGACATATTTGCTTATGACATCAGCTAACATGTGGCATTTGATTATGACGTCAGCTAGCATGTGACATATTTGCTTATGACATCAGCTAACATGGGACATTTGATTATGACATCAGCTAACATGTGACATATTTGATTATGACATCAGCTAACACATAATATATGTTGACTGTGACATCAGCTAACATTTGACATATTTGCTTATGACATCAGCTAACATGGGACATATTTGATTATGGCATCAGCTAACATGTGACATATTTGATTATGACATCAGCTAAGATGTGACATTTTTTATTATGACATCAGCTAACATATGACATATTTGATTATGATGTCAGCTTACATGTGACATATTTGATTATGACATCAGCTAACATGTGACCTATTTGATTATGACATCAGCTATCATGTGATGTATTTGATTATGACATCAGCTAACATGTGATATATTTGATTATGACATCAGCTAACACGTGACATATTTGATTATGACGTCAGCTAGCATGAGATGTATTTGAGTATGACATCAGCTAACATGTGACATATTTGATTATGACATCAGCAAACATGTGGCATATTTGATTTTGACATCAGCTAACATGTGACATATTTGATTATAGCATCAGCTAACATGTGATATATTTGATTATGACGTCAGCTAACATGGGATGTATTTGATTGTGGCGTCAGCTAATGTGTGACGTATTTAATTATGACATCAACTTGATTATAATGTCAGCTAACATGTGACATATTTGATTATGATGTCAGCTAACATGTAACATATTGATTGTGACATCAGCTAACATGTGACATATTGATTGTGACATCAGCTAACATGTAACATATTGATTGTGACATCAGCTAACATGTAGCATATTGATTGTGACATCAGCTAACATGTGACATATTTGATTATGATATCAGCTAACATGTGACATATTTGATTATGACATGAGCTAACATGTGACATATTTGATTATGACATCAGCTAACATGGGACATATTTGATTATGACGTCATATTGAGAGATCGGATCATTCAGGTCTGATATCAGTATGAGAAGATTGTTAAAACAATAGACAATCACAATTAACTAAATCCAAACAATTTACGTATTAAAGTTTGACGTTTAATAAATCTTTCTATGACTTTATTGACTTATAGTTTGAATATATTTGATTAAACTTTATGATTTAGAAAGGTGTTGTAAACTCTGTACACATCAATGTCAATAGCATTATCTGACAATTACTCAAATTTGATTGAACTATGTGTTTGTGCGGATGCATGTGTGCGCCATGCATGTATGCTAGGTATTTGTGTGTGCATGTACGTGGGCTGCACATATGTACATGTGTGCGTGTAGATGTTAGTGATAGGACGTTTGTGCGTGCATGTGTGTTTGAGTGTGTGTGTGTGTGTGTGTGTGTATGCACGCCTGTGGTGGGTGGGTAATAGTGGATGCATGTTCTTACCAGAGCTGGTAAATCTTGTATGTCCATTAAGTGTGAAGCGATTGAAGCCAGTTTCCTGTTCCTCTTGATGAGGTGTCTTGTCTACAGTGTATCACCCTGATTAGCTTGTTAACCCTTTAATGGTCATACCTGCCCAAACCTGCCTCTGTTATGGTCTTGTAGAATGTCCATTTACAGGCCAAGAGAATAAGATTTTTGGAAATTTACCCCTGGAATGACTAGCTCGATAACCAGTCATTCCAGTGATAAATTTTCAAAAATTGTATTATCTTGGCCTGTAAATGGCCATTCAATAGGCAGATATCTAAATAAATTTGACCAAATTTAACCATCATTGTGATTATGTGATACCATATTCACGGGGTGGGGTGGTGGTAGAGGGGGCAGTATTTTATCCAGAGTGACGAGGCCACCCCCCACCCCACCCCCACCCCCCCATCGAGGGAGCATTCCATTCCCCCCCACCAATTTTCTGGATTTACACACTTTTTCAATTTAAATGGAAATTGTATAGGAACTGTATCTGCTCAATTAAGTTGGCCCCTCCTCACGCCCACCCCTTGACCAAATTCCTGGATAAAACTCTTGAGTGGGGTTGTTTTTTTTGGGTGTTGTATAGTTTTATGCCCGAAATCACATCCGACAGAGGGCCGACATGCTTTTTCGCATCGGGCAGAGGTTTACACCTCCTGGCGCTGTATTACAGCATCCATAGGAGATCAATAGTGATGAGTAAGTGATAAATTACTCAATATCTCGCATCTTCCCACTTCCACCATAAACCTACATCACCTTGCTTACTTCAATACTAATTATTCATCCTCATGAACGAGAACATTGTGCATAATGTGGACAGCAACATAAAGAAGCATGCCAATCAGCCTACAGATATCCTGATAAAGAAGGCATGCCGATCAGCCTACAGATATTTTGATAAAGAAGACACACCAATCAGCCTACAGATATCTTGATAAAGAAGGCACACCGATCAGCCTACAGATATCTTGATAAAGAAGGCACACCGATCAGCCTACAGATATATTGTTAAAGAAGGCACACCGATCAGCCTACAGATATCTTGATAAAGAAGACCCGACGATCAGCTTACAGGTATCTTGATAAAGAAGGCACACTGATCAGCCTACAGATATCTTGATAAAGAAGACATGCCGATCAGCCTACAGATATCTTGATAAAGAAGGCACGCCGATCAGCCTACAGATATCTTGAAGGCATGCCGATCAGCCTACAGATATCTTGATAAAGAAGGCACACTGAGCAGCCTACAGATATCTTGATAAAGAAGGCACGCTGACCAGCCTACAGATATCTTGATAAGAAGGCACGCTGATCAGCCTACAGATATCTTGATAAAGAAGGCACACTGATCAGCCTACAGATATCTTGATAAAGAAGGCACACCGATTAGCCTACAGATATCTTGATAAAGAAGGCACGCCGATCAGCCTACAGATATCTTGATAAAGAAGGCACGCTGATCAGCCTACAGATATCTTGATAAAGAAGGCACACTGATCAGCCTACAGATATCTTGATAAAGAAGGCACGCTGATCAGCCTACAGATATCTTGATAAAGAAGGCACACTGAGCAGCCTACAGATATATTGATAAAGAAGGCACGCTGATCAGCCTACAGATATCTTGATAAAGAAGGCACACCGATCAGCCTACAGATATATTGATAAAGAAGGCACACCGATCAGCCTACAGATATATTGATAAAGAAGGCACACCGATCAGCCTACAGATATCTTGATAAAGAAGGCATGCCGATCAGCCTACAGATATCTTGATAAAGAAGGCACACCGATCAGCCTACAGATATCTTGATAAAGAAGGCATGTCGATCAGCCTACAGATATCTTGATAAAAAAAAAGGCATGCCGATCAGCCTACAGATATATTGATAAAGAAGGCACGCCAATAAGCCTACAGATATCTTGATAAGGTAGGTACATGGAACAGCCTACAGGTATCTTGATAAAGTAGGCATGTGGAACAACCTACAGGTATCTTGATGATCCTATGCAGAAGGAGAAGTTGAACTCCCTGATTAAAAAAGCTACCGGTATTCAACTGTACTGGAAAGAAACAATATCAAGTACACTACCGTGGTACACTGGAATGCGTGTGCTACAACTCTACAAGCGAGCAGAAGTAGATTTCAAAAAAGATATCGTCAATCCGCTATGCCAATTATATAAATCTGAACAGGAAACACTTTCTAATCAGATGTCCATCATTAGAATCCATTAGGCAGGCATCCATTCAGTCTATCATCTCATGCCTACTGAAGTATTGCCAGTTACTGGTAGGTGTTAGTGATTATTCAGATGAAGAACTCATGTATGGCTTATTGAAGCCTAAGTTCCTGACCGCAGTTTCATGCTAGACACTTAACTTACTTACTCCATACACATAGATACAAACTACTTAGTATATCTAATTTCGCTACTGCCTATACCTAACTGTTAATTTTGTTAATTGTTAATTGTTGACAACAAATAAATATGTTTAGTTGGATAAAAGAAGTAGTTGGATAATCAGAGCAGTGATAGTTTCACAAGGACGGAATGCTAATCTGAATAATAGGACATATTTACGTATGTTAATGCGGTTCTCTTCCAAAGGAGGTTATATTCTTTTACAATGGACCTTTCCATTTTTGGCTATGCCCCGCCCATCACTAGCTAAGCTCCACCCACACCTCGCCGTGTTTGGATTGATCGATCCCCGAATGCCCTAGCTATCAATTTCCTGAAAACTATACAGGGAAGCTGTTGAATATTTTGTAACTAATTAGACTGGGTGCTGTTTGCTGCCATAGGCAGCAAAAGCGCCCAGTCAAATTAGTTTCAAAATATTCAACAGAATATTTATTAAATAGTAAAAGCAAACAATTTGTACAACAGCCCATAGACTGTCATCAAATATGCGTTCGTGACGTACTTATCGACGTCATTCATTATGATGTCATTGTACACACCACGCAGTTCATTATGACGTCATATGATGGGTGGGTACTCTGGAAAGGTGAATTCAGAAGATGGGCAATAATTAATATTGTTAATTAACGTTTTCTGTACATCAGTGGATGTTGTAATACTCCGGCGGATTCGAAAAAATAAAGCAAATGTGATTTCGGCCATAAAATTGAATTCCCCCCTCCCCCCTTCCTGGTATTATAGATATTTAACAACATCAATTCCATTAGCAGTTAGTGTGATATTTATAATATAGTTACTTTGCCAGCTTATGTAATTGTATCCACAGTTCATGTGAATCCAAGTCATAATCAACTACGCGACGTGTATGCTGACGTCATAATCGTGATGTCATGAACGATTTGATTAAGCCCATCTTTAACGCTTAATAGTCTGACACGTTGTACAAATTGTATGTTTTTGCTGCTTAAGAAACATGCTGTTGAATATTTTGAAACTAATATGACTGGGCGCTGTTGCTGCCATAGCACCCAGTCAAATTAGTTTCAAAATATTCAACAGCTTACCAGTAGAGTTTTATGGAGATTGATAGTCAGGGAGTTCAGCGATTGATCGATCCCAACACTGATGTGGTGTGGGTGGAGCTTAGATTGTGATGGGCGGGGCATAGCTAAAAGGGGAAAAGTCGAGCATATATATATATATATATATATATATATATATATATATTATATGTATATATATATATATATATATATCCAATGGATTCAGCTGTGAATTCTGGCTGAAGAGAAATTTAACGGATCAATGGAAATGTTATGCACGGAAACATGTGCTCGCAATCGATCAATGTATTAACGTATTATCGTATGGGATGGCTCTGTAGCCGTCTAGCAATCTCGTTGAATTGACTGCAATGAGATTTGTTCATGTTTCGATAGAAATTGGAAATGACGTTGAGAGAAAAACAGTCAAGTGAGTATTTTGCTTTGGTACAGCAGGTGTATGTGATGGTCATATTTTATAGTTTATGGATAAATTGAATTCGTGTCTTTGGATTTTATGCAAGTTAACTAATAAGTTCTTAAGAGTTGTTGGCGATGATGTTGTGCATGTATATGCACGCAGATGCATGTTTCGTGATGACAATTTTGGCCCGTTAACGGTCAAGATTGGTCAAAATTGGTCAAGAAAATCAACAGTTGCTTACTCAATGTCCATAATTTGTAGATGTTTTAGAAAAAAAATTTTTTGAAAATTTATCACTTAAATAATTGGTTCTGTTCTCGGGCCAGATATTCTATACATTTTTCTTTAACCATTTAACCCACAATCTGGCCACAAACAGCTTCTGCAGTGGTCCTGAGACATGTCCATTTGCAGTCAAAGCAAAGACTATTTTTGAAAAAAAGATCACTGGAATGGCTGGCTTAAAAATCGAGCCAGTCATTCCAGTGGTAAATTTTCAAAAATAGTCTTGGTCCACAAGTTACCATTTTGTATAAGATAATATGAATTTTCTTTAAAAATTCCCCCCCCCCCCAAAGAAGCCATTGTTTGCCTCTTAGGGGTTCAGGGAGCTATGAAGATAATTTCAGTCTATTGTGATGTATTATCGATAGATAAATTTTTATTGTGTACAATGGAGGGATCTGTTCTGTCACTCACATATATGATGTTATAAGCAAATGTGTCACTTAACCCTTTAACCCGCGAATTTATTCAAGAAAATTTTAATTTTCTCATAGAAAATGTCCATCTGCAGACCAAAAGAAGATTGTTTTTGAATGTTTACTACTGGAATGACTGGCTCGGTTATCACAATACTCAACCCTACCTGTATAGTTACCGTGAAATTTGAATTCTAGAGAAGTCAGGGTTCATATTCTTAAAATCGATTCAAATGCTTGTCACGATGCGTGGGGCTCAGCTATAATAGGCAAGCTTAGTTAGAAATGGAGAATATCCCTTAAATTGTAATAGCATCTAGCTTACATATTGCATGTTATTTTGTCACAAGTTACCATGTCAAGATAATCGTAATACGAGACGCATAGCAATTAAGTGTCGATGTATGAAATACAAGCACAGAAGTTGGTGTTATAGCAAGTCATTGGCTGTATTCGACTGGGACTTTTCCGTAGAGTAAATTTACTTGCGCAGTGGCCATAATGGGCTCTACGCAAACGTATCAGTCGAATGAAAAAAACCTTATCAGTATGGAACGGGCAGAAAACCGATATCGCCTAAATTTTGCAAATGTTGAAAATCCACCTTTCAGCGGTGTTTTCAGTCATAGTGAATGGTAAATAACAGTTGGATTTCACCCTCCTATGTCCCGCGTTTTCATATTTTGCAGCACATGACCTACTTCACGAAACATGCCACACGTTTTTTTCCTGCTTGTTTCATGCTTTATTTTTTCGGGGAAATACAAGTCGAATATAAAATATTCTCTATGGAGGCAATGTGCTCTAAGTTTTCGTCCAGTCGAATACAGCCATTGTCTACTACTGTTAAAATTCAGATTGCTGTAGCTCCTTATCCTACTTCATTGCATTACAGTACAGCTCATAAATCAGTTAAAATGTTTCCAAAACAAAAACTGAAACATGTTAGTTAGGATAATTTTGAACACAATGTTAGACATGTGTTGAATATTTTGAACATAATTGGATGGGAAGACATTTCTGCCTTTCGGCAGAAATGTCTTCCCATCCAACTATGCTCAAAATGTGCAACAGAATGTGTTAAATTATTTCTGAGCTGTACTCTGACAAATCTTTACTCACAAATTTAACTACTCTCAAATTGGGGCATTTACGATATAGGTATGAAACTATTTTGTGATTTTTCCGTCACCTGTGTGTCTGGAGCTCGGTATTCAAAAAACTATACTTATCCGATTTGGTTCAAATAATAACACAAAGACGGTAAGGACCTTGTCATGTAAGAAAATTTCTAGACATTGGCTACAATAATAGAATAGAATAATAGATAATAGAAGTCCGGATCTGGATCGGATCGATTTCATAGGATGACTCTGTGTAGTCGTAAAGTCCAGAACTTCTGTGCAGGAATTTGATTGATCAATTTTCCTGCAGCCATTATGGATGTAAAAAAATGTCAAATACATGTAAACTGTTTACTCATTGCACGCCGGGGTAAACTCAACCAACCAAAGAGCATGTGTACTTCTCATTAATTACTGTACCTATTTTTGATAAATGTTGACAGGAAGGATTCTATTTTGAAAGCCATCAGAGCGTTTGATTTTGTTTTGATAAGTCAATTCCATTTGGCAGCCATCTTGGATTTCCAAAAAAAGCCTGGGAAATTGCTTAGAAGACCACTCTAACCACTGGGCAGACTAATCCAACTTGACTGCAAGCACCAGAAGGTGATAGACTATAACTGAATCAGCCCTTACAGTGGTACATTTTCGAAAATAATGTTGGCCTACAAATGAACATTGGCTTTGATATTGATTTATTTGACAAATTTTGACCATTAAAGGGCTAGAAGACTATTTGGCAATATGATTATGATATCAGATACTTTAGTGACAGATCCACATCTTATTGTGGACAGAAGATAAATGTCACTCAATGGATCAATACTTTAGTGACAGATCCACATGGTGGTGATCTTATTGTGGACAGAAGATAAATGTCGCTCAATGGCTCAAGTATCTGATATTATAATCAAATACATCACGCACTTGTAAGCTGATGATATAATCAAAATAACGCGTGTCCATCACGAAAGACAAAATGTCTGCCACGAAAGTGTTGGAATTCTATGTTTTTTGGGAATTCATAATTAATAATCATTCTGTTGAAAATTTTGAAACTAATTTAACTGGGAGTTGTTGCTGCCATGCACATGCTAAGATGCGTACAAGTTGGGGGGGGGGGAGCTTATCTAGAGAGGGGCATAACAAAGCTAGTTCTAATGGATCCTTCTATTGTTCAACAATAGATGGGTGAGATGGGAATGATAAATGTGCTTATGTATATGCGTGCTGATTTATAAGTATGTGCATTCTGATGTGTGGGCATATGCATTCTTACTTACATGCGTGAGTGTGCATGCATGCTTGCATGTGTGTGTTGGCCACTTTACTGAGCCAGTAAACTGTAGTCAAAAAATATTTTTTCTTCAGCAAATAAACCATCTTTTTCTCCCACATTAATAAGATTAAGCCATTGGAACAAATTATTTCTCTAAAATCCATGGAATTTAATATCAAGTGTGAGCTTATTTGCTTGATAATTCTGTGGAAAATGCCAAACCAATTCTAGTACATGACTTGAGTATTAACTGTTTATGCTGGTATCAATACATTAATATTACAAACTCAGTTGAAAACAGATGTAGATTTTGTCATAAATGTTGCTATATGTTGTTGTTTTAATCTTAGACAGCAACAGCTTTCGGCAACATTGTTGAGAAAATAACGTTCAGTCATTACAAAGTGCAGATGTCTGCATTGAGCTAATTCTCTGGCATGTCTGTGGGGAATATGGCAATGTAATTTTGCGAGATGACTTTGTTAATATCATTGTCACCTTTAGAGATGACATTGAATTCATTCCCGTTTATTGGGTGTTAATGGGACATAGTTGATCTGTGTTTCCCTGGAAACCACTGCTGGAGTCTATCACTGTCCCCTGTAATGCATTTCCCGCTAAGTACCAATCATGCATTGCATGACATAGTTAATATGGTGCCAAACATTAAAGAATAATTTTAGTGAAGGGCATTGGTGCCTAAGGTGGCAAAGACTTTCAATCAAATTATTTTTCAGCAGGTTTCTTTATATATAGTTAGCTCATTCACAGCTAAGTTTCAGTGTTGTTTACTTAATTAGATTGTTTGTCATGTCTTTGATTTAATCAGTCCCTATGGTTACATGTATTTGGAATTTGTACCAGAAAATGACTTATTACAGATTTGGTCAGGTTCTCAAAATACATTCACTGACTGAAGAGAAATTTCCTGCTTAGGGTTAGAGCTGAAACTGTGAAATGTATGTACATCAAAAGTAATGAATGCCCCTAGACTGTTTGGTTCATCAGACAAAACGTGAATTCACTGAGAATGGTATAGTGATTACATACCGCTTCATCACTTCTCTCACTGAGACAAAGTCATCTCATCTGAATCTGATTGTGATGTCAACGCTGTCAGTGTTATCGTGAGGCCATCCATAAAAAAGATTTTGTTTCCTGCAAACCGGGTGTAGAAAAAAGATTTCAGTAGAGAGGGAGGAAATTAACTTTTTTTTTAATTATTAATTTATTTTAAAGAGGTCATAAATATTTGGTTTCCAGATATTTGACCAGATATCAATTAAATATGGTTGTAATTGCCAAATTTGTTGTTTTCCATGCCACAATTAGTCAAATGGATTCACATTGCATACAAATGGTATTAAAACATTGTAATTTGTATAGTTTGACAAATGTATGCATGTTTTAATATTTATGCTGGGTAGAAAAAATAAAATTATTTTATTCTCGGCCAGGTGAAAACAAAGAAAAATGTTACCCGGGAGGTTTACAGGAAACGAAACTATTTTTTTTTTTTATCTGATCATCATCCCCATCACCCCCATCATCATCATCACCAATCCCATTTCATTAGCGTTGTCCTTTGTCAACCTCTTTTCTTGAAAAGCTGTATGGGCCTGTGTAAGAACTGCAGAAAACCACAGTTGTTATTACACCACAAAAACATCCATTACCGTTCAATCACTACTTGCTAAATCAAATATCTGCATTTAGCTATCAGAATAAAATTTTCATGCTCGCTTACATACTCCCTAATGCCAATGCCATCACCATGTAGACCCTCAACCAGGCTTCTGGTAGAGAGACCCCCCTGCATTAGCCTTACAATAGGCTGGCACCAGTCTGTACACACTCCTTGGTGACGCCTGTCACCAAGCACGCTCGCGAAAATGTGAAAACTGATTCACTTTTCAAATATTCTGCTAGCAGATCAGTTCGCCTGCTATCATATGGATAAAAGTTTATAGCTTTGCACTGAAAAGTTCAGCTACATTTAATTCTCTGACTCAAGATAACATGCCTACCATGAAATCTATCTTGCCTATGTTATGTTTAACTTTCATGTCATGGTGTTTTAAAGGGTTTTTGTAACTCTAGTTTTGAGTTACCAGTTTTCGTGTCAGTACTCCCATTTTCGAGGTTTGAGAAACCATGCCTATTATATACCATCAAATTACCATGTTATAAAATAGCCAAGTACCACTCTTATTTTGTAGATCCTTTATAGTGCTTTCAAACATTTTAAGGAATCACTGTGATTCCAGTCTTCAGTCAGAATTATTAAGTTCGCGTTTGACGTCTCAACATCAGAGAGGGGTTCTTCTAATACAAATTTGGATTCTGTTATGGCGTTTTTCGCTAGTTTCAAATTCTTGGCAAGTGTGCTATCCAAGTCGCTAGATGAACGAATACCTTCAGCGATCTAAGCTGCCTAAGAGGAGTCGTCAAACTCCGAGCATAGTTCCCATTTTTGCGGTCGTTCTCGTAAGTGGAGCAAACCGATTTCGCTCACTTCCAGACAAGAGATGAAATCTCTGAAGTAAAAGTCTGGTGATTCAAAGAATAAGTCTGGTTTATCATCCTTAGGTAAAAGCCAGACAAAAGACCATATAAGTCTTGAGAGTCTGCATAACCCTCATGCGATGGCATCGGTGGCGGAAGCTTCCGATCCTTCATCTCATGCATAAGTTCATCTTTCTCGTAATTCTTATTGCCAGAAATGTTTTAAGATCTCCGATCTCCGATCTTCCCTGCTCCCGTCTCTGCTCCTGGCTTGTCCGGGCAAGCGGGTTTGCATTCCGGTTTGTCTTCTGGTTTGACCGGGCATCTGAATATGAGCAGTGATTGTCTGGCTTGGCTGAACATCCGGTGTCTCATGATATTCTGGCTTTTCCGTCCTCTTCCGGTTTTTCCGTCCTCTTCCAGTTTTTCTGTTTCCGGCAGTAGTGTTGCTGATTCCGGTAGGAAGAATGCATATCTGGGTCTGTTAGACCTGGCATTGCATCATTCATCTATTTCCGTTTCCGGTTTTTCAGCTTCCTCTTCCGGTAGTAGTGTTGCTACTTCCGGTAGGAAGAATGCTTATCTGGGTCTGTTGGACCTGGCATTGCATCATTCATCTATTTCCATTTCCGGTTTTTCAGCTTCCTCCTCCGGTAGTAGTTTTGCTACTTCCGGTAGGAAGAATGCTTGTCTGGGTCTGTTGGACCGGGCATTGTATCATTCATCTATTTCCGTTTCCGGTTTTTTCAGCTTCCTCTTCTGGTAGTAGTGTTGCTACTTCCGGTAGGAAGAATGCTTGTCTGGGTCTGTTGGCATAGCATCATTCATCTCATGCATAGTTATTATTATTTATCCGGAAATGAGCACTGTGATTGTTACTGGCTTGGCTGAACATCCGGTCTCTCATGATAATCTGATTTTCTGTCCACTTCCGCTTCCGGTTTTTTCGGTTCCGGTAGTTGTGTTGCTGTTTCAGGTATGAAGAATGCATATCCGGGTCTGTTGGACCCAGCAGTGCATTGCATTGTTCATCTATTTCCGTTTCCGGTTTTTCAGCTTCCTCTTCCGGTAATTCTGTACATCTGGGTTGTAGGATCTTGATCAGTTTCCGGTATTCTACTTCCGGTTTACGCATTTCCGTTTCCTATTTTTCCACATCCGGATTTCGTACAGCCGGGGATACGGTCATTTCCAGTTTTCATGGATCTTTCTGGTGTTCTAGGATTATCTTCCGGGTCTGTCTTCCTGTTTTGGATTTCAGGTGATAGAGAACTTCCTGGGGTTCCAGGTTTGTTCTTCAAGTCCGGTTTACATGTTCGCTTTCCTAGAATCTAGTCATCTTCTTGCCTAAGAATTAGTCTTATTTCCATATTTGTTTAATATTGGAAATGTTTAATGGCTGAAAATATTCATACCGAGTCATTGCCAGTCTTGTAGTCTCTCTTGGAATTGTAGACTATTCAGACATTTATTCGTTTATCAGTGACAATTTTCAATGTAATTAAAGACTTCTGATTGGTTGCCGTATGGGTTTTTTGTTGCAGATTATTTTATATGTGCATATCATCAGCCGATAAGTCAGTCTGTATTCTCCGCATTATCTCGAGATACAATTTTTAGTTTCATCCAACTGTAGATGGCCAGTTGTCTTCGGGCCATTCAGCCTTTCGTCGCGCGCCTTTTACCTCTTATGTCGGCAGGTTGACATATTTATTTTAACCAAAGGGAGTGAATTTGTGGAGGGAAAAACCCTGATTCTTGCGTAAATCGTAGTCTAATTTTGTCAGTCGCTGAAAAGGAATTAGATTCAGTAAAGGTTTCATAGGGATCAGTATGACTACAAGATTAATGTCTACAAGAACAATAGTCGCTTAGAAAAGATAATCAGGCGGATAAGGGGGCAGGAAGAAGGAATATAAGCCAAATTCTTCTTCTTCTGCGTTGACATAGTTTCGGTGAGTTCACTTTGTTTTAATTTTTTCCAGATTTTTGATTGTTTTCCCTTTTTCTAGCGAAATTTTTTGCTCTATTTTGACTGGGTTGCTGCAGGCCTGCGGACGGTGGTTTCGGTGGGCGGGGACTCAGGATTTGCTGGGTATTTTGGGGGCGGTTTGGCTGAGGGTTGTTGGTGAAGCGAATTCCAGTCGATTCGGCCCGATTGCCAACCCGGCCTACTTAAATTAGTCACCTCGGCCTAGAATAAAAAGTCCTGTCGGCCCAATTTAATAAAAGTCAAATAGGCCTAGGAATGCATTCACCTGGTTTGTTTCTTCTTCTTTTCGATCGCTGATATCACACTTGGAGAGCCGTTCTCAAGATGAAATCTGTTCACCTGGCTGATAGCATGGAATAATTGGGAATCTCATATTTCTATATCCTTGATTTCGGAACTTTTCTTCAAAAATTTATGATATGGAAATATGAGATCCCTCTTATACCAGTCGTATTATACAAGCATTAGTCATCTGTTGGTGGAACTAATAATATTTATTAGTGTTTACGTCTCTTTATTAAAAGACAGTCGGAATTATTAGTGTCTATTAATTTCACTAACGCGCAACTATTATACATAGACATAGACAATCTTTATCCTAAAAGCACTATCTTTTTAAGACGATGGCGATCTTAAGATATTACCGAGATTTCCGTGTGTGTCATGGTATACAGATTATCGTGTGTAGTAGCTACCATAGAAGTCTAGGTAGGCCTGCTACACTCGATAATCTTTATCCTATTTAAGCGTGCTGGTTAGCCCAATTATATTGCTATAGCTATGTTCATATGTACAGTTAAATGCGCAGTGTCAGTTCGGCCTAATAGTGCACCTATGGGTATATGCATGTGTGCGCATATGTGCATTCGTATGTGGCTATGGGTGATACTGTAGGGTCAGCTCCACTCAAGTGTATAGTCGCATATGATAGGCATAAACATAGGACGAGTTGTCCTGGGCCGAGTTGGAACTAGGCCGAGTTGGGGGTGGGCCGGGGTGTATTTGGGCCGAGTTGACTGGATACCGGTGAAGCCACTGGCAACTTTCGGTCGGATTGTTCCCGGACTGTTCGGTGGGTCTTGGGTTTTTGCTCGTTGAAGTTGTTGTCTGCGGGCTGGCGGCGGGCCGGTTGGAGTGGGGTGGGGGTTGCGCTGGAGGGGGGGAAGAACGGCTGAGAATCTTTGGATTTAAGCAGCCACCAACAATTTTCGGTCAAAATGGCTTCAAAATATTTTGCAGGTCCAGAGATACTACAGTTGTAATATGTCGTCTGCAAAATTCAGTATCCAGACAGTTAATATCAAGTATCAGTGTTCAATCTTTCCTTTTATTGGGATTTCTAACACAATGTCATTTGTTATTACAAAGATGAAATTATTGATTCTAAGACTATAAATATAAGATTCAATAAATATATAAAAAATCTTTTAAGTTTTCTGCCTCTTGGCATAAATATCGAATGGTTTAGGATATCTAATTAATCAGTATAACTAATGCCAAGTCTTGAAGCTGGCTTGTTTTCCTATGTCGTTGATTTAAATATGGGACACAGTTTTGCAATCATTATAGGATCCTGTGTCACGTTCAGGCTAATGATTTACCAGTGATTGCAGTCTAATACTTCAGTATAGAAGAAGTGAGTGCAATCTTGGGAGTTAGTCGACCTTAGGTATATATAAAACCCTGTGACTTGAAGAATGAGTCTAGGTTGTTTTTTAATGTGTTTAATGTTGGAGCGTTAATTGCTTCTGTTGGTAAAGGATTCCATACATTAACACTATTTGTAAAGAAATACTTGCTTAGATCAAGTATTATTTGACAAGCTGACAAGATGATCTGACAAGTCTGAGCGGCTAGGCAACCGTTGATGTATTCAATAACAATTTTTTATTAAATCTGCTCCATTGTTATACGATTTTTTAATTAGATAGTCAAATGTTTGCCATAGTTCTCTTAACAGGACCTTGTCATGCGTTCTATTCGTAGAATTGTGATGATGTCATCACAAGTAAGTTTCCCTTAATTCATCTTTTTTAGTGGTGGTTTGGGAAACCGTAATTTCTTTTCTTCATTCTATCTTGCTAAATTCTGTCACGATTTGGTTTTCGAATTCCAGTCGGGATTATTGCAGATTTCAGGTACAGGATTTGGCTTTATCTTGACTCTAAGCACTCCCTTAGGCCACGATATCTGGTTAAATCTCTATAAATAAAATTATCTATAATTTTTGCAGAGTCTTTAGCATTTTAATAAGTTAGGCTATACTGATATGAGACTTTTCTCCATTCAGAGTAAGCGGTATTATTAAAATATCCATAATAAACGTGAGTTACCTCTTTAGTGAGGGCTAAGCATAAGGATATAGCCCAGGATTTTGGATGGAGCATCATGGCATATGTAATCTATGTGTTTTCTATGAGCAGTCCTCTTTAGCAAATAGTAAGTTTGCCACATCTTTAAGGGCGGCCCTTATCAAAAGGGCCAGATATTCTTTGATCTAGAACCCTTCTCTGCAGTCTCCTCCCAAATGGTCTTCTGTTCCTTCTAATCAGAAGCTATTAGCTTTAGAGGGGTTGTTGTCTTCTATGATTGTCAAGAAGTCTATAGAAGAGGCTCTTCTTTGGAAAGTAAATCCAGGCTTCTGTTCATTGGTTGGATTTTCTGATAGGCATCTAAATCTTGATTCGTTCAGTCATTGCCATGGGGTTTTCTTTCATTTGTAGAAGGAGGATCGAGGTTTTCTTGGGATGTCACTAGATCCAATCTTTTTGCGACATGTCTGATTGCCCAGATATTATCTTTCATGTCTCCCTTTTCGGACAGTCAGGTTACGGGTCTCTAGTTCTCGATTTGATCGGACAATTCGACAGTAGTCTCTTATATCAACAGGCAGGGGGGCACAAAGTCGTCTCTCCTGTGCTTGGAAGTGTGGAATCTCCTCATGTGGTGTCGCATGAATCAAATTTTTTAGTGTCCAAGTTTTCTTGCGGACCAATTGTCTCGGGTGTGGGCTGTGGACGCCCTGACTCAGTCCTGGTCAGGAATCTTCGCTTATGCGTTCCCTCCCACCATCCTGATTTCTTTTGGTTCTGAAGAAAGTCAGGGACCAGATCTGCGAGATCTTGTTTATAGCTCCCTTTTGGCCAATAAGGATCTGGTTTGTAGACCTTCTCGATCTTCTAGTAGATTTCCCTCTTCTTTCATTTTCTCCAGACATTCTGTCTCAAGTGAGGGGAACTTACCATCATCCAAACCCAGGAATCTTACGTCTGTGCGTTTGGAGTATATCGAGTGCTCGATCCTTGAGAATAAAGTTTCTGCAAGAACTCAGGAAATCATCGATTCTGCCAGGAGGGAGTCTACCCGAAGAGTTTACAAGGGTCGACTTAAGATTTTTGGAGAATGGTGTTCAGATCAGGGTCTCGTGCCCGATTCTGTTTCTATTTCCCAGGTGTTAGACTCTTTATCTTATCTGTTTGACTCTTTACATCTGTCTGCTAACACTGTAAGAGGATATAGATTTTCTTTTGCATCTTCTCTTCCTTGTTTGTTGAATGCTGAAGTTGAAGATACTAAGGTTCTTAATCTTTTGATCAGAGGTTTATGTAATATTCGTCCTCCAGGTGTTAAACCTTTGCCTTTCGGGAACTTGGCTCTGGTTCTTCAGGTTTTTTGGGCAGGTCATCATTTCGAACCTATCTCTACGATTAGCTTGAAACCTTTAACTTTTAAGACCGTTTGTCTAATTGCATCAGCTTCTGCTAGAAGACGATCCGAAATCCATGTTTTCTCCGCTGAAAAGGATAGGTTTATCGAATCTGGGGACGGTCTGGTCTTATATCCTTGAAGGGATTTTTTATCAAAGACTCAATCAATCCGTTATCCAGCTAAGCCAATTATTTTACAATCTTAAACCTCCTTTTCTCCGGCTGACAGATTTTGGTGTCCTGTCAGAGCTCTAAAAGTTTATAAGCGGCGTTCTGATTTTTAGAGATCCGATCTGTCCCTTTTCTGGGTTCCGTATGAGGGGTGGGGGGGGGGGGGGGGCGGGTACTTTTACTACTTTTTATTTAAAAGACCAGAGCACAGCGGCTTCCTTTTTTTTTTTTAGGAACTTTATGATTTTAACTAAAAAGGCTGAAGACCATTTACCAAGCACATCCCACCATTTTCGTTAGGACCGTGCGTCTGCGTGTAATGGTGTGAGTCTGTTCTTTGGTTTTTATTTATTTCTTTAAGTTTAAAGAAATCCTTGTTTGATAATCACTGTGTGATTGATTAAGATGCACCTTTATGTTATGTTATTAACATTTGGTTATGTTTTGTTTGATTTTTGATTCTCAAATCTCCTCCCACCAAAGTTTCGTAGTGGGACACTGACCAAATCTACGGGTTTAGCAAATAGTGATTGAATGGTAATGGATGTTTTTGTGGTGTAATAACAACCCCCAACAGACCCCCCATTTAGTGGGTTGGTCTGTAGTTTTATTAAGCACTATAAAAACATACTTACCGTTCAATCACTACGACCCAGCCTCAGCCACCCTGCTGGGTATTGATTTGAGAATCTATTCTGGATATATAGCACTTAAATTTAGAAAAGTGAATCAGTTTTCACATTTGGGACCTACTGCGCATGCGTGAGCGTGCTTAGTGACAGGCGTCACCAAGGAGTGTGTACAGCCTGGTGCCAGTCTATTGTAAGGCTAATGCAGGGGGTCCCTCTACCAGAAGCCGGGTTGAGGGTCTACATGGTGATGGTATTGGCATTAGGGAGTATGTAAGCGAGCATAACAATTTTATTCTGATAGCTAAATGCAGATATTTGATTTAGCAAGTAGTGATTGAACGGTAAGTATGTTTTTATAGTGGTTAATAAAACTACAGACCAACCCACTAAAGGGGGGTCTGTTGGGGGATTTCATCTTGAGAACGGCTCTCCAAGTGTGATACCAGCGATCGAAAAGAAGAAGAAGAATCACCAATCCCATCATCATCAAGTTATCAACCATCATTATTATCATCAGCATCACCACCAACCCTCCCCACCCCAACCCCACGCCATCATCATCACCAACACCTGCATCATCACTGGTCTCATCAGCAGCATCATCATCACCAATCCCATCATCATCATCACCCCATCATCATCATTATCATCAACATCATCATCATCACCACTCCATCATCATCATCATCACCTTATCACCATCACCCCCCTATAATAATCATCACAACCTCATCATCATCATCAGCATCACCCCATCATAATCATCACCACATCGTCACAACCACCCCATCATCACCACCACCCCATCATCATCACATCATCATCATCATCACACCATCATCATCACCACCACCCTATTATCATCATCATCATCATCATCATCATCATCATCATCATCATCATCATCTCTTAACCCATATCCTGGTCAACATCTGCCTAGTGAGATTAATTAATCGTGTTAATTTCTAAATACCCAGACCTTTATGAGAAGGAAGTAATGTATAATTAAAAACACTGACTAATATGTCTTGTCTTTAACACATCAATGGTCAAGTTTGGTCGACAAAATTAAAACCTTGTTTAATGAATGTCCATACTTTGCAGACCATGAGAAGACTGTTATTGGACATTTTCCACTGGAATAACTGGCTCAATTATCGAGCTAGTCATTCCAGAGGAAATTTTTTTTAATAGTTTTGTCTTGTCTTGCAGATGGACATCTCAAGACCACAGCAGCAAAGGCTGGTTTGGGCTGGCTTGACCTTTAAAGAGTTAATCCATTATTTATGATCATAATTCTCCGACAGAATGTCTCCTTGACTTGCATATATGAATATTTCTTTTGGAATCTGTTTTTCGAATCCTAACCAAACTCACTTCACACATTTGACCGGTGATATGTAATTCTATCATCATAGCCATCATTGAATCCTATATATGGCCTTATCATTCAAGTTTCATTTTGTTCCAAGTCGAGCGATTGATTTGAGTGATAATAAATACATGTATGTATTTTTTGTTTCTGTCTGCCCATAGACTGATCAAATGCTAAATTCCTTATTTCCCTTCCCCTTGATAACTAGTTTTCATCTTGGAGACTTATTGCCGCTATAAACTTCTACTGCGTCGATAGTTTTTGGCCACATGGTTTCCAATACAAAACATGTCATAAATAACTAAACATGTTTCCCAAACTAAAACACAAGCATGTTAGTAGAATTTTGATCACGATGTACGAAATATTCTGTTGAATATTTTGGACTTAATTTGATTGGAAGCTATTCCAAATTAAGTCCAAAATATTCTAACAGTGCATTTTATTTTGTTTGTGAAAAATATTAAGTTATTTCAGAGATGTAATGTATGTCTACTGACTGTAGCGACTATCCATTTGACATCAATGTAATGAGGGTTAATATAATAATTCCATCACGTCATCATATTAGCATTCGACTTTAAACCTTTCTGTTGTTTTAGAGAAGATTTTGGGTGTTATTAATAACCTGTCCTTTGACTTCCATTGCAGTAGTCGAGCAGATTTTCTAAGCGATGATGAAACACAAGAAAGTGACGCATTCCTGCCACAGCGAGAGGATGGTGATGGTCATGAAGGACCAGAGAGAGACAGAGGACCAGAATCTGATACTAGTGGTAAGCAACGAACATGAATCCATTCATTCTGTTCATATGCAAATAGAATCAATGTGAATCTATAGATTCAAGCCAGTCCTATACAATATGAAATTGATTTGAGGTTGTCCATTCAATCTATTCATATTCAAATGAGGTTGATGTTTACTAAACTGACTCGTAAAAAAATGCAAATGAGATTATTTTGAGGCTGTCTATTCAACATATTCATATAAAAATGAGGTTAATATGTTTATTAAACTGACTCATATGCAAATGAGATTGATATCAGGCTGTCTATTCAACCTATTCATATCCAAATGAGGTTAATATGTTTGTTAAACTGACTCATATGCAAATGAGATTGATATCAGGCTGTCTATTCAGCCATTTCATTTGCAAGTGATGTTGATGTGAGACTGTACAGTTAATCCTTTACCACTCAAGTTGTAAAAAAGCGGCTTCAGCAGAACTGTTGTCTCGCGAAATGTTCATTTGCAGACCAAGAGAAGACTATTTTCTAAAATTTACCATTAGAATGACTGGTTCGACAACCGAACCAGTCATTCTACTGATAAGTTTTCAAAAATAATCTCTTGGTCTGCAAATGGACATTTTTGATGAGAAAACTAAGCTGAGTTAACCGATTTATGAATATGCAAAATTGCAAATAGTATTGATGTGAGACTATTAAACATAATTATACGAAAATATTGTTGACTGGGTCTGTCTACATCCAACGTCGTCATATGCAAAATTGCAAATGATATCACTATTAGATCCTATAGACAGTGATGAAGATTAGCATGGGCCCATAGCCCATGGCTACTAGATTTTAGGCTGGGCTACCACAATTTCAAACTAGCTCAGGTGGCAACCTAAATTGTTCCATTCATATTTTAAGATTGTGATCAGAAAATCATTTTATATATCTAACGACTATTGCAAGTCGAGCCAGTTTCATTAGCCCTTTTAATCCTTAAAAAGTAAACCCTTTACGCTGTATAGCATATTTTGTTGAATATTTTGAAATTAATACGACTGGAAGAATTGCTGCCTTAGCAGCAATGGCTTCCAGTCATATTAATTGCAAAATAGGCAACAGATTTTGTGTTTGTTTGCCGTGAAATTGAGATACATGTAATTTATCAGTGAAAGGGTTAAGCTTGAAAGCAACGTATTTAACACATTCTCCATTAGTAAATGCTAAATTATTATATCCTGTGTTTCTAAATGTGTGATCTTGTGTGCCGATGCATCTTAATTTTAAGATTGGGCCCTTGAGAGCTTGACTAGGCCCCGTAAGTTTTGCTTTTGGGAGCCCAGGTAGCTACATGGTTAAAAAGCCAAAGGTTTATCACTGCCTATAGAACCTACATGTATTTATAGTTCGCAAATGATGTTAATATGAGGTGATATATTCAAGCTATTCATATGCAAATGAGGTTGTTCTGTACTACCTAATCAGCATAGTTATATGCAAATGAAGATGATATTATGCCAGTTATGCTATGTTCAACCAATTCATACGCAAATGATTTTGATGCGAGACTGTTTAATTTAATAGACCAATGACATTAATTTTGAAATTGAGTCTGATAAGACTGGCTTCTATGTCCTAGCAATGTCTATTTGCAAATTTTTATAGTACAATATCACTGATGGATGCTTGGTCTGTATCTCAACAGTATGTCTTCAGTGGACATACTGACTGGCAACTAGGGCTTCACGATATACCGATATTATACCGAATACCGGTATGATTTTGCTGATACCGAAATATCAAAATATAACTTCGTATGTATGGGAAATACGTTGACTATGGAATCGTACTACTGGAGCCTCACTCTATATTGTCCATCGTAATAATACCGGTATTAAAGGTATACCGGTATGGAAATTGATACTGTAACCGGTATTCACTTCTAATACTGTGAAGCCCTATTGGCAACCAAATATTAAGGATCTGTTGCAGACAGGTATTGACTAAGGGCTTTAATTTGTGGTCCAACATCTTTGTGTGTCTTCAAGTCTCGTCTCCACATAGTAGCATTGCTTTACCATTTGAGTTGAACAGCTTGACCTTGGTGTTGCGTTTAATGCTTTTGTTTCTCCAGACTGGCTTAAAAACTGAAATGTCATGACATACTTTAGCAATCATGGCCTTGGGCATCGTACTAACATACGTCCACTCACATCGCTTCACCATTCGAGGCCGTACTTGCAACCCCGAGATTTCTCGCTATGTTGACTGCCAGTTTTAGGTAGCCAATCCGATTTCTGCCTACTTCAATCTAACTATAAATCTAAAAAAGGGCGTGGCTTCGTGCCAATATCGATGGAGAGCTCGCAAGACACAAATGTGAATCTATGTGATTGACAGTATATTTTTAGGACGATAATAACCGAGCAATTTTATTAGGCGGAAGTTGACTGACCTCATGAAGTTTCGTGAACTTAGCGCATACATCAGAGGCGAATCTTGGTGCATGGATGTATCTTACTTAATCTGCTTAACCCATTTCCATTTTAGGTGAATTTCTTTTATATAACACATTTTACTTTCGCTAACCATTTTTGACATAGTTATGTACAAAATGTCAGCACATGAAAGAAATTGAAGGAACTGAAAATTGGTTGCATTCAAAATATTTGCATAACCTCTGCGTGAACGACGGTTTGTGTCAATTTGAACATACCTCTAATAAATACAATATTTGTATTCTTACTGTAGTTTCAGTACTATTCCACTCGCAGACACTACACTCAGTGTATACATCTATCTCATGCATAGTCAGTATATTTTGGTTATGAATATATCTAACATGCTGCATATCAAAAGTAGGTCAATGTGACATGCTTTTTGTGGTGCGCTGCATAACATTAAACAAAATTCTCTAAATGTTACAGAAATCTTTTTTCTGGCTACTGAGTGAGTAATCTTGTATATTTATATTCAAATATTTGTTTTGTAAGTCGAGGTCTATGAACGCTGGTTCCAGTATTATTTAATCCTTTTTATGCTGAAACTGTCAGGAAACTTATTTTCTATAGCGATAAATTTGGAAATTTTTGAAAACAAATTGACTGAAAGTTGTTGCTACCTAGCAACCACTTTCAGTCAAATTGTTTTCAAAATAATCATCAAAATTGTACCTATAATTGTTATATAATTTATATATGGTCTACAGATATACAGACCTGTAAATGGCTAACATAGAAATCTCTTTGCAAGCAGGAGAGCCACATTCGGATATGATTGACGCCGATTATGGGTACGATCAACTCGAGGGACCCCTCAGTTCAGAGAATGAGGAAGACGAAGATGAGGAGATCCATGATGTGGATTCAAGTGTGGAGTTTGTCCGTGACACCAAGGTCAAGTTCTGCACAGAACCGAGCAAGGTAAGCCTTACGATTTTCTTGTCCGGTTCAGCCAGACAGATATAATACAACAGATTTTATGTCAGATATATTTAATGTTGTGAAACTAATTTGACTGGAAGCTGTTACATGTATCCCATTGTTTCTAAATAGCTGGCCACTGACTTCTGTGGTTGCTTTAACATTTATCACTCTGACGTTAATATTCTATCTTTTACTGTGACAATAGTAAAGAATCTGACGTACATTTTTCAAAAGCTTTGGTGGACGATGTTGCTGTCCATGACAGCTCCATCTCCCACCAAATTTGCTGAAAAATGAACGCCAGTTCATGATTTAATTTAATTTGAAAATTTTAGATTTTACCATCAGAGTGGTACGGTTTAACCCTTGAAATCCCAGTATCTCGACTTCAAAACAAGTATACATGAAAGCTGTTGAATATTTTTATTGGCTAAGCCAACAACAACTTTCAGTCAAATTGTTTTCAAAATATTTAGCCAGTCCAGAGATATAACCCCTAGAATGTTTTCTGCAAAAACTCAGCGGTCAGATGGTTAAGTGTATTCATGAGTACATTATATACAATTTATCATTGAGTTAGTTCCTTGTGGTTTGTGATTACACAATTACTACTGCGTCTGAAATTGAAAATGGAAGAATTATGTCTTGAATTGCGCTCGATGCATGTGGTACTGGAAGAGAAACCATATAATATAAACACACTGCATCCAACTGTTCAGCTTCTCTGTCCTCAAATATACACATATTCTTAACCATTTAATGCTCATATCATCCAAAAACGTCATCTGCAGGGCCTTGATAACTGTTTATTTGCAGACCTAGAGACTATTTTGGAAAATTTACTACTGGGCTTGATAACCAGGCCATTCATTCTAGTGGTTAGTTTTCAAAAATTGACTCCTTGGTCTGCAAATAGATATTTTCTATGAGAAAATTGAAATTTTCTTGAAAGATTTTGTGGGTTAAGGGGTTAAACGAACTCCCCTCCCCCCCCCCCCCCTTCACTCCCCCTACCCCTTCCCCATGAATTTGGGTGCTGCTTGGCAGTAGTGACTGCTCACTTGTACACAATCAGTTCAAGTGCTCATGCACTCTAGCAGTCTTCTTGAGTCCTATGTGTCTGTCTGGATGTTAGCTTCCTGACTGAGTAGTTATAGCATGGCAGTTGTAAATAAACTGATGAGCCCTGCATGTGCTCTTGCATGTACAGAATGCATATGCTTGGAGGGTATTTCCAGCAGATAATTGCTGGCTGTTTGTCCAGGTGCTCTGCACATCTCTCTGTGGAATTAAATAGATAATTTTTAGCCTTACTCATTAACCTTTACAAGTCTGATACATATCAAAATTTTTAAATTTCAAATTAAATTAAAAGTTAAACTGTTGTTAATTTTTCAACAAATTTGGTAGATGTTGCTGTCTACTGTTGCTGTCGTAGACTCCAATATCGTCTCCCAGGATTGTTGGAAAATGTACACAAGTTTCTTTGCTATTGACCCAGTAAAAGATAGAATATTGACATCTGAGTGGTAAGGGTTAACCTTTAAATTTGTTCAAAAGAAAATTTATTTTCTCAGAAAATGTTTTTTTGCAGATCAAGAAATTATTTTTTTTTTAAATTTTCATTGGAATTACTGGCTTTGTTATTAAGCCGGTCATTCCGATGGCAAATTAAAAAAAATAGTCTGCTCTTGGTCGGCAAATGAACATTTTACAAGACTACTGCAGAAGGGCTCCGGGTTTTTTAGACAAGTTTGAGCATCAAAGGGTTAACTATCTCATTTCCTTCTAGTTATGTGTACATCTGTTCCAACTAGTAGATATACACATAATAAATTGATTGGAGAATTCTGTTACTGAATGCTGTTGCTACTTCAAGTACTGCTGCTATTTTCACATCTAAGATATTTAACACCTTTCATTCATGATATCGCGATATCGCAATTTCATGGCAAGCATATAAGCTAAACTAGAATATTTTGAAATTAATTTAACTGGAAGCTGTATAATGCCTGTGGCAACAAGGAGCAAGCAGCTTTCTGTCAAATTAATTTCAAAATATTTAACAGTACATTGTAGAAGATTTGTTCTGTCTCTTTGAAAAATTTTAACCCTTTAACACTCAAGCTGGCCAAAGACACTGTCTATAGTGGTCTTGAAAAATATCCATTTGCCAAGCAAGATGACTGGCTTTTTGAAAATTTACCACTAATGACTGGCTCGATAACCAAGCCAGTCATTCCAGTGGGAAATTTTCAATAATTATCTTCTGTCTGCAAATAGGGATTTTCTGTGACAAAATTGAAATTTTCTTGAACAAATTTGAGGTTTAAATGGCTTATTTATGACTTACCTTTGAAAGCAGTAATTAGTTAAAGGTCAGAATTTCAAATTTTGTTTATTGCCCTCACCTCACCCAGTCAGAGGAAGATGGTATTGCATTTGTGCATGTATTTGCATGGATGCTTGTATGTGTGTACTTATGTGAGTATGTGTACTTACTTTAGTGTGAGCATGTGTGCGTGGGTGCATGCAAGTTTTCTAGAAAAAACATCTTGACCTGATTCGACTCAGCAATATAATTTAAAGACTGCTTTACACACATTAACCCTTTAACCCTCGAATTTGTTCAAGAAAATTTTAATTTTCTCATAGAAAATGTCCATTGGCAGACCAAGAGAAGATTATTTTTGAAATTTACCACTGGAATTAATGGCGCGATTATCGAGCCAGTCATTCCAGTTGTAAATTGTCAAAAATAGTCTTCTCTTCGCCTGCAAATGAACATTTCTAAAGACTACTGCTGAAGCCATTTTTGGTTGATATAAGTGTTAAAGGCTGTGCTTTACAGGCATTGCAACCATGCCATTTCCAATAAAATTCCAGAATTTTCACTAACTCACAGATGTTATAGATATCTCAGGTCAGGGACAGGCGGAATTAGAATAAAAATATGAACTTCCAGGTCACCATGCACTGGCTATTTACATAGTTTCTACCTCAATAACAATTACCCACGGTTTCCCTGCATTACTGTCTTCATGGAGAGTAAGCACTTAGTAGACCAACACTGCATGAAAACATCTCAGAAAACTCATAACTAATAAGACTAGCAACTACAGCCCCTGATCTAATGCTAAAATGGACTCCTGCCCTGTACTTTAACCCTATTACCCTCATATCAGTCAAAAATGGCCTCTACGGTGGTCTTGAGAAATGTTCATTTGCAGACCAAGAGAAAACTATTTTTGAAAATTTGCAACTCATTTCTGTAGTAAGTTTTCAAAAATAGTCTTCTCTTGGTCTGCAAATGGACATTTTCTATGAGAAAATCAAAATTTTCTTGAATACATTTGAATGTTAAAGGGTTAACCCATTTCAGTCTCTATGTAAATGTTTTCAAGTATATTTTATGATGTGGGGAAATTTTATTGTCAGTTTGTTGATGCATATTATGAAATTAATTTTAGGGGAAAACATTGCTGCTTAAGGCATCAATGGCTTCCAGTTAAATTATTTTCAAAATATTGTTCTTGTCATGCTTGTCGTTCATATCTAATTTCTATAAAGCTAGATTCCTGTATTGATGGAGAATGAAAATGGTAAATTATATATGTCCTATCTGTGTATGATTGTTATTATTAGGGGTGTCTGGGGAGAGATGGTGAGAATTCTAGGTGTATTTGATTCCTGGAGGTGAGGTGGTGGGTTAATGCTTCAGATATATATGTGTTCCTACAGGGGTGGTGGAGGGGATACTTGTAGGTGTGTGCAGTTCATATGGGTGAGGGAGGGTAAGCTTTGTAGGTGGATGCAGTTCCTAATCATGAGCAGATGTTCTGACAACTAGCAGACACAACCTGATCAGTGTTTGGAGAAGATTCTCTATAGAGATAGTAAAAGTATAGTACCAAATTATGAGTGACAGATTTGGGGAGATATTGTAAATTAACATTCACTCACATGTTTGAAGCTGATATCAGTTGACTTCATGAGTTTATGGAGTGTTTAAGTGCTGGGTTTTGTTACGATTTGCTGAGTTTTATTTGAATTAATTCCAAGTAGTTATGCCGGTAGTTAATTAGTTATGATTTGTGAAATAGAAGCAAATCGTTGCAGTGATAAGATTTAGGGGATATATAAAGATCACTAGATACCGGAATATTATCTATTATTATAGTACAGATATTTATCAAACTAGCTTTGCCAATATATATACCAAAAATTGTGTGAATAACAAAGATTTCCAACATTTTCCTAAATTATTATCAGAATTATCAATCAAGTATCCTAATTTTCATTTTAGCAATCTAAACCAACTATACTATATTACATCAGAAGCGTATCATGCAAATGATGCTGGGAAAAGCGCCTTAAAAATAAATAATTACGTTGGAAATATGACATTATAGAGAGAAAGTGATCTAAAAGAGCAGTGAGTCTTATGAAGCGTTTGCTGCACCTCTCACAAAGCGATCTAAAAGAGCAGTGAGTCTTGTGAAGTGTTTGCTGCACCTCAGAAAGCGATCTAAAAGAGCAGTGAGTCTTGTGAAGCGTTTGCTGCACCTCTCAGAAAGCAATCTAAAAGAGCAGTGAGTCTTGTGAAGCGTTTGCTGCACCTCTCAGAAAGTGCTCTAAAAGAGCAGTGAGTCTTGTGAAGCGTTTGCTGCACCTCTCAGAAAGCGCTCTAAAAGAGCAGTGAGTCTTGTGAAGCGTTTGCTGCACCTCTCAGAAAGCGATCTAAGAGAGCAGTGAGTCTTGTGAAGCGTTTGCTGCACCTCTCAGAAAGCGATCTAAAAGAGCAGTGAGTCTTGTGAAGTGTTTGCTGCACCTCAGAAAGCGATCTAAAAGAGCAGTGAGGATTGTGAAGCATTTGCTGCACCTCTCAGGAAGCATCTAAAAGAGCAGTGAGTCTTATGAAGCGTTTGCTGCACCTCAGAAAGCGATCTAAGAGAGCAGTGAGTCTTGTGAAGCATTTGCTGCACCTCTCAGAAAGCGCTCTAAAAGAGCAGTGAGTCTTATGAAGCGTTTGCTGCACCTCTCAGAAAGCGATCTAAAAGAGCAGTGAGTCTTGTGAAGTGTTTGCTGCACCTCTCAGAAAGCGATCTAAAAGAGCAGTGAGTCTTGTGAAGCGTTTGCTGCACCTCTCAGAAAGTGCTCTAAAAGAGCAGTGAGTCTTGTGAAGCGTTTGCTGCACCTCTCAGAAAGCGATCTAAAAGAGCAGTGAGTCTTGTGAAGTGTTTGCTGCACCTCTCAGAAAGCGATCTAAAAGAGCAGTGAGGATTGTGAAGCATTTGCTGCACCTCTCAGGAAGCGATCTAAAAGAGCAGTGAGTCTTATGAAGCGTTTGCTGCACCTCAGAAAGCGATCTAAGAGAGCAGTGAGTCTTGTGAAGCATTTGCTGCACCTCTCAGAAAGCGCTCTAAAAGAGCAGTGAGTCTTATGAAGCGTTTGCTGCACCTCTCAGAAAGCGATCTAAAAGAGCAGTGAGTCTTGTGAAGTGTTTGCTGCACCTCTCAGAAAGCGATCTAAAAGAGCAGTGAGTCTTGTGAAGCGTTTGCTGCACCTCTCAGAAAGCTCTAAAAGAGCAGTGAGTCTTGTGAAGCGTTTGCTGCACCTCTCAGAAAGCGATCTAGAAGAGCAGTGAGTCTTGTGAAGCGTTTGCTGCACCTCTCAGAAAGCGATCTAAGAGAGCAGTGAGTCTTGTGAAGTGTTTGCTGCACCTCTCAGAAAGCGATCTAGAAGAGCAGTGAGTCTTGTGAAGCGTTTGCTGCACCTCTCAGAAAGCGATCTAAAAGAGCAGTGAGTCTTGTGAAGCGTTTGCTGCACCTCTCAGAAAGCGATCTAAAAGAGCAGTGAGTCTTGTGAAGCGTTTGCTGCACCTCTCAGAAAGCGATTCAAAAGAGCAGTGAGTCTTGTGAAGCATTTGCTGCACCTCTCAGAAAGCGATTCAAAAGAGCAGTGAGTCTTGTGAAGCGTTTGCTGCACCTCTCAGAAAGTGTTCGAAAGGAGCAGTGAGTCTTGTGAGGCGTTTGCTACACCTCTCAGAAAGTTATCGAAAGGAGCAGTGAGTCTTGTGAAGCATTTGCTGCACCTCTCAGAAAGCGATCTAGAAGAGCAGTGAGTCTTGTGAAGCATTTGCTGCACCTCTCAGAAAGCGATCTAGAAGAGCAGTGAGTCTTGTGAAGCGTTTGCTGCACCTCTCAGAAAGCGATCTAAAAGAGCAGTGAGTCTTGTGAAGCATTTGCTGCACCTCTCAGAAAGCGATCTAAAAGAGCAGTGAGTCTTGCGAAGCGTTTGCTGCACCTCTCAGAAAGTGATCTAGAAGAGCAGTGAGTCTTGTGAAGCGTTTGCTGCACCTCTCAGAAAGCGATCTAAAAGAGCAGTGAGTCTTGTGAAGCGTTTGCTGCACCTCTCAGAAAGCGATCTAAAAGAGCAGTGAGTCTTGTGAAGCATTTGCTGCACCTCTCAGAAAGTGATCTAGAAGAGCAGTGAGTCTTGTGAAGCATTTGCTGCACCTCTCAGAAAGCGATCTAGAAGAGCAGTGAGTCTTGTGAAGCATTTGCTGCACCTCTCAGAAAGCGATCTAGAAGAGCAGTGAGGATTGTGAAGCATTTGCTGCACCTCTCAGAAAGCGATCTAAAAGAGCAGTGAGTCTTGCGAAGCGTTTGCTGCACCTCTCAGAAAGTGATCTAGAAGAGCAGTGAGTCTTGTGAAGCGTTTGCTGCACCTCTCAGAAAGTGATCTAAAAGAGCAGTGAGGATTGTGAAGCGTTTGCTGCACCTCTCAGAAAGCGATCTAAAAGAGCAGTGAGTCTTGTGAAGCGTTTGCTGCACCTCTCAGAAAGCGATCTAAAAGAGCAGTGAGTCTTGTGAAGCGTTTGCTGCACCTCTCAGAAAGTGATCTAAAAGAGCAGTGAGGATTGTGAAGCATTTGCTGCACCTCTCAGAAAGTGATCTAGAAGAGCAGTGAGTCTTGTGAAGCATTTGCTGCACCTCTCAGAAAGTGATCTAGAAGAGCAGTGAGTCTTGTGAAGCATTTGCTGCACCTCTCAGAAAGTGATCTAGAAGAGCAGTGAGTCTTGTGAAGCGTTTGCTGCACCTCTCAGAAAGCGATCTAGAAGAGCAGTGAGTCTTGTGAAGCGTTTGCTGCACCTCTCAGAAAGTGATCTAGAAGAGCAGTGAGTCTTGTGAAGCATTTGCTGCACCTCTCAGAAAGTGATCTAGAAGAGCAGTGAGTCTTGTGAAGCGTTTGCTGCACCTCTCAGAAAGCGATCTAGAAGAGCAGTGAGTCTTGTGAAGCGTTTGCTGCACCTCTCAGAAAGTGATCTAGAAGAGCAGTGAGTCTTGTGAAGCATTTGCTGCACCTCTCAGAAAGCGATCTAGAAGAGCAGTGAGTCTTGTGAAGCATTTGCTGCACCTCTCAGAAAGCGATCTAGAAGAGCAGTGAGTCTTGTGAAGCATTTGCTGCACCTCTCAGAAAGTGATCTAGAAGAGCAGTGAGTCTTGTGAAGCGTTTGCTGCACCTCTCAGAAAGCGATCTAGAAGAGCAGTGAGTCTTGTGAAGCGTTTGCTGCACCTCTCAGAAAGTGATCTAGAAGAGCAGTGAGTCTTGTGAAGCATTTGCTGCACCTCTCAGAAAGTGATCTAGAAGAGCAGTGAGTCTTGTGAAGCGTTTGCTGCACCTCTCAGAAAGTGATCTAGAAGAGCAGTGAGTCTTGTGAAGCGTTTGCTGCACCTCTCAGAAAGCGATCTAGAAGAGCAGTGAGTCTTGTGAAGCGTTTGCTGCACCTCTCAGAAAGTGATCTAGAAGAGCAGTGAGTCTTGTGAAGCGTTTGCTGCACCTCTCAGAAAGCGATCTAGAAGAGCAGTGAGTCTTGTGAAGCGTTTGCTGCACCTCTCAGAAAGTGATCTAGAAGAGCAGTGAGTCTTGTGAAGCGTTTGCTGCACCTCTCAGAAAGCGATCTAGAAGAGCAGTGAGTCTTGTGAAGCATTTGCTGCACCTCTCAGAAAGCGATCTAGAAGAGCAGTGAGTCTTGTGAAGCATTTGCTGCACCTCTCAGAAAGCGATCTAGAAGAGCAGTGAGTCTTGTGAAGCGTTTGCTGCACCTCTCAGAAAGCGATCTAAAAGAGCAGTGAGTCTTGTGAAGCATTTGCTGCACCTCTCAGAAAGTGATCTAGAAGAGCAGTGAGTCTTGTGAAGCGTTTGCTGCACCTCTCAGAAAGCGATCTAGAAGAGCAGTGAGTCTTGTGAAGCGTTTGCTGCACCTCTCAGAAAGTGATCTAGAAGAGCAGTGAGTCTTGTGAAGCGTTTGCTGCACCTCTCAGAAAGCGATCTAGAAGAGCAGTGAGTCTTGTGAAGCATTTGCTGCACCTCTCAGAAAGCGATCTAGAAGAGCAGTGAGTCTTGTGAAGCATTTGCTGCACCTCTCAGAAAGCGATCTAGAAGAGCAGTGAGTCTTGTGAAGCATTTGCTGCACCTCTCAGAAAGTGATCTAGAAGAGCAGTGAGTCTTGTGAAGCGTTTGCTGCACCTCTCAGAAAGTGATCTAGAAGAGCAGTGAGTCTTGTGAAGCGTTTGCTGCACCTCTCAGAAAGTGATCTAGAAGAGCAGTGAGTCTTGTGAAGCGTTTGCTGCACCTCTCAGAAAGTGATCTAGAAGAGCAGTGAGTCTTGTGAAGCGTTTGCTGCACCTCTCAGAAAGTGATCTAGAAGAGCAGTGAGTCTTGTGAAGCGTTTGCTGCACCTCTCAGAAAGTGATCTAGAAGAGCAGTGAGTCTTGCGAAGCGTTTGCTGCACCTCTCAGAAAGTGATCTAGAAGAGCAGTGAGTCTTGTGAAGCGTTTGCTGCACCTCTCAGAAAGTGATCTAGAAGAGCAGTGAGTCTTGTGAAGCATTTGCTGCACCTCTCAGAAAGTGATCTAGAAGAGCAGTGAGTCTTGTGAAGCGTTTGCTGCACCTCTCAGAAAGCGATCTAGAAGAGCAGTGAGTCTTGTGAAGCGTTTGCTGCACCTCTCAGAAAGTGATCTAGAAGAGCAGTGAGTCTTGTGAAGCATTTGCTGCACCTCTCAGAAAGTGATCTAGAAGAGCAGTGAATCTTGTGAAGCGTTTGCTGCACCTCTCAGAAAGCGATCTAGAAGAGCAGTGAGTCGTGTGAAGCGTTTGCTGCACCTCTCAGAAAGTAACGCTGCTTAACCTTTTAACGCTTAACCTTTTAACCCTTGAATTTTTTCAAGATAATTTAAATTTTCTCATAGAAAATGCCCATTTGCAGGCCAAGAGAAGACTATTTTTGGAAATTTACCACTGTAATGACTGGCTCGGTTATCAAGCCAGTCATTCTAGTCATAAATTATCAGAAACAGTCTTGGTCTACAAATGGACATTTCTCAAGATGACTGTAAAATATAGTGAATCCCCAATAGAGAGAGATATATATATATATATATGTACATATATATATGTACTACAGGTGAGTTAGACACCTGTTGATAAAAGTCTACTGTTTATCTGGAGTTGTTTAGGCTACATCCCATCATATCTCATTAACTCTTTAATTGTCACGTGGGCAAAAACTGACCTATACTTTCGAATACAGAAATGTCCATTTACAGGCCAAAAAGACTTTTTCTGAAAATTTACAACTGGAATGTCTGACTTGATTTCCGATCCAGTCATTTCAGTGGTAACTTTTTTTAAATGGCCCATTGGACCGCATATAGACATTTAGTAGCGGTAAGCAAAGATTTTTTTTTTTCTTTACAAATCGTATCCATTAAGCCTTTTTGACATTTGAGAAACCAGTGTCTCAATTTTCAAAAGAATTTTCACAAAAGCTGTTGGCTATTTTAAAACTAAACTTACCTTTTGAGCACTATACCTCCCACTCCAAATTAATTTCAAAATATTAAAAAGATGAACTGGTGTTCATTTTTCGACAATTTTAGTGGAAGATATTGCTGTCTATCAGCCACTAAAGTTGTTGATAACCAGTTTCTTTGCTATTGACAGCAGTAAAAGATAGAATATTGACATCAGAGTGGTAATGGTTAAAGGATTGATAACTGATAAAAGTCCCCTGGTTCATATGACTGTATAATACAACATCCTAGTCAGGCTCAAAGGTCTCCCTGGTAAATAATATAGTTTGAATCTTTATTATCCCTTAACAGAGTTAGTATAGAAGAAAGGCTGGTGTACATTTTCTAAACAATGTTTTTGTAAACTGTTGCTGTCATAGACAGCAACAGTTTACAGCAACATTGTTTCCAAAATAAACCCCACTAGAACGAAGGCTAGATTACGAATATCACAATTTCTCAGTTTGCATAGAGGGTTTGAAACAACCTGAATGTGTTCTCAAAGCTCAAGGTAATGCTACTGTTGATGGGATTTAGTACTACTACTACTACTACTGTTGATGGTGGTGGTACAATGTCATACTGACTGCTGGTATTTTCTGGATTTATGGTTTACTGGGTATAGTTCCTAACATAGTCCTGGCCATGATCTTCACTCAGCCTGAGGTAAACAAATAAATATTGTTCTAGCCTGGACTTTATTACCTTATGGTCTCTTATTAACCCTTTAACCAGTGAATTTGTTTTTAAAATTTTTAATTTTTTCATAGAAAATGCCCATAGAGAAGACTATTTTTGCAAATTTACCACTGAAATTACTGGCTCGGTTATCGAGCCAGTCATTCCAGTGGTAAATTTTCAAAAATTGTATTCTCTTGGTCTACAAATGGACATTTCTCAAGCCCACTACAGAAGACGGTTTTGGATGATATGAGGTTTAAATGGTTAAAATACATCTTACAGTTGAAGCCAATTGTTATGTAATTTTACACACTTCTGGTTTTAAATCTAGATCTTTGAATATTTAGTAGTGTCTCGCTAGTCAATTGTTTAAATTGACAATGAATCAAAATCAAAATCCAATTTGATGGACAGGCACCGTCAGCCATATTTCAAATAGGATTCCGGGTGGTAATTCTGCTTCCATCTGTCTGATTGGTTTGATACTTCATACGTGCATTGAGCTAGATTTACAGAAGAAACCTATTGGAATAGACAATGCTCTGAAATCCAGTATGGCTGCCTACCACTGGTGGCTTTTGGATGGTAGTTGTTTGTTTGATTAGTTTGACATTTCATAAGTTCATTTGACTGAGAAAGAAGCCTATCGAAATCACAAGTGGTCTGAATCTCAATACATGCAATATAGGCCACCAGTGACTTCTCAAGAACTTCTGGACAGATTTTAATCAAATTTATCAGGAGTCATCCTTGGTTGATAGCTGATTGGTCCATTTAGCTAGTGGCCATCTAGAATTTTTTGCTTTTTTTTTTTATTATAGAAAACCTGATAAACATCCCTGTAAACAATCATACTCGATTGATGTGAAATTCAAGAAACCTCATCTAGGAAGTAGGTGATCTAAGTGAACCACTGCGGTTGCTTGATTTGTCTATAACCATCTTGGATGATGTATGTTTTACATACCATAACTGCTGAAGCGATTGGCTGAAAATCTTGTGAAATATACTTACTGACTGCACAAACCTTGGATTGCTTTTGTAATTCTGATATTCACCTCTACAGTCTCCAGGTGTTGTTAGTCAATTTCCTATTAGGTCAATCGACCTTTCCCGCTTTAGCTATGCCCCGCCCATCCCTAGCTAAGCTCCACCCACACCACGCTTGTGTTGGGATCGATCAATCCCTGAACTCCCTGACTATCAATTTCCAGAAAACTATACAGGTAAGCTGTTGAATATTTTGAAACTAATTTGACTGGGTGTTGTTGCTGCCTATGGCAGCAACAGCGCCCAGTCAGATTAGTTTCAAAATATTCAACAGCATGTTTATTAAATAGCAAAGACATACAATTCATACAACGTGTTGGAGTATTAAGCGTTTAAGATGGACTAAATCGTGTCATTCATGATCTCATGATTATGATGTCATTCTACGTGTCATGTAGTTGATTATGATGTCATATGACGTCATGTGATGGATGGATAACCTGGAAAGGTCAATTGAAATCAGTCTAACGAAGAAAACTATTGAAATCTATGATGATTCAAAGTCCGATATTGTGCTCGGCTCCTTTTTCTCAGATCCATTTGAGACGTCATAGCCGCTATCTTGAAAACTCGTTTCCTTTTGATACTCTGAAATTACCTGCTGGATCAGTTTGAAACTTAAGTATATTTGAGTAGGTCTGTCAAAGAAATCTTTCGATATTGCAGATGATCAGAAATCCAGTATGGGCGGCAAGCATAGAAATCTTACATATTATATAAGATCTCTATGGAGCCAACCACAAGTAGGGGCCGGGGTTTATTCACTACCTTAAGACTTAAAATCCAAGAAAAAATTTTTGGCCTTCAAAACCAGACATCTGCCTTGAAATGTACTTAAAATTGAAAGACATGCAGAGAGTTGTTTCTTGTATTTCTGGCAAAATGTAAGTTACAACGAATGGCTCATGCCTCCATAAATACAGACGATACTTTCAGGGAACATCTAGGTTCCACAATTTTTTTCTCGGGCTTACCCTGGACCCCGTGGTATTTGGTTCCCATATATATGTATTTATGAAAAATTGTGACACTTTTTAAAGACTCATTTTGAACTGAGCGACAACCCCTGAGTGTTGGTACTGATGTCTTTAAGCATAGAATTTAGCTACTTCATAAAGATTTTCTTTTCCCTTGAGACATCATCATAGTATTATGTATCATTTGCTCATCTGATGCTGGTTTGTTGTGGTGATAGATTAACCCTTTAATGGTCAACATTGGTCCAGAAAAAGAATTATTTTGCATAGTAAATTATGTCCATTTACAGATCAAGAGAAGACTTTTTTTGAAAATTTACCAATGGAATGACTGGCTCGGTTATCGAGCCAGTCATTCCAGTGATAAATTTTCAAAAATAGTCTTCGCTTGGTCTGCAAATAGATATATCTCAAGATCGTTGCTGAAGCGTTTTTTGGCTGATATGAGTGTTAGAGGTTTAAACATGTCTGGTGATTTATCATTCCATCATGCATGTACACACTAATGTTTTCTTGGGAACTCGAGTACCATATCAGCCCTTTCTATGCTAAAGTCACTTAAGCTAAACTATGGTAGCAAGGAAGCTAAATTATAGCATTAAACTTAATGTTTTTCTTTTTGCCCAACAACATTCAGTCAAAGTGTTTTCAAAATAATTAGTTGATGTTTTATGATGATAGTATATGTATATGCATTACCTGTAGTACCTGTATGGGTGTTTTTTGGGGGTGGAGGGGTTGGGGGGGAGGAGGTTGGGAGGGTATGGTGTAACTTGTACCATAAGGAGACTGACAAATGGGTTCATAATTAACCCTTTGACACTCATATCAGCCAAAAATAGCTTCTGCAGTGGTCTTGAGAAATGTCCATTTGCAGACCAAGTAAGTCTATTTTTGAAAATTTACCACTGGAATGACTGGCTCGATAACCAAGCCAGTCATTCCAGTGGTAAATTTTTCAAAAATAGTCTTTTCTTGGTCTGCAAATGGACATTTTCTATGAGAAAATTTAAATTTTCTTGAACAAATTCGAGGGTTAAAGTGTTAAACAAGCTGGTTTGTGTTCTGCCTAATGATTTTTGGAAAAAAAATATTTTGGGAGGGGTCAGTTATCTAATATTTGATTTACAACCAGCACGCTAACCTGTTCAATCATTATACTAGTTAGCCAGATATACTATTCTTCATCCTAATATTTTGGAAACTAGTTGGACTGGATGCTGTTGCTGCCTTTCAACTAGTACATAGTTTAACATAGTTTTACTGGTTTAGATTAATCAAGAGAATCTGAATTTCTGTGTAGAATTAACCCCTCTTGTGTCAATAGCGCCTCAAAGTGCTCAATATACCGCTTATATAGGCCTATTAATTAACCATTTAACGGTTAAGATTTATAAGAGAGAAGAAAGTGTTACTCATTGAATGCAATCAATTTGCAGGCCAAGAGAAGACAATTTTTAAAAGTTTTCCAATGGAATTTACAAAAAAGTCTCAGTTGTCCTGTAAATGAAGACTGTTTGAACATTATATTGTCAAATTCTTTAAAAATAAGTTTCTCTTGGCTTGCAATAACCGAACCAGTCAATCCAGTGGTAAATGTTCAAAAACAGTTTTTTCTTGGCTTACAAATGGGCATTTCTCAAGACAACTGAAGGATACATTTTTTGCCAGCTTAACCAAAGGTTATCGAGCCAGTCATTCCAGTGGTAAATTATCAAAAATAGTCTTCAGTTGGCCTGCAAATCGACATTTCTCAAGACTATTGTAGAAGCCATTTTTGGAAGACTTGACCATTAAGTGGTTAACCCTTTAGCACTCTCGATGGACAAAAACTGCTAGACCAATAGCGGACTATTAAAAAAAACTTACCACTGGAATGACTGGCTCGATAACCAAAACAGTCCTTCCAGTTGCAATTTTTCAAAACTAATCTCTTGGTCTGCAAATAGGCATTGTGTACGAAAATTTTTTTAATTCTCCTGAATAAATTTGAGGGTTAACCCTTAGCACTCTGATGTCAATATTCTGTCTTTTATTGTGTCATTATCAAAGAAACTGGTGTACAATTTTCAACAATTTTGCTGGAAGATGTTGCTGTCTACGACAGCACCATCTCCCACCAAATTTGTTGAAAAATGAACACCAGTTCATCTTTTAATTTAATTTGAAAATTTAAAATTTGGACACCAGAGTGGTAAGAGTTAGAGAGGTAATGCAACTTTGTGATACTTAGTTTCAAATAAACTATTTAGATTAAATAAATTCTGAATGGATTGTTCGCTTGACCACAACCGGTAAAACAATCCTTGACCGGTCTGGAATGATTAGATGGTGCTGGACTAAACCGGATTCATCCTCGGACTTGAATTATTTAGGATATTACTCGAAACGAAGCGACAGGATGGGACAAATAGACAGTCAAAACTCAAAGAAACCGAACAAGAAACAGTCAGTTATTACCGCCCGGAATACTAAAAACTCTGGATTGGTAAGGGTTAATATTTTATGTGTATGACAGCATGGTGTTTTAAAAATACAGTATTTAACCCTATCGCCAATAATTCCCTGCGATATAAAACTTATTCTGTTGAATATTTTGAAAGTAACTGGACTGGAAGATGTTGCTCCCACTTAATTTTAAAATATTCAACAGTTCCTGTATGGGTCACTTGAAAATGAGATATGGGGACTTCGTTGGTGAAATTGTTCCGTCACTGTTTGACCCTTGTAAGATTGAATTATAAATCATGGATGGATAGATTGGCATTTATATTTGTATTTGTTCTAAGCTTAACTTATCCCGAAGCAATACAATTAAGAGAAGAATAGAATCCCAAATAATGCCTAATCTTTAATTAGAGCATAACTGCGTCCACATTTTAAAGGTGCATGCGTATTCACAGCAGAATGGTTCAAAATAAAATTGTTAAAATTATATGCTTTTCGAGGTTTGTGTCCCAAGATGTAATGAAACAAAATAAATCTTAGCATATGATGATTTCATTACGTATAAATTAATATAATTTTTTATGTTGTCAAATTGAATTAGAGGCACAAATATTCAAATTCACAACTAAGCCTACAAAATTTATTTATATATTATTTGAATTTAGCGTTGTCTGCGATTATTTAGCTTTCAATAATTGTGATTATCAATTAAATAAAATAATTGAGCAAGCCTAGGGCGAATACAACAAGTTCTCTGATTGGTCAATACCATGTGCATGTGCGTTTTCAATGTTAAGTATACAGTACAGCTCTGAAGTAACTTATTATGTTTGTAAAACAAAATGTACTGTTGAATATTTTGAACTTAATTGGATTGGAAGATGAAGTTCAAAATATTCAACAGAACATTTCTTACTAACTAACATATTTCTGTTATTGTTTTTGACCCATATTGTATTGTTTATCAGCTGTACTGTAATTTCTTGTATAAATCGTTCCCATAAGTTATGGGTAGTTAGTATTTCACTACATGAAAATATGTTCTATTTTCATGGCATGCTGATTTGGCATATAAAAACTGTATAATTGTGTTGAGATTTCAGTGTCAAAAGTGTAGATAATGGAAAATAGTGATTATCATTCTTAATTATGATTTAGCCCTTTAACACTCATAATCAGCCCAAAATGACATCACCAGTGGTCTTGAGAAATGCCCATCTGCAGACCATGAGAAGACAATTTTTGAAAATTTACCACTGAAATGACTGGCTCGATAACCGAGCCAGTCATTCCAGTGGTAAGTTTTCAAAAATATTCTTCTTGGTCTGCGAATGGACATTTTCTATGAGAAAATTGAAATTTTCTTAAATAAATTCATGGGTTAAGGGGATAAATATACAGGACTAGTCATTATTGTCTAAAAAAAAAATTTTAATATCTATAAAAATCAATATTATTGTTTCAACGGAGTTATTTATTTCTGTCTATCAATCATAGCGATGGATCTCAAAAGTCATATTGCAATCATGCAGAGTTCTATTCGTGCGAATAAATCCTGATGCTTTTATGCATTTTTCTACCAATGGTTAGCTATTCTGCAAAAAAAAATAATGTTTGTTTTTGCATAAAAACAGAAGATATGCTGCCCTATAATAGGTACAGAATGATTATTTTTGTCACTTATCAATAAAAGCGAGCACGATATCAAATCATTATCATTGATTATCAATTGGCTAGATAATTACACACTTAACCATTTCAGTCGGCCAAAAAATGACCTCTCTTAGCGGTCTAGAGAAATGTCCGGTTGCAAGACAAGACACTGTTTTTTAAAATCTAGAACAGAATTGAGTGGTTCAGTATTTATCCATTCATTCCAGTGGTCAATTTTCAAAAATAGTCTTGATCTGCAAATAAATATTCGCGAAAGAGTTAATATGTATTTGTTAGTTTGCTCTTATATATATAGAGTAACATATACAGCCTTGAAATTGGTCTTTATAATTCAGCATGCTTGTTTTTCTGGTCTAAGTGAACGGTTGACATTATTTTGTCGTTTTTCTGATAGATTCAAGCGTAATCTGGCCATGGATATATTCTTTTTGTTAATATCTATTTTGACTATGAAAATAAAGTGGATATGCCTTCAAATTCCTGAGTTAAGACCCCTGTTTGAATCTCAAAGTATTGATTGCTAGCTGTCAATTGAAATCCATTATTGCCCTTAACAAACTCCCTGTTGACTGTCTGTGTGTGTGTGTGTCTGTCTGTCCGGAGATGTATGTCGCTAAGTACTTAACAGATTTGGCTCAAATTTTAAAACAATTCTGGTTGTTGGCCTATAAGACGATTTGGAGATTTCTGTCATGATCAGCATTAAAAATTTAGATAGGATTAACCCTTTAGTGGTCATACCGGCCGAAACAGACCTCTGTAGTGGTCATGTGGAATGTCCATTTACAGACCAAGAGAATACAATTCTTGAAAATGTACCATTGGAATGACTGGCTCAGTAACCAAGCCAATCTGTATTCTCTTGGCCTGTAAATGGACATTCAGTAGGCTGATATTTAAATTTTCTTGACCAAATTTGACCATAAATGGCTAAATTATTGCTCTATGGATATCTCGGAAACTACTGATCCAATTTGGCGCAAATTTTAACACACGGAAGATTATAACCATACACTAGGTGTACCAAACATTAGATGTGAAAATATCTGAAAGCTGTGTGTCTGTCTGTCTCACTAAGTCTGCCTGTCTCACTAAGTTTGTCTGTCTGTCTGTTTGTCTGTCTGTCTGTCTGTCTGTCTGTCTGTCTGTCTGTCTGTCTGTCTGTCTGTCTGTGTCTGTCTGTCTGTCTGTCTGTCTGCCTGCCTGCCTGCCTGCCTGCCTGCTTGCGTTACGCAGTTTATCCGTGTTATCTGTCTGTCACCAGTGTGTGTGTGCGTGTGTGTGTGGTGTGGTGTGTGTGCGTGCGAGCAGCACCCTGCGATAAGTCAAACTGAGCTGGAGAGATCTTCAACAATCTTCTGTGGAATGTTGTGCTTGGGGTCCTAAATAAATCTTGATTTTATGGTCAAAATGTCATCAAACCCAGCATTGTGTGAGACTCCTAGTTCTCCGAATATTTATGCATGCAGTCTTAAAAATGAAGTATTCCAGTTTCTCAATCAATCATATGACGTCATAATTAACTACGTGATGTGTAGGATGATGTCATAATTGATTATGTCATGACGTAGCTAAGTATGTCACAAACGCTTAATTGATGATGGAAGTGTTGTTGTACGAATTGTCTAACTTTACAATAGGCAGCAACATCACTCAGTCAAATTACCTTCAAAATATTTAACAGCTTACTGTATGCTTTTCTGGAAATTGATAGGCAGCACTGGCAATGTGCAGTTGAAGCATAACTAAAGATGGGTGGAGCTACAACTGGATTCCTCCATTGTGATCAGACAAACCTGTTGTAATCATAGACACTTTAACCCTCACCACTCTGATGTCAAAATTTGTAATTTTCAACTGGTGTTAATTTTTCAACAAATTTTGTGGAAGATGGTGCTGTCATAGACAGCAACATCGTCCTCCAAAACTGTTGAAAAATTAACACCAGTTTCTTTGCTATTGACACAGTAAAAGATAGAATATTGACATCAGAGTGCTAAAGGTTAACACTATATCAGCTAAAAACCTTTTCTGAAGTGGTCTTGACAAATGTCCATTTGCAGGCCAAGAGAAGAGTATTTTTGAAAATTTACCACTGGAATGATTGGCTCGATGACTCATTTCTTGAACAAATTCGAGTGTTAAAATGTTAATATAGGCAGCTATGGTCTTGGCATTATGATCAGACATTAACCATAGTAGGATCTATTTCTACTTAAGCCCTGCCCATTTCTAGCTAAGCTCCACCCACTGGTCGGTGTTCAGGCATGTTGGAATCAGTTTGAAACTTTGAAACCTGAATTCTCAGAAACTAAATTTCAAGGTAACTAAACTCGTAACCTCCCAGTCAAATTAGTTTCAAAATATTCAACAGAATGTTTATTTATTAATTTCTAAATTCATCAAAGACATACAATACAATTTGTACACTTTGTGACAGATTTTTCTATTTTTCGTGAAGGATCTACACGTCATTTTGGTTGTGAAATCAGCTAACATGTGACATAACTGATTATGATGTTATATACTTCAGTGACAGATCAGGAGTCCCTCCATTCTATCCAGACAGGTTGCTTCAGATCCTGATCATTGATCAGCTAATGATTTATTGCAAGAAGACAATCATGTTTAATCAGGCACTGTATTTGTGACAGTCAGATGAGCAGCCCGCTTGTTCAGGATGATGAACTCATATTTAACAGTCATTGTAGTCATCTTTCTTGTGAGCACCAGTTTCAATTACCTTACTAGAAGTCTCTATCTCCAGTGGCGAAATGATTCTGCACTGTTATTCTAAAACTTGCTTTTTCCTGATTATTTCTGCATTTTTTTTTGCTGACATGTACCAGTCAGTGTACCTCTCAAATTGTTTAAATAACCTTTCATTGGTCAAGATTGGTATAAAAATTTAAATTTTTGCTTAATCAATGTACATTTGTGGGTCAAGAGAGGGCTATTTTTGAAAGTTGACCACTGTAATGGCTGTCTTGGTTATCAGTTGTAAATTTTCAAAAATACTCTTACCTAGTCTGCATGCAGAGATGTATTTCTCAATACCTCTGCAGATGCTGGTTTTGGCCGGGCCCAGTCACAATGAAGAGGTTAACAATTTTCTTCGTTATTGGTTATTCTACTTAGAGCAACATTGTCTTTCAGTCAAAATGTTTTTCAGTAGTGGCAGGGCTTGGAACTTGCATATCGTGGATGGAATCTGTATGACATGAGGTCCCCATAGAAAAGTTACAGATCCAGAGTAAAGGATTCAGATTGTGGCTGCCAGAACCACTGTCTTATAAATTGTGTTCTGACAAGATCCTCTCTAGTTGTTCATGATACAATGTCTAGACCTAACCCTTTAACACGCATTATCAGCCAAAAATGGCTTCTGCAGTGGTCTTGAAAAATAACCGAGCCAGTCATTCCAGTGGTAAATTTTCAAAAATAGTCCTCTTGGTCTGCAAATGGGCATTTTTAATGAGAAAATTTAAATTTTCTTGAACAAGCTCGAGGGTTAAAGAGTTAATAACAGGAGGTCATTAAAGACAGTTGGTCCAAGCCATATCTCTACATTTCTTTGAAGACAGGAATTTAAGGTAGTTCTTAATGACAGGGGGGGGTCAGTATTCTTTTAACACTCATATCAGCCAAAAACAGCTTCTGCAGTGGTCTTGAGAATAGGGCTTCGCAGTATTAGAAAGATGAATACCGGTAACGATATTAATTTTCATACCCGGTATACCTATAATACCGGTATTATTCTGATGGGGAAAATGGAGTGAGGCTTGAGTAGTATGATTCCATATTCAACGTATATCAGCGCTGCTTAAATAGTCGCAGTAAATTTCCACAATAATACCAAGAAATTACATGAATCCTGATATTAAATGCTAAATTTTAACTGTCTTCAGTTACATCATATCCCAAAACGGCTGAAACTCCCCAAAATCGTCCCTACAAATGATTTGAATTTACCACAAAATTACAACTATTGGCGTGTGGAGATAGCGAGATGCCGGTAACCAGGGACCATCTTGTCCCGTATAAACTCGCCCAGTGAAACTGCAAACAGCTAAAGCTGTTGATATTTGACTGACAAATATCAATGTTATGAGTCAAACACGTTGGATATGAATGTAAACATAGGTTTTACTAATTTTTAAAATCTGCATTGATGTACATGTATATTTTAGAATAATAAATAAACTTTCCATGATGGCCTGTGCTTTATAGGATGAATTTTCAATTGGACGAAACCACCAGGAAACGTAGAAATCTCTGCGCGGGGTACAACTTAGCCATTATAACACATTCTAAATAGACTACCATATGCTGCGAATACATATATGCCTAAGCTCGCTCTTGTTAGACTAGCTTGTATCGATTGATATCTAATGATACCCGCCAACATAAGAAGTGAATAAAGGTCATGCGGGAAGTGAGAAGTTTTTCTCATATTGTCGGGTCCCTCTTTAGTTGGGCTGTTGGGCAGTCACTACAAAGGGGCACAATTCCGGGAAATCACTGACTAACCATGCTGTAGTAATTGATATAAAATATCACTCAAAATATTCATTTCATATTATGATTTTTCTAGCAAACAACGTGCTGAAATTATAAAATATTAGCGCAGGAAAAGATAGGTTTTAGACATTTTTAACCATCATCGGACATAGGCATAATCGTTAATTTATCAATTACTCTAGCACTAGCCTCAAAACAACCATTTGACAGCTCTGGATAAATAAGAAAAGTGTGATCGTTAAATACAGGTAAAATATTTTCCCCTATGAAGAGCAGTAACTTATATCGCTAGACAGCTTTATACTATTGAAATTTTACTAATGGGAAGCAGATTATCTGCCTAACAAAATGTTTAACCCGTTTTATCTTATATCTCGATATTTCGGTATCCGCAAAATCATATCGGTATGAATAACGGTATAGCTATGATACCGGCATTCGATATGATAGCGGTATATCGTGAAGCCCTACTTGAGAAATGTCCATTTGCAGACCAAGCAAAGACTATTTTTGAAATTTTGCCACCGATGACTGGCTCGATAACAGAGCCAGTCATTCCAGCAGTAAATTTTCAAAACTAGTTCTCTCTTGGTCTGCAAATGGATTTTTTCTATGAGAAAATAAAAAATTTCCTTGAAAAAATTTGAATGTTTAAGGGTTAAAGACATGAGTGGTGACTAAAGAAGGGATTTAAAGAAGTGCTATCACTAAAGACAGGGACCATTAAGACTATTTAATCCTTTAATGGTCAAGTCAGCCAAAACTGGCCCCTGCTGTGGTGTTGAGGAATGTCCATTTGTAGGCCAAGATAATAGAAATTTTGAAAATTTACCCCTGGAATGACTGGCTCGATAATCAAGCCAGTCATTCCAATGGTAAACTTTCAAAAATTGCCTTCACTGGGTCTGTAGGCTGATGTGTTTTGTGAGAAATTAGATTTTCTTGACCAAATCTGACCAGTGGTCACTAATTGATATGGGGGCCATTGAAGACAGGTAGTCACCATCAATAAAGATATATATATATATATAGGCATTAATGCTGGATAGTCACTTAAGAACAGGTGGCCCATGTCCATTGCTATACCTGTCACTCAAGTGTAATGTCATGTATGTCACCCTTTGTTAGAGGAAATGGAGATGGTGGAACTTGAATGGTGTGGTTGTGTGTGCGTGAGTGCGTGCCGGTGGGTGGGTGGTGTGTGTGTGTTTACTGGGCAAAATTTGTTAAGAAAACTGACATTTAAATGTTTAAAGTGAGATGTTTTCTATATGTTACAGGTATTTGCCACCTATAGTACTGATGAGTATGATCGGCGGAATGAAGACATCGATCCTGTGGCTGCCTCGGCGGAATATGAACTGGAAAAGCGGGTGGAGAAAATGGATGTTTTCCCTGTGGAACTGGAAAAAGGTCAGCTCTGGAAAATAACTTAATCCAAAAATAAAATATTTAATCATTAGCCATTTTATTACTGAGATCGCAGTCTTGTACTATGATAACAAGAGCTTTTAGCAGAATTGTTTCCAAAATATACACCAGACTTTACAATGTATTATACTTCCTATGTTCTATGAATTAATACTTTAACTCTTACCACTCTGATGCCAATATTCTATCTTTTACTGTGTCAATATCAGAGAACTCTTACCACTCTGACGTCAATATTCTATCTTTTACTGTGTCAATAGCAGAGAACTCTTACCACTCTGACGTCAATATTCTGTCTTTTACTGTGTCAATAGCAGAGAACTCTTACCACTCTGACGTCAATATTCTATCTTTTACTGTGTCAATAGCAAGGAACCATTACCACTCTGATGTCAATATTCTATCTTTTACTGTGTCAATAGCAGAGAACCCTTACCACTCTGATGTCAATATTCTATCTTTTACTGTGTCAGTAGCAAAGAAACTCATGTAGATTCTTCAAATATTTTGGTTGGACGATGTTAAACACTGTCTTTGACAGCAACATCTTTCACCAAATGTGTTGAATAATGAACACCAGTTCATCTTTTAATTTAATTTGAAAATGTAAAAATTTTAACAGCAGAGTGGTAAAAGTTAATGTTGAAGATTGATCTTTTACTGTGTCACTAGCAAAGAACCCTTACCACTCTGATGTCAATATTCTATCTTTTACTGTGTCAACAGCAAAGAACCCTTACCACTCTGATGTCAATATTCTATCTTTTACTGTGTCAATAGCAAAGAACCCTTACCACTCTGATGTCAATATTCTATCTTTTACTGTGTCAATAGCAAAGAACTCTTACCACTCTGATGTCAATATTCTATCTTTTACTGTGTCAATAGCAGAGAACCCTTACCACTCTGATGTCAATATTCTATCTTTTACTGTGTCAGTAGCAAAGAAACTCATGTAGATTCTTCAAGAATTTCGGTTGGACGATGTTAAACACTGTCTTTGACAGCAACATCTTTCACCAAATGTGTTGAATAATGAACACCAGTTCATGTTTTAATTTAATTTGAAAATGTAAAAATTTTAACAGCAGAGTGGTAAAAGTTAATGTTGAAGATTGATCTTTTACTGTGTCACTAGCAAAGAACCATTACCACTCTGATGTCAATATTCTATCTTTTACTGTGTCAATAGCAAAGAACCCTTACCACTCTGATGTCAATATTCTATCTTTTACTGTGTCAATAGCAAAGAACACTTATCACTCTGACGTCAATATTCTATCTTTTACTGTGTCAATAGCAAAGAACTCTTACCACTCTGATGTCAATATTTTATCTTTTACTGTGTCAATAGCAAAGAACCCTTACCACTCTGACATCAATATTCTATCTTTTACTGTGTCAATAGCAAAGAACCATTACCACTCTGATGTCAATATTCTATCTTTTACTGTGTCAATAGCAAAGAACTCTTACCACTCTGATGTCAATATTCTATCTTTTACTGTGTCAATAGCAAAGAACCCTTACCACTCTGACGTCAATATTCTATCTTTTACTGTGTCAATAGCAAAGAACTCTTACCACTCTGATGTCAATATTCTATCTTTTACTGTGTCAATAGCAAAGAACCCTTACCACTCTGACATCAATATTCTATCTTTTACTGTGTCAATAGCAAAGAACTCTTACCACTATGATGTCAATATTCTATCTTTTACTGTGTCAATAGCAAAGAACTCTTACCACTCTGATGTCAATATTCTATCTTTTACTGTGTCAATAGCAAAGAACCCTTACCACTCTGATGTCAATATTCTATCTTTTACTGTGTCAATAGCAAAGAACCCTTACCACTCTGATGTCAATATTCTATCTTTTACTGTGTCAATAGCAAAGAACCCTTACCACTCTGATGTCAATATTCTATCTTTTACTGTGTCAATATCAAAGAACCCTTACCACTCTGATGTCAATATTCTATCTTTTACTGTGTCAATAGCAGAGAACCCTTACCACTCTGATGTCAATATTCTATCTTTTACTGTGTCAATAGCAAAGAACCCTTACCACTCTGATGTCAATATTCTATCTTTTACTGTGTCAATAGCAGAGAACCCTTACCACTCTGATGTCAATATTCTATCTTTTACTGTGTCCGTAGCAAAGAAACTCATGTAGATTCTTCAAGAATTTTGGTTGGACGATGTTAAACACTGTCTTTGACAGCAACATCTTTCACCAAATGTGTTGAATAATGAACACCAGTTCATCTTTTAATTTAATCTGAAAATGTAAAATTTTAACAGCAGAGTGGTAAAAGTTAATGTTGAAGATTGGTCAAGAACTCCAAAATTTTGCTCTGTGAATGTCCTGTCAATGTCCATTTAGTTGTCAAGAAGAAATAATTTTTGACAAGTTATCAAGCCATGAAGCCCGTCGGAATGTCTGGCTTCATGGCTCGATAACTTGTCAAAATTCTGATAAATGGGCTCTTGGCCTGCAAATTGACATTTCTCAAAACCACTGCAGAAGACATTTTTCATTGACTTATAAAAGCTACATATTCACAAGTATAGTGTGTCACACTTGTTTATCTGCAGTCTATATTATGCTTACGATGATGGTATAAAATGTGCTATTCATTCTGCATGCATATTCTTCTTGGCACTAAAACAAGTAAGTCACTCTTACAACTTTGACAGCTTTCTCAGGAAGGTAAAATGTCTGTCCAACAAATTTATATGCTAGTTGTGAGTGGCAACTAACAATGGACTTTTCCACTTTATCCATCCATCATATGATGTCATAGTCAACTATGTGATGTGTAGAATGACATCATAATGAATGACGTCATTATGACATCTTGAATGACATAGATAAGTATGTCACGAACGCATATTTGGAGATGGACTATGCATTGTTGTACGAATTGTATGTCTTTACTATTAAATAAATGTTCTGTTTAATATTTTGAAACTAATTTGACTGGGCGCTGTTAGTCAAATTAGTTACCAAATATTCAACAGGTTACCTGTATAGTTTTCAGGAAATTGATAGTTAGGGCATTCAAGGGTCGATCAGTCCCAACATGGTGAAGGTGGAAGCAATACCACAATGCCAGATGAACTCGTGAACAAACATTTCTATGGGTCATTTGCAGACCCAGAAAAGAATAGTTAAATTTACAAAACCCTTGTTGACACGAGCTACCGGCAGCAGTTGACTAAGAAATTAGTTACCGTTTTTATTCAAGGAAAGGACAATAGCATGTATTTGAACGCAAGCTAAATTTTGGCCCAAATCCTCCCCAAAAATCCTTATACTCATAGAAAGGACGCATAGATTCTCTAAAATGATTAACTCATAGAACCTACCACGAATATTGAACGCAATTTCCATACGCATGCTTACCGGCGTACCACTATGTTTAATGTATGCCTCAAAAATATCATCGTGGAAGTGAAATTATTAATGGGACAGCCTAAATATCGCGTATTTTCAATAAAGATTGTTTATTACATTAAAATCAATGCTACTTTTGACATAAGATGTCCCCTTGAAAATATGTAAATCATGTAATATTAGGAATGTGGTCAGATCAGCAGTTGTGTATACTAGAATTCTTCTAATATCTGTCATTCTGTATTTCCATTGGCTTGTACTGGGGAATTTATCCAATCAGAACGAGGGAAATAATATTTCTCTTCAGTAAAAGTTAATAATAGAACAGTGTTTACTCTCGTATTGCGCATTAATTTTGTAATGCCGACCAACATTAAATGATCCAAAACGGAATCAGAATTAAAATGAGATAAAGCACTTCTTACATTGGTGAGCCGCTGATACTCTTATGCGATTGGAGGTGCCATGTTCTCGCGAGATCTTATACGCTAACGGGAGATTGTTATCAAATGGGTACGGATCAGACCTAAAGTACAATACTTAATTCCTATCGCACAATGATAATATATAGTATTCAGAGTTCTGAGTCCAGAATATTTTATCGGAGTACTCGGTCTAATTAAAAACACTCTTGCGTTTGGGGGCGAATCACGTGATATATATCTTTTCTGGACGCCTTTTTATGTCAAATTTAGGATTCATTTTGATGTAATAAATTATATTTATTAATGGATACACCATATTTAGGTGCTCCAATTTAATAATTTCACTTCCGCGATGAAGTTTTGAGGTATACATTAAACAGTCGTAAGGCGGCGAGAATTTGTACCGTTGAATTTCCGTGGTATCATTTTTTTTTTTTACGAAAGTTGATTATAGGATGCACCCCTTTCCTAGAACATGTAATATGACATATGACTGCGTCCTTTAGTCAAATTCAAACGGTAAATGTACATTAGCATACGTAGAAACTCTACCTACTACTAAAATCAATAATGCGGTCACTGTTTGCCACAATATTATGTAACTAGATTAATTTTCTCTCATAGGTCCTGAGGGATTGGGGCTGAGTATTATCGGCATGGGCGTTGGAGCGGATACTGGGCTGGAAAAGCTGGGCATCTTCATCAAGACATTAACAGACAGTGGAGCGGCACAACGCGATGGAAGGTAAGCTGTAGTTAGTGAACTGTCATCAGTACACTGCACAATCAAATTATCATTGAGGTTTGGATACATGTGGCTAATACGATCATTCATAGAAAAATTCATTCCTAATCTGAGATGAACGTCTGCTTGCAGAGATCTCTAAGTGTAACTAATTAGAGGTCACTCCCGTTTTTAAACATAATCTTCATCCTTTAACTCTTTGCTGCCTGTAACTGCCCAGGCCACCCTGCTCACTCCAGACTGTAATGGCCCAGGCCGCCCTGCTCACTCCAGACTGTAACGACCCAGGCCACCCTGCTCACTCCAAACTGTAATAATCCAGGCCACCCTGCTCACTCCAGACTAATGACCCAGGCCACCCTGCTCACTCCAGACTCTAAGGACCCAGGCCACCCTGCTCACTCCAGACTAACGACCCAGGCCACCCTGCTCACTCCAGACTGTAACGGCCCAGGCCGCCCTCATCTCTCCAGACTGTAATGGTCCAGGCCACCCTGCTCACTCCAGACTGTAATGGCCCAGGCCACCCTGCTCACTCCAGACTGTAATGGGCCAGGCCGCCATGCTCACTCCAGAGAGTAATGGCACAGGCCACCCTGCTCACTCCAGACTGTAATGTCCCAGGCCGCCCTGCTCACTCCAGACTGTAACGACCCAGGCTACCCTGCCCACTCCAGACTATAATGGCCAGGCCACGCTGCTCACTCCAGACTGTAATGGCCCAAGCCACCCTGCTCACTCCAGACTGTAATGGCCCAGGCCACCCTGCTCACTCCAGACTGTAACCGCCAAGGCTGCCCTGCTCACTCCAGATAACGGCACAGGCCACCCTGCTCACTCCAGACTAATGGTCCAGGCTTCCCTGCTCACTCCAGACTGTAATGTCCCAGGCCGCCCTGCTTACTCCAGACTCTAATGGCCCAGGCTGCCCTGCTCACTCCAGACTGTAGTGGCCCAGGCCACCCTGCTCACTCCAGACTAATGGCCCAGGCCACCCTGCTTACTCCAGACTGTAATGCCCTAGGCCGCCCGGCTCACTCCAGACTGGAATGGCCCAGGTCGCCATGCTCACTCCAGCAGATTAATGGCCCAAGCCGCCCAGCTCACTCCAGACTAACGGCCCAGGCCGCCCTGCTCACTTTCAGACTGTAGCGGTCCAGGCCACCCTGCTCACTCCAGACTAACGGCCCAAGCCGTCATGGTCACTCCTTCAGACTGTAACAGCCCAGGCCATCCTGCTCACTCCAGAGTGTAATGGCCCAGGCCACCTTGCTCACTCCAGACTGTAATGGCCCAGGCCGCCCTGCTCACTCCAGATGGCCCAGGCCACCCTGCTCACTCCAGACTGTAATGCCCAGGCCGCCCTGCTCACTCCAGACTATAATGGCCCAGGCTGCCCTGCTCACTCCAGACTGTAATGGCCCAGGCTGCCATGCTCACTCCAGCCTGTAATGGCCCAGGCCACCCTGCTCGCTCCAGCAGACTGTAATGGCCCAGGCTCACTCCAGAAGACTATAACGGCACAGGCCACCACATACTTTACCAATGGCAATTATAGCAAAAAAATTCATGCAAAAGTGCTCTCCCTTTAACCACTAGCCATCTGTTATGTAGGTGTATTGGTGCATTACCAGTATATGCATTGAAGTTATTTAAAAAATATTGGCAGCTTGCCCAACCGCCAGATACATTAATATTGCAAAAAAACTTGTCACAGGGCATACAGAGATTTCATTTATAATTGTTTAGCATTGTCAGATATGCCATTAGTAAAGTATGGGGCAGCCTTGTCCATTACAGTCTGGAGTCACAGCATAGACGTACATTGAATTTATTTCAACAAAATTTGTTCATGATTTTGTGAAAATTGTAAATTTTACGGAAGATTTTGAAAGTTAATTTAGTCCACATATAGCATTTTGTAAATATATTCACGCATGGAAATGGTTACTTGTCAAGAATGGTTAAGAAAACAAAAGAATTTTGTCTGTGAATGAATATTTGAAAATGAAAAGAAGAATATTCTGAAAATTTACAAATTGATTAACTGACTCAGTTATCGAGCCCGATATTTCAAGGAAACCTGAAGATTAGTGTCAGTTTTCTTGATATAGTTATTCTAAAACCAGTTGTGAGATTAATATAATGACAGTGTCTGTTTGTTTGGGTATGTATGTGTGTTTTAGTCAGGATGTTCATCCATCAGTGTGTACACATGCCTGAGTGTGTGCGTGTTCAGCGTAATAACTCAAGTTATGCTTGATAAATCGTCAACAAACTTGGGGCGAGTGGCTTCACTCGGAATCCTGAAGAAGCATCTTGCTTTTTGGGTCAAATGTCAAGGTCATCAAAAATGGTAGGCAAGCAATCAAGTACGAGAAATTCTCTGAATTCACTAAATACTTATTCTATGGGGTCATGGTTATCAAGAAAATCTAGACATGCACAATTTTGCTTTGAGTAATCACAATCAATTATTAAAAAGTAATCACGATTACTCAATTAATCAGCCTTAGGTACAAATTACCAATGATGAAAGCTGCAATGGTGTTTAGAAAAGTCCATTTGCATGCCAAGAGAAGACTATTTTTGAAAATGTATCACTAGAATGCCTGGCTCGATTCTCCAGCCAGTCATTCCAGTGATACATTTTCAAAAATAGTCTTCTCTTGACTTGCCAATGGGCCTAAATTCATTGAGCAAAATGTCCATTTTTATGACCGATTTCATTAAAAAGTATTTAAAATGTTGGAATTGAAATATTTTATGCAGTAGAAATTATTCGAGCTTATTCGATTATTTAATTTTTAATCATATAAATACGCGATTTAAAAAAATAATCTCGATTTTTGATTTAATCGCATAATCGCGCAAGAAAGCATAGCAAAATCCTTCTGTTTTGTTTTTTTATCCAGGATTGAAGTGAATGATCAGATTATTGAGGTGGATGGCAAGTCTCTCGTGGGAGTCACTCAGGCGTACGCTGCATCGGTTCTCAGGAACACCAGCGGGAGAGTCAAGTATGTGAAGAAAATCTAAATTTTCAATTTGCGTACCAAGAGAAGACTATTTTTGAAAATTTACCACTGAAATGACTGGCTCAAAAGTCAATCCGGTGGTAACTTCTCCATAATAGTCTTCTCTTGGTCTGCAAATGGACATTTATCAAGACCATTTTAAAAGCCATTTCTGGCCTGTTACAAGTTCAACTTGAGCCACGTTAAACCAGTCAACCCTGAAATTTTTTAATCTATGTTTCAAAGCAACCACACAGGTAAACCGTTGCATATTTGGAAACAAATTTGATTGCGAGCTGTTACTGCCTCAGGCATCAAGAGCTCCAAGTCAAATAAGTTTCAAAATATACATGATATTTTATAAATTGTAAAGAATTTGCTATATCTGGTCAATAATCTTGAATTTGTTAAAATTTGAGATTTAAGTAATTCTTGAAAGAAGAATATTATGTTTGTATAGAATGTGTTTTGTCTGTGTGTGTGCTAGTTTTCTTCTTGTGTGTTTGTCTGCTTAACTACCTACAAATAATAAAGCCACGAATATGAAATTCTGGAATATTTTTTTTCCAAAGGTTTACATTTATTAACTCTCTAACACTTAAGCCAGCCAGAAACGGCTTCTACAGTGGCCTTGGGACATGTCCATTTCCATGTACAAAGGAATACTAATTTACAACTGGAAAGACTGGCTCGATAACGAGCCAGTCATTTCAGTGGTAAACTTTCAAAAATATTCTCCTGGTCTGCAAATGGACATTCCCTATTGGAATTTTCTTGAACAAGTTCGAGGGTTAAAGGGTTAATGGCAGTTTTACTGTTTGGGGATTTATCATTTCTGTATCGGTTATCGAACCATCATTAAAAAAAGGGGGATTTGCAGTGTTTATCCCATGACATGTTTACCGTCCAGGACTAGGTAGTGAGTGCTAAGCCAAACATCTAACATGTCAAAGGTGAGCTTTTGTAGTAATGTAACACTGGCATTGAGCTTTCACATAGTGACTTTATGGTCAAGGTGCTGTGTATTAATAGGGGTAGCCAAGTGTTAAAATTTAGTGATAATAGGGTGAGCCCATTCTAAAATATAGGAAAGTTTGTTAAGCTAAATGAAATACCTAACTCAAGACCGACAGAGAGGTCGACTCACAGGCAGAGTATCGGAGTCAGTCGTTATTTTGACTCAAATTCTAAATTTTTGACATTGATAAACTTAAATGAGTTATTCAAATGCAGAAAACTATACTGAGCCAAAAAAGTTTAGCAACAGTGAAGTTTGGTTTGTTGTATTAAAACTATGCGTCCATTTATAACCAAATTTGCAGGCATGTTTCGTCAATGTAATGTCTCACTGATCATGAAGAAATGCAAATCATTTCTTGCATTTCTCAGCCGCACGCTTACTGCATGTGAAAATGCATTTTTCATGCACTGGCCCACATTGGCGGGTAGCGAAGGCAAAAATTCACCATATTGCAAAAGCAGATAACGAACGTTAACAGAAAACGCTTAAAAGTTTACCCTACCGAACATGGGCCGCCGCCCAGGGCTACCCGAAAATCAGCGCCATGAAGCAATGGGAAGACTCGCTGCTGGGCAGAGCGTTCGCGCTGTTGCTGGACATTTTAATGTTCACGCCTCAACCATTTCCCGTCTCCGCCAATGTGAGCAGGAAACTGGACATGTTAATGACCGACCACGATCTGGCAGACCGAGCGCAACAACACCACAAGAAAACTGCTGCTTAGTGATGTCATCACGGCGTCACAGGTTTGAGACTGTGCCGCGGCTGTCCCATAATTTGCACACCGCTACCGGCACTACAGTGCATGCACATTCTACTTCGAATAATACTTACCAGATGTACTATTATGATAATGTCTATTATCTAGTCTAGCTCAAAATAAACAATTAAAACTCCGCACTCTCCTGGTCCTGCCCATACTGTGTCCGGGAAATACCATAGCCGCAGGTATCGAGTCAATTCCCAATCACAGTCAGATTCGTCTATTTTGCGACTTTGTCAAGTCACGTTTTTCTAGAGCTCTTTATTTTTCAATTTACTGTGTATCAAGAGTTGTTTGGAGTGCGTCGTCTGTGACATCATGGAGGACAAAGGGAAATCATCACAGGGGCAGGTTGTATCAATCTAGAATTTATACATTCGTGCCATAATGACTGAAATTTCCTTAAATTGGCAAATTATTCTAAAATGGTAGCCATTGTTGGAGTCGCCCGGTACCTGTCAGCTTATTAGTGTTAATCCGGGTACTCGGTTCTTTCTCTCTGAGACTCGGTTCTTTCTAAGATGGATGCGCTCTTAGCCAAGATGGCGGCGCCCATGATGTTTATTCCGCTTGGCTTCGCGTGTCTATGCACTCTATTTATGCCGATTTTTAGCTCTCGCTTCATTGTCGAGGGTGTTTGTAGCAATCAGCGTTTATTTCTTGGTCGTTTTAACGTTAGTTAATGTCTAAGTTGTGGTTTTAATTTTTTCACTTAAAAAAGTTTCAAATATTTCCTGCCTGAGGCTTGATTATCATTAATTGAGAGAAAGTTAATGTTTTCCTAGTAATTCAATTTTACTATCAAGTCTATTGTGCGTATTGCTCGTCATCAGTCATGTGCAGCGTTTTAATTCTTCTTTGTGTTCGCAGAAAGCCAAGAACCAGGACACTCTGTCAAAAGTGCCACAGGTTCATGAAGCGTAAATACTCTGGTCATCACTGTGTAGCTTGCGCGAAGTGTAAAGTGGGAAGCCCATGTGATGTGTGGTCATCGGAGATGGTGGCAGAATTTGATCGTGATCGACGTGCGCGCTTGGAGAGGATCGCGAGGGACAAGGCGGCCAAGCTGGATCAGGCATCGTTGAGAGGACTGGAAGGTCGTCTGAATACTCGTATGGATTCAGCACTGGGCGTATGGGCGGCCCAGTTCAAGGCAATGTTCGACTCATTGCAGTCCACGGTCCCGTCGATGCAGGCTGGGTCAGGGCAACCTTTAGGTGGTCCGGCTAGTTCTGCGGAGGGACAAGCACCTGCCCCTTCTCTGTCCAAGAGCCGACGGTGGAGGAGGAAGAGCTTCTACTTATGGAAGATTCCGGCATGCCGGATATTTCGATGACGGCAATGCCAGTACTTCCCAGGGGTCTCCCTCGGGGTTTGTACGGGTTTGTCAAGCAGATGGTGATGTCGACGTTCCGTCGGGCATCTTCCATCTGGGTTTTGTGCAACCTGCGGTGTCGGTGGAGCCGTGTTTTGCGGTTCCTACCGACATCCCGGCGGCGTTAGGTGCGGCTCCTATCGGATTGCCGTCGTCTGCCGTAGGCAAAGCGGTCGTGGTCCCGCCTCCCGTCTTGGAGCCGATGGACTGCGGGGAATCCGTGTCCGGCGATTCGTTGGACACCAGTGCCGCTGGTAGTCGGGCTATGGATGAGCCCTATGTTGGTAGAGGTGCATCCCATAGCTCTCAGCATGGATCGTCGGTGGCCTTCTCATCCAAGGGAGAGAGGGAAGATGAGAACGGTAGTTCTTTAATGGACGAATCCGTTTTCTGCACCGAAGCTGAATGGGTGCAGGTCCTTGGCTGGATGTCCGACCATCTCAGGTTGACATCTGATCTTGGATCTCAGCGCGATCCGGCGATGGAACGGATGTCAGAGCGAGCAGCTAGCGCTCTGTCAAGTGGCTCTTCTGCTTGACACACAGACTTCCGACATGCTGGAAGTTGCGGCATACCGTCTGATTCAGCCGGAGTAGGCACTGCCCAAAGCCTCAAAGGGGGTAAGGAGTAGGGTCCGTTTTCCGGAGCAGGCCTACCATCAGTATGCCCGAGTTCCATGGCTTTCCGTCGGGGAGCGAGAGGCGCTGAACAGGCCGTTGGCTGGGAAGTCTAAGGGGCGTTCTCGTCCTTTGGTTTCCCAGACCAATAATGTTCCGTTTAATGAGCTTACGCTCATTGAAGATGCGGCGAGGGCAGCCATGGCTGTGCTCTCGCATGGATGTACCCTCCTGCAGGGTATGCTGACCTGCACAGAGGAGGGTGGGCAGGTGCCACAGGCTGCTCCCGGAGTTATTCGGGACACCATGCGCCTGTCTCAAGATTGCCTGGCCAGGGTGATTACCAGGACATTGGCAGAGCGACGGAGAATGGTTCTCAATTGCGTAGAACCAGGACCGGAGATGAAGGCTGCGTTGTCGTCTGCGTCTTTCATCGGTCCAGGCTTGTTCGGCGGCTCGGCACGACAAGCTCTCTCCAAGGTCGCGTCAATGGTTGCAGAGCAGGAGGTAGTCAGCAAGTCGTGGAAGTCGACTAAGAGGACACGGCCGCAGCAGTCCTACAGGCAACATCGCCAGGAGCAGCAGAGACAGCGTCCAAGATCGCCCTTCCGTCCTTCAGGTCGTGATGCCCATCGGCCATCCGGCTCCCAAGGACCTGGCCGTTCATCTTCATACAAATCCTCTAATAAGAGGCTGTATGAAGATGACAGGAAAGGTGGCGGTTCGGGCCGCGGCGGTTACCGTAAGGATAACCGTGGCGGTGGTTCTGGACCGTCATATTCCAAGAAGCCGCGGGGCGGCCGTGGGGGTCGGTCCTGACGGGATTCTGGCGGAACCAGTTCCGGTGACATCAGGAACGAATGGAGTCGAGAATCTTCACCCACGCAATTTAGCGTCTTCACGTGGAATCTTGACCGCCAGCTGTGTGCAGATTCCTTCCGTCGGAGGCAAACTTCAACTGTTCTTAAGCCAATGGGAACAGGTCGTGCGAGATTGTTTAGTCTGTCAATGGATAAGAAACGGCTACGAACCGGACTGGCTCATCCATCAATCGTTAGTTCCGTTAACATCGACTCCAATATGGACTCCCGTTCCAAGGGAATCCGATCATCTAGATGCCATTTGCTCAGAAATAGAATCACTTCATCAGAAGAATGCGATTCATCTAGTCCGCAATCAGTCATCTCTAGGCTTCTATTCGATGATGTTCCTCATTCCGAAACGTACCGGAGGATGGAGACCAATTCTCAATCTCAAACCGTTGAACAAATTTATTCTTTCTCCCAAATTTCAGATGGAGACTGTGGCAGCGGTAATGACAGGGCTGAGAAAAGGCATGTGGGCAGTGTCGATAGATCTGAAGGATGCTTATTTTCATATTCCAATGTCAATTCCTTTTCAGAAATACCTTCGCTTTACTTTCCAAGACAATGTTTGGGAATTCAATGCGCTTCTGTTCGGCCTGACCACAGCACCGAGGGTCTTCACCAAAGTGGTTCTCGCCATGACTTCTTTCCTTCGCAGGAGAAACATAGCTGTTCATACTTACATAGACGACTGGCTGCTAAAGGCGGGGAACCCAGTCACTCTGCGCAACAATCTGCAGGTAGTCCTAGCCTTATTAAAGGATCTAGGATGGATTGTGAATCTAGAGAAATCAGAATTGACTCCATCCCAGGAGTTTGTTTATCTGGGAATCTTTTTCAATCTCAGGGACGGCGTAGCTTTTCCGGCGGAGAGCAGAGTCAAGAGCCTGATTGCAGTTTTGGAGTCGGTTTCTCTAGGAGCCTATCTGATGGCGCGCCAATTTCTCAGAATACTGGGTTTACTAGTATCTCTGGAGAAGGTGGTTCCATATGCGGCACTCAGGCGCAGACCAGTCCAGATGTTTGTCGTCCGATGGAATGGCAGCTCAACCAGTCGGTAGCGGAGGTTCTATTCAAACATTTGGGCAAGCCAAATGTCGATCTGTTTGCGATGAAACAAAACGCAAAGATGGTCACTTACGTGTCACCGATCCCGGACCCGCTAGCTCTAGCGGTAGACGCACTGGCGATAAGTTGGAAGGGAATGTACGCGTATGCGTATCCTCCAACAATTCTCATCCCAAAAGTTCTGGCAAAGATAAGAGAGGGAATGTGCCAAGTGCTACTGATCGCCCCTTATTGGCCAGGCCGATCATGGTTTACGGATCTGCTGGACCTTCTGGTCTGCAATCCAATCCCTCTTCCAGACGGAAGAGATCTAATCTCTCAGAACAAGGGTCTGTACCTTCACGACAGACCAGAAATGTTCAAATTGACTGCATGGATGTTAACAAGCAGCGTGCAATTGAGGGTGGCTTTTCTGAGCAAGCAGCGAAGTTTGTTGCTTCAGCCAGAAGAGGTTCAACCACGAAAACATATAATTATAGAATCAACAAATTTGCAGAGTGGTGTAAGGGAAGAGATATCTGTTCAACACGTAGCAGATTTTATCTGTCATTTATACGAAGTTGACAACCTTGTACATTCAACCTTTGCAGCATATAAGTCTGCATTAGCTTCAGTCATTCCCAGTCTGGCCATTGAAGGAGTGGAGAATGACACCTTGAATGAAGTTATTAAAGGAATGAGCAATCTGCGACCTAGACAGCCAATTCCTATCCCAGCATGGAATCTATCTCTTGTTCTACAGGTTTTAGGGGATGCTCCCTTTGAACCAATTAGATCTATAGACATTAAACTGTTAACTATTAAATCAGCTTTCTTGGTTGCAGCAGCGTCGGCGAGAAGGAGAAGCGAAATTCATGTGCTTTCTGCCGAACAAGACCGTTTTGTCGTCACGGGTGAAGGTTTAAGACTACTTCTACGTCTTTGTTTCCTGGCAAAGAATCAGTCACTTAAATATCCAGGACAGCCGATCAATTTGCCAAGTTTAACTAGACATGACCCAAACTCTTCTGCTTGGTGTCCTGTCAGATGTCTGAAAATGTATAAGAAACGTACTGAGGAGTGGAGAGATGACCCGAAATCTCTGTGGTTATGTCTCAAAGCTCCTCATTTACGCGCCTCGAAAGATACTATTTCTCGTTGGATAGTTGACGCTATTCAGATGTCGCACAAAATCGCTACAGGAAAGCAGATTGATCGTGCGAATGCCCATCAGGTCCGAGCACTAGCAGCATCATCGGCCCTTAATAAGGGTGTCTCATTAGAGGAGGTGATGTCTGTAGCACAATGGCATGCCGAGTCGTCATTCACTGATTTCTACCTTCGCGACATCTCCAGCGCACTTAATCCGGTAGCCATCGCCAATTTATCGAATCTAAACTAAGCCACATCCGACCACTACTTCGCACACATCACAAAGTCTTCCACTTACACTGAACAATGGCTATGCACATGACTTGAGTACGACCGTGGATTGGGCCGAGATCCTGTGATGAACAAGAAAAGATCAAGCACTCAAAATGGTGAGTGTTTACATTAGTTAAATGACTATAAATATATTTACTTACAGTCGAAATACCAGACTGCTTAGGTAAATAGTCTGGTACAAGAGTATACTTATCCTCTCAAACAGACATTAGACTCATTCCAATTTGAAAATCTAATCGATATACTGATATTTTTTCAAAATTAGAAGTTGTAGTAGCTTCTTAGCACTCTACTGGACTGCCCTAGCTGAGACTTGTGGCTGACACGGGTCTGGTGGGTGTTGCATCCCCATTGACAGCCCTCTGAATTTTGTGCGGACAAAGAGGGGGGGGGGGGGGGGAGCGTGGTCTAGACCATGGAAGTTTAGCACTCTATGAGTCAGATTGCAGAACCCAAGCGTATGCCAGGGTTCTAGTCTCTTCATAACCTTCTCTGTTGGATGGTAGATGAGTGCTGGTTCGAGCCTCACCTCCTCCCACCGGCATTTCCTGGCTGTCGAAATCCGGAGTTTATCATAATAGTACATCTGGTAAGTATTATTCGAAGTAGAATCAAAAAAGCATCCGCTTTTGTTTCTACGAGAATTCTTAATACTTACCAGATGTACTATGCCCCTGTCTCAGCCGCCCCGCTGAGGTGAGCCTGAGCTGCTTTCGCTGTTTGTCAAGGCAAATATAAGACGAATCTGACTGTGATTGGGAATTGACTCGGTACCTGCGGCTATGGTAATTCCCGGACACAGTATGGGCAGGACCAGGAGAGTGCGGAGTTTTAATTGTTTATTTTGAGCTAGACTAGATAATAGACATTATCATAATAGTACATCTGGTAAGTATTAAGAATTCTCGTAGAAACAAAAGCGGATGCCTTTTTTAAACTGTGCGAAATAGACTCCATGATGCTGGACTGCATGCCCGTCGTCCACTTGTTGCTGTTCCGCTTACAGAGCGTCACATCGAGAATCGGTTTGCATGGGCAAGAACTCATCAGCGATGGCGTGCTCAACAATGGAGCCACGTTTTGTTCAGTGATGAGTTGAGGTTTTGTGTGGATGTGGCGGATGGTAGGCAACGGGTTTGGCGACATTTAGGAGAACGATATAATGCAGCCAACATCATTCAGCACGCCAGATTCGGTGGCGGCAGTGTCATGGTGTGAGCTGGAATCCATGAAAATGGCAAAACAGATCTTATTGTGATTCACGGAAATTTAACGGCTCAACATTACTGTGAAGAAGTTGTCGCCCCTGTTGTCATCCCTTTTATGCAGCATCATGCAGACTTTATGTTCCAGCAAGACAATGCCCGTCCTCATTCAGCTAGGATCACGAGTAATTTCCTTGAGGCTAACAACGTTCCGGTGTTGGACTGGCCAGATCACCGGACCTGTCTCCTATCAAACACGTGTGGGACATTCTTGGCCGTATGGTGCGTGAGAACCATCCACATCTTCACAATGTGCGGGAGCTGGAAGCTGTACTGCTCCAGGAATGGGATGCGATTCCTCTTCGTGACATCAGGTGCTTAAATCGAAGCATGAGAAAGCGATGTACGGCGGTGGTTAATGCGCGCAGAGGTCACAACCGGTATTGACAGCTCAGTGTCATTATTTAAATTGGACCCTTACGTTGAATTATGCCGTGTTAAAGGCGCGATGCTAGCATTACAGTAACAAGAGACTGTTGTTCAAATTGGAAAATGACCTATCAATTATATAATATATTTGAATCAATTTATTGTTTTTGTTGAATAACATTTATACAGTAATATTCTCAGTGTTGCTAAACTTTTTTGGTTCAGTATATATACGAGATAATCTGCCACTAGTCTAGTAAATTCTGCTTGTCATACAGCCACTAAATTAAACGAAAAAACTGAGAAAACATTTTGTTGTACCCTGTTTAATGGATCTTTCCAGTTTTAGCTATGCCCCGCCCATCTTTAGCTAAGCTCCACCCCCACACCTCGCTTGTGTTGAGATCGATCGACCCCCCCCCCCCTGAACTGCCTGACTATCAATTTCCAGAAAACTATGCAGGTAAGCTGTTGAATATTTTGAAACTTATTTTGAATTTGTGTTGTTGCTGCCTGGCAGCAACAGCGTCCAGTCAAATTAGTTTCAAAATATTCAGCAACATTTTTATTAAATAGTAAAGACATACAATCTTACAGCGCTTAGTCCATCATCAATTAAGTATTTGTGGCAACCTTAATCTACGTTCATTCATGATGTAATTGATTATAACATCATCCTACATGTCACGTAGTTGATTATGATATCATATGATTGATGGATAAACTGGAACGGTCCATTAGAATGACGGTTAATATTTTCACCTACAGCCTTTAATGGTAGCAATGTTACTGGTATCAGAACACGCCCAGCCAATCAGGTGTGTGTAATAGTAATTGTATGCATGATTGTAATGGCTACAATAGAATTTCCATTCTCAGTATACTCCCGCAAAAGAGGGTGCATATAGTAATCAATTTGTCCGTGTGTGAGTTTGTGCTTGTGTGCATGCATCTGTCCCCAATTTTTTGTCCAGACAATATTTTCAAGAGTTTTTCACATATACTCTTCAAACTTAGTATATGTCTGTAGCATAGCCTACAGATGTGCCAAACATCAAAAATAGGTCACTGATATTTTCATGATTCGCTGAACAGCATATTTTCTTTTTGTCCTGCCTGTATTTTCAAGAGTTTTTGGTATACACTAACCATAAGTGGTGTATGGATGCTTTGTAGGCTAATGTTACGCAGCATATCAAAAATAGACCATTGTCACCTACTTTTCATGATTCCCTGAACAGCATAGAAAATTGTATTTCTCCGTACCCAAATTTTTGTCTGGACCAGATTTTCAAGACACATAGTAAAAAAACATGGTATATGGGTGCATCATGATCTAAAGGTGTCTCAAGTTTCAAAAGTATGTCAACTTGACATACTTTTCATGGTTTACTAAGCATCATAAAAAATGTATTGTCTACAGTAATCAAACGTGGTTTATGGGTTGATTGTAGCCTACCAGTGTACCCTGTATGGAAATTAAGTCAGTGTGACCAATTTTTCACTGCGTTACTGTATCAAAAGTAGAGCAGTGTGAAGCTTTCATGGTTCACCCAACTTCAAGATTAATTGCATGTGTTCAGAGAAAAGGCGGTGTTTCCATAAAATGTGGGTGTTATCCTTTGTGATGCACTGAATCAATAAAACTCTAGCTAACAATTTAGCCCTCAAATTTGTTTTCAATTATTTCAATTTTCTCATAGAAAATGTCCATTTGCAGAACAAAAGAAGACTATTTTTGGAAATTTACCACTGGAATGACTGGCTCGGTTATTGAGCCAGTCATTCCAGTGCTAAATTTTCAAAAATAGTCTCTTGATCTGTAAATGGGAATTTCTCTGAAGCTGGTTTTGGCTGATATGAGTGTTAAAGGGTTAATAACAGGAGTAAGGATATACATTTAATTATTCGTATCTTATAGCTTTCTCATTGGTCGAGAGAAGAACCCAGACCAGAGCGAGGTTGCCAGATTGATACAACAGTCACTGGAGCAGGATCGTCGCCGTGAAGAGCTGCGACGTCTAGAGGAAGAACGCTTGCTGAAGTTACACGAGCAGTTGACGCAGGATGATGATGATGATGATGATGAGTTTGATCAAGATGACGATGACGAGGGTGATTTGAATATATTAGATGGTGATGAGATGGCGCATCACGATAAGGTAAGTCAGATTTTAACCTGTTAACTCTTAAATTTGTTCAAGAAAGGTTCAATTTTCTAATAGAAAACATCCATTTGCAGGTTAAAAGAAGAGTATCTTTGAAAATTTACCATTGGAATGACTGGCTCGATTATCAAGCCAGTTATTCCAATGGTAAAATTTTCAAAAATACTCTTCTTTGTCTACAAATGAACATTTCTGAAGCCTAATGCAGAAGCCGTACTTGGCTTTCTTGAATGTTGATTTGTTAAAGTAGACCAGAATGGTGTATATTTAATATTTCCTAAACTATTGTTTATCATCTACAATGTTGTATCTATCTGTCTGATCATGTGTCATACCTGTGGAATGTTTAATTAAAAATTTGGAGAATCCCTTTTTAAGAGAAATTAACCTGAATGAACCTAGCTGTCAACAATCTTTCGATAATACTCTAATATATATATATATATCGCAATTCAGTAGGATGAAATGCAGGCACAGTATAGTTTGTAGCATGTGGGCAGAGTTGTGAAAATTTGACAGACAGACTTCGAGTTGTGAGTCATAACAAGTCTATGGGTTTGTTAAGTTTGACGTCAATCATGTGCTTCGAAATTAAGGAAATTTGCTTGCTCTTGCAGAGAATAACTCGAGTTCCTTCAATATTTTGTGGTCAACAGGTCAAAAGTCAAAATCACTGTGACCCAATTTAGGAACTTGTTATTACTCTTAATTCTAATAATATGCCCTTTATGTCTGAGTGAATGTCATCAGTATAGTACATACATGCATACATAGATAAGCATAAAGACTCAATTTGATTTAACACAGCACTGCTAAACAATGCTCACGCTACATTGATCTACTGCGTGATGGTGGAGGTGGTGGAGGCATATATTTCTGCAGTCTTTGAGTGTCGTTCTGTCATTATATACTTATTTTGATGTAATTTTTCAGGATAGTAGCGATGAAATGACGGATGACGACACCCAAGAAGAGATCTCAGAAGAGCGAGAAGATTTATCAGAGGAGGTATGTTCAAATTCACTATATGTACTCAATTTTACATATTTATAAAATAAATTCCTTGACTCACATGGGATGCATCTTCACCCAGTATAATGTTGAATTGGTGTCAAAAATTTGATAATGTTGCATGTAGCCATGTAGATGAACCATGTAGCTCTTTAATGGTCAGTCCTGCTAAATCTGGCTTCTGCAGTGGTCTTGAGGAATGTACATTTGCAGATTATGAGGACACTATTTTTGAAATTTTACTACTGGACTGACCGGTATGATAACTGAGCCAGCCATTTCAGTTATAAAATTTCAATAATTCTCTTGCAAATGGTCATTCAATGACTATAATTTAGCTTTTCTGACCAAAGTTGACGATTAAGATGTTAAGTCACTATTAAAGTGTTAATAGTCTTCACCGGGATCATTAAATCTCAATTTTGATGGTCAAGAGTAGAATATTCTAGACACAGGGTTTGTACAAGTTTGAAAAGTACTTGAATCTTAGTGTCAGTCCTTGAAATTGCTTGAATTTGAAATTTGCTTTGAAAAGAACTTGAAAATCAGTTTTTCCTAATATAGGCACAAGTTTCCTACAATATAAGGGTGATGATTATCACTCACCACTGGTGTTTCAGAACATCTAATTTGCCGAATTTCCTGCACCCTCTAAAGATAGCTCAGTTTTAGAGACCTTGAAAGCGAGAGACAAAGTCCGTGAAATTCTTGTATGAACCATGACTGACAACCTAACAGTTGACTGACGTGATAAATGAGCCAATAGTTAGAATTACAACAAGAGAAGTCACAGATTGCTAACCCTTGCCCTCACGTCTTTATCACATTTTTATTCTAGGTCGCTCATACCCCCTCCCCCTAGCATCCCACCCTATAGTTATCTCTTCAATGTTAGGGTGTGTGTCAAGTTTTGATGTATTTAACACAGATTTTTACCCTGATGTACTCTACAACTGCTAACATTACTACGCCTTTAGCCCTGTAATCTTCTAATTTGTTCAAGAATATTTCAATCTTCTCATAGAAAATATCCATTTGCATACTAAGAGATTATTTTTTTTAAATGTACAATGTACTAATGGAATGATTGGCTTGGTTATTGAGCCAGTCATTCCAGAGATAAATTAAAAAAACTAATCTTGGTTTGCAAATGGACATTTATCAAGACCACTGCGGAAGCCTGTTTTTTGGCAAGCTTGGGTGTTAAAGAATTAAATAATTTAAATAAATTAAATACATGTCATGTTTTGTCATTATCCTCCGATGAAACTTATACAAATCATGTTTTTTGATTGGCCAGTTGGATAATGCCATCTATGCTTAATTAAAATTGATATATATATATATATATATATATATATTTAAATATGTTGTGATCCTCAGATTTCTGAAGAGATCGACATTCCAGCGGCGGGTGAGAGCACACCGCTGTTCATGCCACCTGGAATGGAGAGAGAGGTGGAAGAGGCCATCCAGAGGCTTGACAAAGAACACGAGGTCAAGAATGACAAAGAACCGTTTGAGCTCGCTGAAAGTAGCAGTGAATCTGGCTCGCCGGATATGGATTCCCAAGCGTTGTACGTCAAGTTTAAAGAGGTGAGGAGTAAATTTATTTAATGTTTAATCTAGTTTTAAACTTTTCAAAATTAAATATTACATGATATTTGATAAGCTTGCCGTGGACGGGCTCTTTTTTAAAACTAATTTGCCTGGCAGGTGTTTCTGCCATAGATATCCCCCAGTCAAATTAGTCCCAAAAACATTCAACTTCTTACCTGTATAGTTACCTTGAAATTTAAACTGAAATTTCACATTTCAAAGTTTCAAATCGATTCCAACGCACATAAAAAGTGAGTGGAGCTTAGCTAGAAAGGGGCGGGGCATAGCTAGCAATGGATCCCTGTATTGCTAGTAGATACACAGCAGTGTTAGCTGAATCAACTTGTCGCTAACCGAGGTAGTGGCTAATGCCGGTTACTTCCAAGGCCTATGGTATCTTTAAGTTGTGACTTGTTTCACCTGAAGTTGTGCACTTCGGGCATTGAAGGGCATATAACTCTAACCCTCAAATTTATACAAGAAAATTTCAATTTTCTCATAGACAATGTCCATTTGCAAACCAAGAGAAGACTATTTTTGAAAATTGACCACTGGAATGACTGGGTCGGTTATCGAGCCAGTCATTCCATTGGTAAAATTTCAAAAATAGTCTTCTTTTGGTTTGCAAATAGCCATTTCTCAAGACCACTGCAGAAGCCATTTTTGGCTGATATGAGTGTTAAAGGGCCTTTAATAGTCAAAATTGTTCCGGAACATTAAGTCTTTGCTTAGTGACTCTAGGCTAAGAGAAGAGAATTTTTGAAAAATTACCACTGGAATAACTGGCCAGGATACCGAGCCAGTCATTCCAGTTATACGTTTTAAACAATAGTCCTCTCTTGGTGTGCAAACGTACATTTCTTAGGATCACAGTGGTGAGTTTTGGTGAGCTTGAGTGTTAATGGATATATACGCGTTGTATGCTACATCAATGTATGTCTTCCTTTGACAGTCACAGTATAAGAACTCTGTATCAGAAGCGGAGATAGCTAAGCTGAAAACAAAGGTAATGAACAGACCCTCAGAATGCATTTTAACACTTTAACCCTTGCTTTTGTTCAAGAAATTTTCAAATTTCTCATAGAAAATGTCAATTTGCAGACCAAGAGAACTATTTTTGAAAATTTACCACTGGAATGGCTGGCTCGGTTATCGAGTCAGTCATTCCAATTGTAAATTTTCAAAAATTGTCTTCCCTTGGTCTGCTAATTGACATTTCTCAAAGCCACTGCAGAAGTTGTTTTTGGATGATTTGAGGGTTAAAGGGTTAAGAAGATACATCTTATTATCAATAAAATGCTGAGTCATTCTTTCTTTCATTGTATTGCAATTGTCTAAAAAAAAAATAAGTCAAACTTGTCTCAAATGTCAACTGAATACAGAAATTTAATCCTTCAACAGCCAAGCCGGCCAAAATCTGCTTCTGCAGTGGTCTGGAAGGATGGACATATAAATGTCAAGAGATGACAATTTTTGAAAATTTATCACTGGAATGACTGGCGCGATAAGTGAGCCTGTAATTCTAGTGATAGTCTAAAAAAACAGTCTTCTCTTGGCCCTCAAACGAACATTCAGTGAGCAAATATTCAGATTTTCTTAACCGATCTTGACCATTAAAGGGTACTCATGTGTTGCCATAGGAACTGTGTTTTGTGTCCATGGGGTGGTTCATATTCCTAGAAAATTTCGATTTTCTCACAGCAAATGTCCATTAAAACACAAAGAAATTATTTTTGAAAATTTACCACTGGAATGACTGGCTCGGATAATCGAGCCAGTCATTCCAGTGGTAAATTTAAAAAAAATAGTCTTCTTGGCATGCAAATGGACATTGAATAAGCAAATATTTTTGAATATTTTAAAATCAAATTTGGCCATTAATGGCTACTGGATCATTATCGATGTATTAATTTATGTCTGGTTTTCCAGATCATCGTGTTGGAAAATGCAGACACGCAAAAGCGTGATTCCGATAAGAAATGTGAAGATATGGCGCAGAGGTTACGAGAGACGGAGAAGAAACTAGACTCGGCGAGAAAGGAGATTAACGGTTATCAGGTGCTTAATAGACTATAGTGCTTGTTTTACCTTTAGCTCACAAAAGATTAGTTCATTACAGCGTGATGATAACTTTCCCTTTTTTAGCTTACCATGTCAACTTATGCCATGGTCACCGTCCGTCCATCATCTGTCGGTCAGTTGGTCGAAGACTACTCATTAAACTTTTGACCACTTTTTAATCAAGCTTAGCTGGGAGAACCCAAAAATTTGCTTAGTCAGTGTTTTAGGCAGGCATCTTGGATTTTCTGAAACTTCCGAAATCATCTGAAATGTATGTTCAAATGATATCAAGCCCACAAAGTAAAAAAGGAATTAGAATTCAAAAGTCTAAAAGGAATTAGAATTTAAAAAGTTCTTAAATACTTAATTTTAATGAAACGTGGATGACGGGCCATTACAACTCTCGTGATGTAGCTAGGTCATTTTGATTGTGATGTCATTGAACATGTGATCTATTTGATTTTGGCGTTATATACCATAATTTTGTGTATATTATGTGCTCCAATAGATAACCCGCAGGGCAAAATTTGACAAAATATGAACCAACAAAGCCAATAAAAAGCCTTATATAACACGCAGTCATAGTTCAAAAAGATTGCAAATCATATTTTTTAGAGGAACCAAAACTGGTAAATCTATTGCTAAATGCAAAATTCTAATATTAGCTTATCGGCTAAATTCATGGTTATTTTTATTAATGTTAACAAATTTATTTCATACTTTAACCAGTAATAGAACACATAAAACCATCTTTGAGCGTGAAATACATTCAGTAAACAGGGATATGTCCATACGCTAACGATATCAGCATCATCTAATTATCATAATGTAACCAAGCTGTCTGGGAGGAAATCGCCAAAGAGAACAAAAATCTTGCCAACAAATATACTGCTGAATGCATTTGCTGATTAGGAAATAGTGAATTTATTGTTCAAATTGTTTTTAAAATATTGTCTTCTGTACATATTTACTATTATGAGCATTCATGACGTTACAAAAATCTGTTTTTATATTTGGAGGCCACCTTCTAGTCATGATATAGTTCAGTGGAATGCCTCCAATCACAAAAGAGGTTTAATTTTGGCCTTCCAGCTTAAAAAGGGATATAGATTCATTTTATTCTTGCGTTGGTTTGGATAATTTTATGTTGGTCACACGACAATACAATGACTTATAAAATTGAGTTTTATTTCATTATTTGCGAATGATACACATAAGATTTACAAATATTACATAGAATACAAGTATTACAGACAATATAGCCCACAATATAGGTTATTACAATACGACAAGAGGAAATATGTTGCTGATATCACATTTTTAGGCTGAATTTGACATCCATGAGGCCGTCTGAAAGATAACACAGTTTATATAACTTTTTAACCCTCTTATGAGCCAAAAATGGCTTCTGCAGTGGTCTTGAGAAATGTCCATTTGCAGACCAAGAGAAGACTATTTTTGAAAATTGGCCACTTGAATGACTGGCTCGATAACCATTTCTATGAGAAAATTTAAAAAAATCAAATTCGAGTGTTAAAGGGTTAATACATCCTACGCACCACCATTATTGCCCGGAGTAAATGAGCACAAAACAGTGTATAATATATACAAATATATGGTACTTGAGTGGTAGATCAGATCCCTCCATAGGCCCCATTCAGACGAATGTCCACGCCTGTAACATGTGATAAATATTCTACGTGTAGATACATAACGAGTGAACTATAACTTTCAGGACATGTTGGAGGATTCTCAGGGCCAGTACATTGGGCTGGAAAAGAAAATGCATGGAGACTTTACAGCGCTGGAGAAAAAATATCATAAAGCTAAGAAGCTGATTAAAGATTACCAAAGACGGTAAGCGTAGTGTGCTCACTCCGCACCTACAGTGAAGAATCTATACACAGTACATTGTAATTAAGTATTGATTTAGTGACCCTTTAACTCAAACCGGTCAAAAATGGCTTCTGTAGTGGTCTTAAGAAATGTGTATTTGCAGACCAAGAGAAGGCTATTTGTGAAAATGTGGTAAATCTTCAAAAATAGTCTTCTCTTGGTATGCAAATTGAAATTTTCTGTGAGAAAGTTGAAATTTTCTTGAATTAATTTAAGACTTGAAGGGTTAATTAGGGATAACACTGATTTCCGCACAACATTGCAAAGTATTAGTCAATAGATTTATAGAAAGATTCATTCCTAGCAAAGCCCCGCCTACTTCTGATTACGCTCCACCCACTTTTATGCTTGTTTAGAATTGATTTGAAACTAGACTTTTTAATTTTCATGATAGAGCTGCGTCATTCTGATTATGGCGTCGGCTAACATGTGATGTATTTGATTCTAACGTCAGGTAATGGAGGAATCCAGTTTTAGCTATGACCCGCCCATCTTTAGCTAAGTCCCAGCGTTTCCCGTGTTGGGATTGATCGATCTCTATACTCGCTGAATCTCAATTTCCAGAAAACTACGCAATGTGAAACTAATTTGCCTGGGTGTTATGGCAGCAGAAGTGCCCAGTCAAATTAGTTTCAAAATATTCAACACCACGTTTATTAAATAGTAAATATATACAATTCATACAAAATGCTTAGTCCGTCATCAATTACACGTTCTTGACGAACTTGGCTATGTCACTCATGACGTAATTGATTATGACACCAGCCTACATGTAGTTGATTACGACGTCATATGATTGACTGAGAAACTGGGATCATGAATTGTGTGATAGATCAGATCACTCGATTATCCAGCGATGTATTATAATCTGATTTTCATTATCAAGAGTTTAAATATCTACCCTTGGCTTTACCTAAATTTCACAAGCGTATTTGCAACCATTTCTCACAGGTCAGTTAACAATAAAGACAAACCAGCTTCAGCGAGTCCTCTATTATATCATATGACTCGTGTATGTAAAAAAAAACTACAGTGAATATTTTGAAACTAATTAGATCGGATTAAAAATGATTGAAACTTGGTCTCATGTGTCAGATTAATGAGTGTAGCTTAATTTGTACTTTTCAGCGAGAAAGACTTCATTCAGGAGCGTGAGTCTGTGCTGCAGCAGCAAGCAGAAAGGGACCAACAGTACAATTCTCTAGTCAAATCACTCAAGGATAGAGTAAGATCTAAATATATTCACTCTTAACCCTGACCACACTGATGTCAATATTCTATCTTTTACTGTGTCAATAGCAAAGAAACTGGTGTTCATTTTTCAACAATTTTGGTGGACGATGTTGCTGTCGTATCTACGACAGCAACATCTTCCACCAAACTTGTTGAAAAATGAACACCAGTTCATCTTTTAAATTAGTTTGAAAATTATTAAAAAATGACTGATATTTTTGGATTATGACCGAAATTGTGGAATCCTATTGTATGAACACACCCTATCAACGACAAATTCGTGAAAAAGTATAGTCTTTACAATATAAAACTTCTGTTGAATATTTTGAAATTAATTTGACTGGAGGCCATTGCTGCATTAGGCAGCAATGGCTTCCAGTCAAATTAATTTCAATATATTCAATAGTTTTCTTGTATCATTGCCTTGAAAATAAATAAGATATGGAGAATTCAGCAGTGAAAGAGTTAAAAACTTGAGTCAAATCGAACCAGTAGTTTGCGAGAAGACTTTAAATCCATATCATGCACAACCTCTTGGATCTTGGAATCCGCTTGCATGGTAACAACCTTGTGTTACTATTTGAGCCAAATCAGATCAGTAGTGCGTGTGTACGGGCGCACACATGCATTACCCTCTTCCCCGTACATGGATTTGGATCAAATTTGGTACATCAGTACCGTGTCACAAGATATCAGTGGCTATTTTATTTATCAAATAAAGAATGTACAAATAGTATGCATGCGCCGTGGCCTCAAATTACTGTGACTATCTTCCAGTTCTGGACATAATCAGTCTGACTATCTTTCAGTTCTGGACATAATCACTCTATCTTCCATTTCTGGACATAATCAGTCTGACTATCATCCAGTTCTGGACATAATCAGTCAAGAAAATCTAAATATTTATTTAATTGAATGTCCAGAAGACTTTTTTAATTTTACCAGTGAAATGACTGGCTCGGGTATCGAGCCAGTCATTCCAGTGGTAAATTTTTCAAAATAGTCTTCTTGGCCTGCAAATGGACATTCCTGAAGACCACTGTAAAGGTTGGTTTTGGCCGGCTTGACCCTTAAAGGGCTAAATGTCTGCTTACTGGAAAACATTCTTGAAACTGAACCACTGGAATGACTGTCTCATCGACAAATGAACTTTCAATTTTCTTAGCCAGCCTTGATCATTAAACGATTAATTCTCTGACTAACCTTCAAATTTTATATTACATTTCCTCAGTAGATTGTGGAGTTCTAGTTCTTGAATTTCAGTGTTTGGAGAATATCATAATGTGAATTCTTGTCCCATTTTAGCAAATAAAATATGAGTAGATCGGTATTATTTACAATATCTTGCTGTTGTTTGTATCATTATTATCGCTTTCATGGTCAAACCGGCCAAGACCCCTGTGTTGTACTCTTGAGACAGGGCCATTTGCAGGCAACGTGATGAGAATTTTTGAAAATTTACTACTGAAATGACTGGTTCGATAACCGAGCCAGTCATTCTAGTGGTAAATTTTCAAAAATAGTCTTCGCTTTGCCTGTAAATTGACAATCTAAATTTTCTTAACAAATTGTAATCATAAAGTGTAGACTGTTGTTCTTGTTCCTGACAGATATTTAAGTTAGAAAATGATCTCACTGAAGCACAGACTGCAGCCGGCTTGCCAGTGGTTATACCCAATGACCATCTGCATAAAGTGGAAACCAACAAATCCAACATACAGCAATTAAAGCAAGCCAAACCATACAATATACAGGCACTTAAAGGTAACAAGTACTGATGATGCTGCTTCTTAATGCTGTAGCTCCTGCTACTACTACTACTACTACTACTACTACTACTTCTGCTACTACTACTACTACTACTACTACTACTACTACTACTACTACTACTACTACTACTACTACTACTACTACTTCTGCTACTACTACTGGTACTACTACTACTACTTCTACTACTACTACTACTACTACTACTACTACTTCTACTACTACTACTACTACTACTACTACTACTACTACTACTACTACTACTTCTGCTACTGCTACTACTACTACTTCTGCTACTACTACTACTACTACTACTACTACTACTACTACTACTACTACTACTACTACTACTACTACTGCTACTGCTGTTACTACTACTACTACTACTACTACTGCTGCTGCTGCTGCTGCTGCTGCTGCTGCTGCTACTACTACTACTACTACTGCTGCTACTACTACTGCTACTTCTGCTACTGCTGTTATTACTACTACTACTACTACTACTACTACTGCTACTACTACTACTACTACTACTACTACTACTGCTACTACTACTACTACTGATGATGCTGCTTCTTAATGCTGTTACTACTACTACTACTACTACTACTACTACTACTACTACTACTACTGATGATGCTGCTTCTTAATGCTGTTGCTACTACTACTACTACTACCGCTGCTGCTGCTGCTGCTGCTGCTACTACTACTACTACTACCACCTTCCTGCTGCTACATTGTTCATTAGTTTCAAGCCATGATTCCATGTGTCCACAGTCTGCATGCACAATCGGTTAACGCATCAGTTATCTGTTTCTCCAGATTCTGTCTATGCACTTATCTGTCCATCATACAAGATTTAGATCACAGAATATTGCTGATTAGTTCAATATGCCTTTTCATTTGCTTTTGGCGAAAATAAACCAAAGTTGACATTTTATATGACAAATGTTCTCCATTCTCTTATCAATGCCGACCATCTAGAGGTCCCATTTAGACACTGACTGGTTCCCAAAGTGTGAACTGTGCACCAGTCACATGAAATCACAGCTTTATGATATGATCTATTATTAGATTCTCCGGAAGATGATTCTGGCTCTGATATATCGGATGCGATCACAAGTCCGGAAGATGAGGTTGACACCGCCGCTAAGCGACGCAGCCGGGAAACAGGGTACTTTGATGACATTCCCGAAACTGAATTACTCGATAGCTCAGCCAATAAAATCAAAAGCCAGCTTGCCGCTTCAGGATCCATCTCTGCACGAAGACCGCCAAATATTAACAAGAGGTCAAGGTCACAGGTAATGTGTTTATATACTCACAATCACCAACATAGTGAAGGTGATAATATTGATGATGGTGGTGGCAGTGGTGGTGGTGAAGGCAGTGGTGGTCGTGGGGATGGGGATGACGATAATGGGGATGAGTCTGATGATGGGGATGATGATGATAGTAAGGAGATAATTATGATGATGATCATCATCATCATGGAATCATTGAATTGATAATGATGATGAAAGTATTGAAAATAATGATATAATTTTTGAATAATTGATTGTGATGACAGTGTTGACAAATGATGGGAGTGGTGGATGAAGGATGATTGATTGATGATGATAATGGCCGTGAAAAAAAATGGTGGCGGTGATTACTATTAAGATTTAAATTTTACAAAAACTAATAGGGACACTATATCCTGGTACGGTTGTCTAGAGAAATGTTACTTTGCTGGATAAGAAGATAAGAGAGGATTATTTTTGTCGAACCCTATGCAAAGCATAGGATGGCTCGACATAGCGATCCAAATAGTGTCACGGCGTGCAGATCAATGTTAAATTTCAAAAAATTTGGCGGCCTATAAAAACTAACATTTATAGTATGTAATGGCGCCATCCGTCCAGGCGGGCGGGCGTGCGGGCGGCAGAGTGGTTTCCGGATGATAACTCCGTTACCGTTTGTTGGATCGCATTGAAACTTCATAGGGTGGTTGGACTAGGTCTTGGTAAGAAACCTCTCGAAATAGACAATGATCCAAAATCCAAGATGGCTGCCAGCCACTGGTGGCCATCTTGAAAATTGGTTTCCGGATGATAACTCTGTTACCATTTTTCAGATCGCTTTGAAACTTCCTAGAGTGGTTGGACTAGGTCTGAGGAAGAAAGCTATCGAAATTGACAAAGATCCGAAATCCAAGATGACTGCCAGCCACCGGTAGCCATCTTGAAAATTGGTTTCCAGATGATAACTTCATTACCATTTATCGGATCACTTCCTAGGTTCGTTGGAATATGTCTGGTGAAGAAACTTATCAAAATTTACGATAATCCGAGATCCAATATGGCCGCCAGTCAGCAGCAGCCATCTTGAAAATTGGTTTCTGGACGATACCTCCTTGACCGTTTAGCGGATCGCTTTGACACTTCATAATGATGATTGGTCTGATAGGCCTGAGGAAGAAATAAATATTTTCTGATAGCTCTCATTCATTGGTTTGTTATCATGGCGGGGTATTATGCGCAGTTTGCGGAGCTCTTGTTCAATGTTCCTTTAAGTCATCAACGACTTATCCGATCTTAATATAACTTTCCAAATTTGATCTATGCCATCATTGCATCTAGACTCCATCATAAGTGGAATGATTTTCAAATTTTTTCCATATTTTCACGGGGTTTGGACTTAGCTTATTTTGCACCAATAATTATGTAGCGATTAAGGTTTTTCAATGTACATTCTAATTCATCAATGACTTATCCGATCTTAGAAAACTACATATTTGATCTATACTATCATTCTATCTAGTCTCTATCATAAGTGAAATGATTTTGAAATTTTTTTCTGTATTTTTACGGGGTTAGGATTAATTTATTTCTGCATGATTTTTTTCCTTTTCAAGAATTAGAAGAATGTTAGAGTTTTTCAATAAATATTTGATTCATCAAGGGGGTATATTATTTTAAGAAATCCTAATTTTGTGAACATGCCACACATGATGTATGGTATGAGGAAAAACTAAAGGGCTCGACACGTGGAACACAATCTATCTAGTTTACCAATCTGATGTCTAACTCGATAACCGAGTCAGTCATTCTAGAGGTAATTCGTCAAAAATATTCACTTGGCTGGTAAATAGACATTCACTACACAAAGATTATGGACTATCTTGACCATTAAAAAGGATAAACCATGATTCTGTATTCGTATCATTAGATAGAGGCACTTGAATTTATGAGATTAAACATTTTCTATTTGATATTAACTGATAATAGTTATATTTTCTCCTCTAGTCTCAAGACAGCGATGGAGATGGGGGTGAAAATGATAATCACCAAGACGACGAAAGCGCTTCAGAAAGCTGGATCAAACATGATAGGTACATTTTTTAGATTTTTTATTTAAAGACAAATATAATGAAATGTAAGAAAATCAGACTGCAGTTAATATAAATTATTTACGCTATCTTTTCAGTGTCATCTCAGACAGCACATTTAAATTCGGAAGTAACACAAAAGTTTGTTTTAAATTTGAAATTTTATTTTCTGTAAAGAATATGTTGAAAAGTTCAAATCGCTACAAATTTTTAGCTTGTGAATAAATTTATTGCTTACATTTACAGGTATACAGTACAGCTCAGAAATAACTTAGAACATTTCCAAAACAGAACAAAACATACTGTTGAATATTTTGAACATAATTCATGAATCCATTTTACTTGCCAGTCTTCCCCTTACTTGCCTGTCTTCCCCTTACTTGCCAGTCTTCCCCTTACTTGCCAGTCTTCCCCTTACATGCCTGTCTTCCCCTTACTTGCCTGTCTTCCCCTTACTTGCCAGTCTTCCCCTTACATGCCTGTCTTCCCCTTACTTGCCTGTCTTCCCCTTACTTGCCAGTCTTCCCCTTACTTGCCAGTCTTCCCCTTACATGCCTGTCTTCCCCTTACTTGCCTGTCTTCCCCTTACTTGCCAGTCTTCCCCTTACTTGCCTGTCTTCCCCTTACTTGCCCGTCTTCCCCTTACTTGCCTGTCTTCCCCTTACATGCCTGTCTTCCCCTTACGTGCCTGTCTTCCCCTTGCTTGCCTGTCTTCCCCTTACTTGCCAGTCTTCCCCTTACATGCCTGTCTTCCCCTTACTTGCCCGCCTTCCCCTTACTTGCCAGTCTTCCCCTTACTTGCCAGTCTTCCCTTTACATGCCTGTCTTCCCCTTACTTGCCAGTCTTCCCCTTACTTGCCCGTCTTCCCCTTGCTTGCCTGTCTTCCCCTTACTTGCCAGTCTTCGCCTTACTTGCCAGTCTTCCCCTTACTTGCCCGTCTTCCCCTTACTTGCCCGTCTTCCCCTTACTTGCCGGTCTTCCCCTTACTTGCCCGTCTTCCCCTTACGCGCCTGTCTTCCCCTTACTTGCCCGTCTTCCCCTTGCTTGGCGGGGAGTTAATAATTTAAATTTGCAAGCCTTATCTGAATTATAAACAGCCATGGAATTTTACCAATAGAATAATTTATTTCAATCATGTATTGCTCTCCACTAATGAAGTAAGTATCTGTGATAGATGGAAATTCTTAAAATGTAATAACTTTGTACAATACAGCTCAGAATTAACTTAAAATGTCTCCAAAGCACAGTAAAACGTATTGGTGAATATTTTGAACATAATTGGCATCAATGTCTTCCAATCTTGACCTTTTGACTACAACTTCATCAATTTGTATTGTATTTCATATTGAATTTAAAACAATAGACCTTTCCAGTTTATCTATCAATCATATGATGTCATAATCAACTACGTGACGTGTAGGATGACGTCATAATCAATGACCTGATAAGTATGTCACGAATGCGTAATTGAAGACAGACTAAGCATTGTTGTGCGAATTGTATGTCTACTATTTAATAAACATTCTGCTTAATATTTTGAAACTAATTTGTTTGGGGGCCTGTATAGTTTTCTGGAAATTGATAGTCGGAGATTTCGGGAATCCATCGAGTGTGGGTGGAACTTAGCTACATATGGGCGGGGCATAGCTAAAACAGTAAAGGTGCATTACATACATTCTGATACACATGTTTGTTTCGGTAATATCCAATTATATACATTTCACTAAAAAGAAGCTGTGGTTGAATGATAAACTATAAATATAGCTGCTGTATCCTATACATTCATACAAAAATTGTGCTTGTTGACTGGTCAGTCACTGGTCTGTAGGTGAGATAAATTATTGCTTATTCATGTCGGTTTATTAGTCACAATCAAATTCAGTTACAGGAATTCTTTTAACCCTTTAACTTTCATATCGGCCAAAAATCGATTCTGTAGTAGTCTTTAGAAATGTCCATTTGCAGACCAAGAGAAGATTATTTTTGAAGATAACCGAGCCAGTCATTCCAGTGGTAAATCTTCAAAAACAGTCTTCTCTTGGCCTGCAAAATGGACATTTTCTGTGAAAATTTTTTAATTTTCTTGAACAAATTTTGAGTGTTAAAGGATTAACCCGTACCGCTCTGATGTCAATATTCTATCTTTTACGGTGTCAATAGCCAAGAAACTGGTGTACATTTTTCAACAATTTTGGTGGATGATGTTGCTGTCTATGACAGCAACATCTTCCACCAAATTTGTTGAAAAATGAATACCAGTTCATCTTTTAATTTTTAATTTTACAATCTTGACAGATTGGTAAAGGTTAAATGGCAGAATCACTAGATATTTATGCTCAATCCTTACTACACTGATGTCAAAGTTTTAAATTTTTTAAATAAATTAAAAGATAAGCTGGTCTTCATTCTTGAACAAATTTGTTTGAAGATGTTGCAACATGGTCCACCAAATTTTTTTTAAATATACACCGTTTTCCTTGCTATTGATATAGTAAAAGATGAAATATTGACATCAGCATGGTAAGGGTTAACTATTTCAACTCAAAACAACAGCTCAGTTACTGTGAACTTTTTGTAATGCAATAAAGTACTTTATTGAATATTTTGAATGAAATTTGACTGATAGATATTGCTGCTTAGGGAAGAAACAGCCTTCAGTCAAATTAATTTCAGAAAATTCAACATCCTTCGCGCATTGTTGATTTGCAATTTAGATTGTTTAATTGCAGGATTTAGAGCACTATATATCATGGACATTGGAATTTCTTAGTCAATAGTCTGGCAAACCCGATGCAAAGTGTTGTATATCCAAATTATATGTGTTGTTCATGAATAGCAAATCAAAATCTCTTGTGATACAGTTTGCAGTCTTTCTATTTTTGTATTGAACCAGAGGTTTTTTTGTATAATATTTGAAAAGCCATTCTTTCAACTTCGGAATTGTTAATTTAGCGATTTACTGGTCATGTCTTCAGTGGGAGATAACTCTTGATTACAGAAAACGTGGATCAATAAGCATGAAAAGAATGTCTGATGCATTGGGCACAAGACAATGGACATTTCCAGTTTATCCATCCATCATATGACGTCATAATCAACTAAGTGATGTGTAGAATAACGTCATAATTAGTTATGGCATGAATGACTCGGTTTTGTCCGTCTTTAACGCTTTATATTCTGACATGTACAAATTGTATGTCTTTACCATTTAATAAACATGCTGTTGAATAGTGGTCTTGAGCAATGTCCATTTGCAAACTCAGTAAATAATATTTTTTTAACTTTATTGCTGGAATGACTGACTCAATAATTGAGCCAGTCACTCCAGTAATAAATTTTCAAAAATTGTGTTGTTTTGTCCTGCAAATTGCCTTTTCACTGAGCAATAATTTAGATTTTCTGAACCAATTTTGCGCATTAAAATTTTTAAGTTGAGAGTCTGAGGTCCTTCATTCATGCATCATATGAGTTATCTCCCTTTGTGTGTGTGATCAGTAAAGCGATATAAACAGTATTCTTTGTTTCTTTCTCACTAACCCTCTCCTAACAATCTGGCTTTGGGATATATCTATGCTTAACCTTTTTCTCACCTCTCTTTCATATTCTTAGCGACGGCACTGTGAAGAAGAACGATTCGAAAAAGAAGAAATGTACTCTGCATAGTGACGATAGTTCTTCCCCTAGCCCGGAAAGTGCTAACATGCCTTATTCTGCGCAGTCGGCAAATATAGTGTCCTCCCCTCCAAAAAGTATTCTAAAATCTGATTGCGCACAAAACACAAGTAAAGAAGTAACTGAAACGGGTAGAGTTCAATCTTCTGAATCATTGGTTAATAGCAACATTGCTCAACCAATCAGAACGCAGCCAGCTAAGGCTGAATCAGTAAATATAGAACATGCTAAATCTGAACTAATGAAATCAAAAACAGTTAATCAGGCTACGCCAATAAAAACACAGCCTGCTGTGAATTTTGCGAATCAGAATAAGCCAATCAAAAATCAACCTGTAAGTGAATGTCGTAATAAGCCAATCACAGGCGAGGATACTGCAACTGGTGATCAAACTAAAGCAATTAAAAGCCCTCCTGTTGGTGATGACTCCGGTAAGAAAATATGTCAAAATCAAGTTAAAGGCCCATCAACGAAACCACAGTCCCAAATTTCGAAGGCATCCTCTTCATTATCTAAAGGATCTACAGAACCAATCAAAACTCCTGTTTCAAATCTTGCCGCTTCCAAGCAACCAATCAAAACTCTAGTTTCAAATGTTGCTACTTCCACACAAGTAGGTAAATCGGAACCAATACCCAAATCGCAACTGGAATCCGAATCCCGACCTTTAAAGTCACAAACCGACCAAACAAGACCTATTAAGCCTCATCCGGGTGGAATGACACCAAGTGTATCACAAACCTCATCAACGTCAGGGAAACCTCAACCTGTCACTAAGACTTTATCATCATCTCCTCAACCGGTGAAATCACAACCTGTCAACCTCGCTTCCGCAAGCACCGAAGCTTCTAATTCTGATCCGTGCAATGCTGAAAAACCTCAACCTCCATCCGCTAGGTAACAATGCCAAATCTGGCATATGTTGTTGTGAAGTGCTATTATGTGTTTTGTTTTATTCCGTTTTCAAATGTACTGTTTAATGTTCATATTTACTTCCAGAAGAATGCTTATAAACCATATCTCAAATTCAATTTCTATTTGCGACTCGCAACTAGTATAAATCCATCTGTCCCAACTATAGCATGCTCGCATTTGTTACAGAGCCATCAAAGAAAAGTACGTTATAGAAGTGTTTTCATTAATTTCTAAACACAGGAATTCTGGACCTTCCTGGGTAATGAAGGTATGCAGTTTTAGGTATGCCCCGCCCATCTCTAGCTAAGCTCCACCAATGCTTTGCCTGTATTGCGATTGATCAATCCCTGAGCTCGACTCAATTTCCAGAAAACTATACAGCTCTGCCGGTGAATATTTTGAAACTAATCTTAATGCCCCCAGGCAAATTATTTTCAAAATATTCAACAGCATGTTTATTAAATAGTTAAGATGTACCATTTGTACAGCATCGCGTCAGCCTACATGTCATGTAGTTGATTATGATGTCATTGATTGATGTAGAAATTTGAAATTGTTCACCTACATATAATATATTTACAATGATTTGAAATAATTGTTTATGTGGTGTCAGGACTTGAAAAAACAGAAATTCCAGGACTTCCTTAGTATTTGATTTCGGAGTCCTATTGTAAATCGCCTATTTATAGCTGCGCCTTCTAATAGAACAAGGACTATAATTTCTTTAAATCCAAATCTCTGAGAAAAGGTGATGGGGGATTTATTTTTATGTATTAACCGCTTAATGGTCATCTCCGCCAAAACAGGCCTCTGTTATAGTTTTGTGGAATGTCCATTTACAGGCCAAGAGAATACAATTTTTGAAAATTTACTACTGCAATAACTGGCTCGATAACCAATCGAGTCATTTCAGTGATAAATTTTCAATAAATTGTATTCTCTTTGCCTGTAACTGGACATTCAATAAGGCAGGTAATTACATTTTCCTGATCAAATTTGATCATTAAATGGTTAAATGGGATCACCTAAATATTGTGTATAACGGTGTTTATTATATCAAAATTTATCCTAAATTTGACATAAAATTGTCACGAAAATATATAAATCATGTGATGACAAGTTTAGTTTGTACCTTTCACATTACTTATGTAGTGTGAAAATGCCCTTATTTGTACCCAGGTACCAACCACATACTTTCACCAATTTGTAACCGGGTACCACACACATACTTTCACCAATTTGTACCCGGGTACCACACATACTTTCACCAATTTGTACCCAGGTACCACACATACTTTCACCAATTTGTACCTGGGTACCACACATATACTTTCACCAATTTGTACCCGGGTACCACACATATACTTTCACCAATTTGTACCCGGGTACCGCACGTCGTACTTTGTCCAAACAATGTAAATAGAAATGTAGCCTCAACTACCTACTCAATTAGCCTACGAAAGTGACGGCCTAAACTCACCCAAATTAAAACTTATCAGCGTTTAAAGCAAGTACTCAGCAAAGTTCTCTGTGATTTATGGGCCTAATATACTGGAATCTGAACTCAGAAATTACTATATATTATCATTGCGTGATGACAGAGTATTATGCATTCGATCTGATCCGCGTAATGGGTACCCATTTGATAACTTCATTTTTCATTGATAAGCATCGTTTCAGGCAAGGAAGTGCTGTAATTTCAATGCTATTTCCGTGAAAAGTTATTTAAAAATAAATTCAAATTTCTTTTTATTTAAAATCTTCCTTTCGCAAACCGCTGAAATTTGGATGCGACTTCTATTAGCTACATTTGCTGGTTTAAAGCTTCCCAGATATTGAAATGGTTCAACCTCAAAAATTGACAATCAACTTCTGTTAACCCTTTAATGGTCAAATTTGGCCAAGAAAATTTTAGTATTTTCTTATAGAACGTCCAGTTAAAGGCCAAAAGAATACTTTTTTGAAAATTTATCAGTGGAATGACTAGCTCGGTTATCGAGCCAGTCATTTCAGTGGTAAATTTTTACAAATTGTATTTTGACCCGTAAATGGACATTCCACAAGACCATAGCAAAGGCCGGGTTTAGCCGGTGTAACCACTAAATGGGTAAGGATTCAGCTTCTTATTGGCGATTTACGGTTGCTTTCATAAACAGCTGTTGTAGAGAACACAAGTTATCATTCTACCCGGCACTGAATCTAGAATTATAACAATTCAATTGTCTACAAATTAATTCTTTAACCCTTTCACTGATGAATTCCCCATGTCTCATTTTCAAGGCAACCATACAGGAAATCTTGTGAATATCTTGAGATTAATTTGACTGGAGGCTGTTGCTCGGTAATCGAAGCCAAAGCAAATATTTAGATTTTCTTCAACAATTTGACCATCAAATTGTTAATATATACATGTAATCTGCTGAATTTTGTTATCACTAATATGGTGGTGGAATCTAATTATAAATGCAAAATAAAGTAATTATAGTTGACTAATTTGGTTCGTGGCATTATAGCAACAGGTAATAATTGCTTAGCAACGACCCTGACTTGTAGTAAATAAAATAAAATATAAAATGATTTTACAAGAACTTAATTTACATAATAAGCATTTCTATTTCATTGCTTATATCCTTTGACAGTCAATCTGATACGACGTCTACATCCTCACAACAGTCATATGATCCCACTCAACCATCCAACAATGCAGAGATTCCTGAAAATAGCTCAACAGAAACGTCAGAATCGGCAGGGACTAGCGGTGGTATCGTGTTGCTTGGCAACAAACCACTTTCAGGAGCTGGTAAGTTTAATTTTATATATCATTTTTATTGATCTACGTACAATGGAGGGATATGATTTGTCACTCAAGTATCTGATGTCAAAAACAAGATATGTCACTGACTCTTTAGCTGATGTCTCGATCTAATGATACAGATACATCATGCAAAAGCTCCCACAGTAGGCTGCTGAATTGTATGTCTTTGGAGTTTAGTCACCATTCTGTTGAATATTTTGAAACTAATTTAACTGTGGGCTGTTATTGCCCTTGGACATCAACAGTTCCCAGTCAAATTAGTTTCAAAATGTTCAACTGCTTGCTTGTATAATTACCTTAATATTGAGACTGAGAATTCAGATTTCAAATGGACAGGGCTTTGATAGAAGTGGATGTACCTCTATTTGCATGGTTTTTTCTTTAAAAAAGCGAGCAGAGGATTGGTGCTCTCTCTCTCTCTCTCTCTCTCTCTCTCTCTCTCTCTCTCTCTCTCTCTCTCTCTCTCTCTCTCTCTCTCTCTCTCTCTCTCTCTCTCTCTCTCTCTCTCTCTCTCTCTCTGTATCTCAGGGCATTTTTTTTCTGGTTGCGACTCACACTCAGTATTGTGCGTCTGTGTCTTTCAAGTTTCTACCATTTCTAACAAAGTTGCCTACATCGCAATTCTAGAGCATTGCACGTGTTCAATAGTTACCTGTCATTTTATTCTGTAGTTGCTTCAGTATATCTAGTACATGTATCTAGTCTAGTCAGCAGCCTATGCCATAGTCTCATGAAACGATTTTGACATCAATTATATTCACGTCTTCCAAGGCTATATTATTTCCAAATTGAAACTAAACTTTGTAGTTTATTGAGTTGTGATGTATCCAGGGCCATTAAAAATACTGCTTTCAACCCTTTAACCCTTGAATTTGTTCAAGAAATTTTAAATTTTCTCCTAGAAAATATCCATTTGCAGACCAAGAGAAGACTATTTTTTAAAGTTTACCACTGGAATGACTGGCACCGTTATCGAGTCAGTCACTTAGTGGTAAATTTTCAAAAATAGTCTTCTCTTGGTCTGCAAATGGACATTTCTCAAGACCAATGCAGAAACGGTTTTTGGCTGATATGAGGATTAAAGGGTTAATCGTCAAGCCAGCCAAAACTGGCCTTTCCAGTGGTCTTGAGGAATGTCCATTTGCCGGCCAAGATAAGATTATTTTTGAAATTTTGCCACAACTGACTGGCTCGATAATCAAGCGAGTGATTCCAGTGGTAAATTTTCATAAATATTATTCTCTTTATCTGCAAATGGACATTTCTCAAGACCACTGCAGAGGCACTTTTTCCTACTTGAGGGTTATGTTGAGACAATAAGGGTTGATGGCAGTGTTTAAGAATTTTTGAAAACAGTTTCTCTGACCATGGTATAACAGTTTTATAGTTGTTTTGTATATGGAAGCTGTTCCTGTATACTTGTGCCTTGCATTTGTGCTCAGCTGTTGTAATGAATCAGTGTTTAACCTTTTCTGTGATGCATTTTATTTAATTTGTTCAGTTTTTAATAATGATTTTTAATAATGACTTGCTTGATTTTAACCTCATTCTCGTTTTGATAATTGTTTTAATCAGAATTCATCAGAATATAACCCATTTCAGGCTGAATGAGAAAAAAGCAGATTTTCAAAGATGCTTAATGTTTTCTATAATATGCTATATATTTTGAAAACTATTTGACTGAAAGTTGTTGCTGCCTAAGACAGTAATGACTCAGCCAAATAGGTTTTAAAGTAATCATCAGTATGTTAACCCTTTACCCACTCATATCAGCCAAAACGGCTTCGGAAGTGGTCTTGTGAAATATCTATTTGCAGACAAAGAGAAGACTATTTTTGAAAATTTACCACTGGATTGACTGTCTCGATAACCGACCCAGTCATTCCAGTGGTAAAGTTTCAAAAATAGTCTTCCCTTTGTCTGCAAATGGATATTTTCTATGAGAAAACTAAAATTTTCATGAACTAATTCGACCATTAACTGGTTAAACATATCACATAGAGAATAACATCAATTATCTTTATTTACAAACTGGGTTAATAAACTAAATTACTAATTTTATATGAATTTTTAAAATGTTTTTGTTTAATTTCAGACTTTCCCCCTTACATTCCATATGTTCCATCTTTAGTAAAAAAGCGTAAAGCCCCTGATCCACCGCAACTGCCCCCTGGTCGGAAACAGGAACAACACAAGCAAAATAGTGGCAGCATTGCTTTAATATCATATACGCCATTTATCTCTGACAATTATGTAACTGACGTTGACCGAACACCTTCGACTCGATCAAAGTCCTCATATAATCTGCAAAATAATAAATCTGTCAATAATAATAACAATAACAACGTCCACCTGATCTCCACACAAACTTTGAATTACTCATACGTGTCACATGAGACGGGCACACCGATGACAAAGGGTAATACTTTATTTGATCTTCCAGAATTCCGCATTGCAAATTTAATAATCATACATTTATCCAACTATTTTTCACATTTCTATTTTTATCACGCTTTCATTCCTCGAGCACTGAATCAAAAACGCTATGTTTACAAATTTACCTCACTGAATTTAAAAGTTTTGAAAATCGTTTGAGAGTTTGTTGATTCTATGATTGGCACCTTTGACTAATGAACCACTGTTGCACATTTTTACCAGATTTCACTCCAACCTGTCACTTATTAACTGTCTTGCTGCTACAAGCCACCAGACAATAATTTCAATGAGCAAAAACTCCTGACTTGCTGAATATTTTGAAAACAATTTTACTGAAAGTTGTTGGAATATGTCATCTGCAAAATCTCAGTGGTCAGACAGTTAAACCAGGCCTAATGAAGAGGAAATGAAGTTTGCACAAAGATTAAATTCTTCAAGTTATCATTTTAATTCCGTCATTTCAATGTTTTGGCTGAAATTTTAAAAGAAATGTCATTTGAATTCTTGGATTCGTTATTTGAAGTCCTGGTTTAGCCACACATTGCTAATGTTTATGCAAAATCGTGATGTTAAACTCTGCGATTTTACACCGCACCAGACAGAGTGGCGGGTAATAGGTGGTAATGCTGTCAGTGGGAGGTTCAGGATGGTAACTCATACTTCATACCCTTGTTGATTGGAGTAGTTTTGCAGGAAAAAAACGTATCTAAATTGACAATGATCCAAATTCGAATGTAACCACCATCCGCCATTGAACATCGTGAAAATCGGTTTCAGATAGGTTTGTGGTATCATTTAGAAACTCCATACATTCACTGCACTAGGTCCAAGAAAGAAACCTATCGAAAAATTGACATTGATCAAAAATCGAATATGGTTGCCAACCAGTTATGTCCATCTTGACAATCTGGTTCTTGATGATCACTTGTCTACCATTTGTAATGATAACGGGAGTCAAATGGTGATACCTTTTAAGACTAGCTTTATTATTTTTCGACCAGCTTTCACATAAATCTTCATTTCGTCCTGATGAAGCACATATATATGCGAAATCGTGTCCAAAATTTTTGTCTTAAAAAGAATCACCTTTTGAATCCAGTTATCATTATCAAAAGTCTAACATGCTGACCACAACTTTTAACAACAAATCTCTGAAGAAGTAAATTCTTTACGATGTATAACATAATCTGTTAAATATTTTGAAATTAATATGCCTGGGAGCCATTGCTGCCTACGGCAGTAATAGCTTTCAGTCAAATCAATTTCAAAATATTCAACAATTTTCCTGTTTCTTTACCCTGAGATACAAGGTATTTATTCGTGAAAGGGTTCATAGAGCCTATTGGACAGGGTATGAGGAAGAACCTATCAAAATCGATGATGTCAGATCTGAAATTCAGTGTGGCACCAACGGCCTTGTTGATTTAGCATTATGTGGTGTTTGTAGAGCTCCTACAAAGAATAGTTTACCTTGGGCCTAAATCAAAATACCCGCTTAAGCAAAACACTATCTCCACCCAACCCTCACCCCCACACCACCCTCCCGCATACAGCAATATATACCCTTTCAACCCTGCAGACCAGATAGTATAAATTTGTTAGAGGGTATGAAATATTTTGTTGAATATTTTGAAAATAGTTTGACTGCAAGATGTTATTGCCTAACGGTGCAATTCCTTCGAGTCAAATTATTTTCTATATATTCAAGAACTTACCCGTGATTCGTTTGAAATTTAGAATCTGAAATTGTATGCTTCATAGATTTCAACATAAATTATACTTATTAATAAGCATTTGAAATCGAATTTTGTGATTTATTAAGCGTAATATGTTCTTCAATAATTGGTTTTATATTTTATTTTGTTTTAAAAGTTGTTTTAAATGTCTTGACTTGTTTTAAATGTGCTTTGAATATGCTTTACCGCTTCTATAGACTTAAGATGTTTTATGAATGTCTAATTATTATATTGCACTAACATTTACTTGTTGTTTGATGAATATGAAACTTTGTACTCCTTCAACGGTCAATCCGTCAGGCAAAAAATGGTTACCATCGGAATGACTGGCTTTGTGATCGGAGACAGTCATTCTGTTGATAAGTTTTCAAAAATATTGTTCTCATTTCTCTATGAGAGAATGTCTTTTTTTGGCCAATCTTTGCAATGAAACATTAACCCTTTCAACAACAGATCCGTGAAAAGTTAAATTCTTTACGATGCATAGCATATTCTGTTCAATGTTTTGAAATTAATATCACTGGAAGCCGTTGCTGCTTAAGGCTTTCAGTCATATTAATTTCAAAATAATCAACAGCTTTCCCTTTTATTTGCCCCGAGATTGAGATAGAGTGAGTTTGTCAGTGAAAGGGTTAATGTAGACCAGTAATATACTGTTTGTCGCATGTGGCTATAGTAAAAAATTGTGATTTATGGCGCTGTGTTTGATAAGTGCTTCACAGTTTTAATTAGGAATTCTATCAATTGCACACAATTAGTCAACCCAGCCAGTAATAACTATGAGTCAAATTGTTTTCAAAATATGGAGACTAGTTATCTACAGTTACACCAGTTCAGGAGACCATCTACTTTTTGGTCCTAAAAAGAGACTGATCCTTTAAACCTTTAATGGTCAAATTTGGTCAAGAAAATTTTAATATCTGCCTATTGAATGTCCATTTAGAGGCCAAGAGATTACAATTTTTGAAAATTTATCACTGGAGTGACTGGCTCGATAATCGAGTCAGTCACTCCAGTGATAAATTTTCAAAAATTGTATTCTCTTGGCCTCTAATTGGACATTCCGCAAGACCATAGCAGAGGCCGGTTTTGGCTGGCTTGACCATTAAAGGGTTAAAGGGGAATATTCACAGCAGATGCTTGAAAAGAAAATTATGAAAATTGTGTCCTTTTAGAGGCTTAAATTGTAATGAAAACAAAATTAATCTTAGAATATAATAATTTCATGACGTATAAATTAATAAAGTCTTAAGTTGTGAAATTGAAATGGTAGCACGAGTCTCTAATTCAAATTCATAAGTTAGAAATTATATTAATTTATGCGTAACGAAATCATCATATGTTAAGATTTATTTTGTTTCATTACATCTAGGCACACTGTTTAAGCCTCTAAAGGTATATAATTTAAAGAATTTAATTTTCAGTCATTTTGCTGTGAATATGCACCTTTAAGACAGGCAGGCGGTCGATAGACCATGTGTCTTAAAAAGCCACTATCTTCTGCCTCCTAAAGATATATCCTAATCAAGTTACCTGCATCAAGAGACTGCATGGCTGTAGTCAGTGAGTAAACTGGACACTTAAATTGTATATATGAAGTATTTTGAAAATGATCTGACTGAAAGCTATGGCAACAACAACCACAACATTCAGTCAAAGTATTTTCAAAATAATCAATAACTATCGAGTATTACTGCTGATATGGATGAGTTAGATTTGGGAATAACATAATGACATTGTTTTGCAGTCGGGTTACATGACCCTCACGCTCAGGCTGATTCTCCGGCCAGCCACCTCATGGTTCAGGATCTGGATGATAGCGGCAGAACAGGCATGTCGTATTCATTTGGCATACCACATCATGTGAGTCATTATTTAAGTAACTGTTTGCCTGTTGAATTTCTGTAGACAACATTTTGACGACATGACATTTTGCATGGGGTTTAGTTGTGGATATGCTGAGTATTTTGAAAACAATTTGGCTGAAAGTTGTTGGTGACTTAGCCACCAACAACTTCCAGTCAAATTGTTTTCAAAATATTCAGCATGTCCAGAGTTATGCCCTCATATAAATATATGGGGATATATAGTGTTTGCTTTGTCCATCTGTCCGTCCGTCTATTCAGGCTTTCATTTACGGATGATAAGTCAAGTTCTATTGAAGGGATCGTTACCAATCTGGCTTGAGAGCTTGTCCTTGGTGGAGAACCCTATTGATTTTTGTGCCAAACAGTCAAAGGTCAAAGTCACTGTGACCTAATTAATTATGTAATATTGTGTGTCCGGATGGTAACTCGAGTTCTATTGAAGCGATCGCTACCAAGCTGGTGTGGGAACTTGTCCTTGGTAATCCTAAGAACCCTATCGATTTTTGTGCCAAACAGTCAAAGGTCATTGTGACTTAATTAATTATGTAATATTGTTTCCGGATGATAACTCGAGTTCTATTGAAGGAATCGTTACCAATCTGGCATGGGAGGTTGTCCTTGGTGTTTCGAAGAACCCTATCGATTTTGGTGTCAACGATCAAGGTCATGGTGGCCAATCTTGCGTGGGAGGTTGTGCTTGGTGGATTGAGTGGCATATTTTAGCAATCTCTAATTGTTGTCCTTGTTGCCATTAATATTATTATGTGCTGGCCTACAGCAGGCAGACATTGACGTGTTGGACATAGTGTGTGGCATTATAATGCAAATTAGGAATTCTGCACGTATTTAAAGCGTATTTAAGCAAAATTAATGGCAAAATCTACCACCTTTTAGCAGTGAAAAGCAGAATGTACCTTGATAACGCAGGGTGAGTGTACCTTGATAACGCAGGGTGAGTGTACCTTGATAACGCAGGGTGAGTGTACCTTGATAACGCAGGGTGAGTGTACCTTGATAACGCAGGGTGAGTGTACCTTGATAACGCAGGGTGAGTGTACCTTGATAACGCAGGGTGAGTGTACCTTGATAACGCAGGGTGAGTGTACCTTGATAACGCAGGGTGAGTGTACCTTGATAACGCAGGCTGAGTGTACCTTGATAACGCAGGGTGAGTGTACCTTGATAACGCAGGGTGAGTGTACCTTGATAACGCAGGGTGAGTGTACCTTGATAACGCAGGGTACTGGCCACAATATCGAGCTGCATTGGGTCATATATACATGTGTCAGAGGTGGTGAGAATCTGTATCCTGCTGTGTTGACCATTTAATGGTGAAATCGGCAAAACCAAGCCTGTACATTGGTCTTTGGGAAGTGCTTGTTGATAAATGAGCCCGTCATTCCAGTGATTATTTTTCAAAGAATAGGCTTCTCTTGGTCTGCAAGTGGACAATTCTCATGACCACTACAGAGGCCGGTTTGGCCGGCTTGAATGTTAAAGAGTTAATAAACTGGCATTTTCACACACTTGACATTACATTTACTTCCCTTGGTTGTTGCGTGAAGATCATTGCGTTGACACGTTACCTGTGTTTGTATTCCAGGAACTTCCAGTAGCTAAGCGCGCTAATCAGTTCCAGTCGTGTCCGATACAGCAGTGGAATGTTGAACATGTGTGCTATTGGCTCATGGCCCTCGAGCTAGAACAGTATATCCCAGAGTTTCGAGATAAGAACATTAACGGAAATTCACTTTTACAAATGGATGGATCCAAATTAAAGGTAGGAGGGAGACTTGGTGTTCACACGCTTTATTTATTAGTCCCCTGACATCGTCGACGGGTACTATAGAAACAGGTGCTGTCTGTCTGTCTGTTGTTCACTCATTTTTGTCTCGCCTGCGAAGCGGAAAGTGACACACTTTTCCGATGGCAGTGGCATCAACATTAAGGTTCTGCGTTTAGCAAAACTTCTCAGCTTATATTTCAGGATTGGTTACGCCTATTGCAACTAAACTCGGATACATGGTTACCTATAATGATAGGAAGCGGCATAATGTTTGTGTCACACGGTCAAAGGTCAAGGTCACAGACCTTGATACAGAACTATTATTTCAACATTAAGTTTTTGCGTTTAGCAAAACTTCTCAGCTTATATTTTATGATTGGTTAAGCCTATTGCAACTAAAGTTAGATACACGGTTACCTGTAATCTTAGGAAGCAGCATGATGATATTGGGGTCACAAGGTCAAAGGTCACTGTGACCTTGATACAGAACTCTGCTTTTTCAACATTAAGTTTTTTTCTCACCTGCAAAGCAGAAAGCAAGACATAGATATCACTTTTCCGATGGCGATGGCGTCAACATTAAGGTATTGCATTTAGCAAAACGTCTCGGCTTACATTTCAGGATTGGGTATTCCTATTGGAACAAATCTTGGAAACATGGTAGCCTATACTGTTAGGAAGCAGCATGGTGACAGCGAGGTCATAAGGTCAATGTCACTGTGACAAAGAGGAGACAGGCGAGACATTTGATTCCGTGGAATTCTTGTTTTTATATTACGTACAGTACAGTTCATAAATAATTTTAAATGTTTTGAGAATAAAAATAAAACATACTGTTGAATATTCTGGACTTAATTTGATTGGAAGACATTGTTGCTGTCTGATCAAGCGATCTATTTCTATCTATGCCCCATCTCACACTTCTAGATAAGTCACCACATCAAAGGTACAGGTCATACTGACCTGGACACAAAGTTTGTTATTTTCCAACTATGTTTTTTGCGCTTAGCAAATCTTATCAGGTTATATTTTGGAATTCACCTTTCCAGAGTACCCACCAATCATATGATGTCATAATGAACTGCGCGATGTGTACAATGACATCATAATGAATGATGGCGATAAGTACGTCACGAACGCATATTTGAAGACGGTCTATGCCTTGTTGTACAAATTGTTTGCTTTTGCTATTTAATAAATATTCTGTTGAATATTTTGAAACTAATTTGACTGGGCGCTGTTGCTGCCATAGGCAGCAACAACACCCAGTCAAATTAGTTACAAAATATTCAACAGCTTCCCTGTGAAGTTTTCAGGAAATTGATAGCTAGGGCATTCTGGGATCGATCAATCCCAACACGGCGAGGTGTGGGTGGAGCTTAGCTAGTGATGGGCGGGGCATAGCTAAAAATGGAAAGGTCCATTGCTTAACCCTGGTGGAACACAGCTTGGATACATGGTTGCTTTTACCAAGAGGATGCAGGATGGTGATAGGGAGATCACCAGGTCAAAGGTCAATGTAATTCTTACCTTGCTATCTCTCCTTTTTCAACTTTAAGTTTTTCCATTTAGCAAATCATATAAAAAAATTTAAGATATTGCTGAATTACATAATACTACCAGAACTAATCTTGCAGACATGGTTTCCTATACAATAAGGGAGATGCCTGCTGATAATGATCACTAGGTCCAAGATCAAGGTTTCCTTGATATTGATATTTGACCTCTGTCATTTCCGTATTTCCAATGTTAAGTTCTTGTGTTTGCCTATATTTTAGGATTGCTTAATCTTACTGGAACCAAACTTGGTTTCATGTACCATACCGAAGCAACATGATGATATTGAGGTCAAAGGTTAAGGCATTCTGCCATTGCTATTTGACCTCTTCTTTTTCATCAGTAATGTTTTTCATTTAGCAAATTATTTACATTTATATTTCAGGATTGGTTAATCCTATTGGAACTAAACTTGAATTTGTATAATGTCAGGATGATGATAATATTGAGGTCACAGGGTCAACGGTCAAGGTCACTGTGACAAACAGGGTTTACTTATCAGATCTGTCCATTACATCATTGTTTGGTTACATTTTCAGACATTAGGTGTATCGAGCAGTACCGACCGAGGGCTTATCAAACGCAAAGTGAAAGACATGAAACTTGTTGTGGAGAAAGAAAACAAAACAAGGGATGCTGCTAAGCGACCAAAAGATGCAAAGGACCTGATGAGATTTTTTAAAAGGAAATGATATACTTTTGGTTGAACTTTGAACAAATTCAGTCACATCCTCATAAAAGATCACTTTTCTTTCGCGGTCTATGGTATGATGGTTCATTTAGCACTCAAGTCGGCCAAAATTGGTCTATGCAGTTCTCTTGAGAAATGTCCATGTACAGAACAGAAGAGTATTTTTTTTAATTTACCACTGGAGTGACTGGCTCGGTTATCGAGCCAGTCATTCCAGTGGCAAATTTTCAAAAATAATTTCTTTTAGTCTTTTAATAGACATTTGCTGTGAGAAAATCAAAATTTTCTAGTCATATGAACCACCACGTGGACACAAAACACAGTTCCTATGGCAACACATGAGTACCCTTTAATGGTCAAGATCGGTTAAGAAAATCTGAATATTTGCTCACTGAATGTTCGTTTGAGGGCCAAGAGAAGACTGGTTTTTTAGACTATCACTAGAATTACAGGCTCACTTATTGCGCCAGTCATTCCAGTGATAAATTTTCAAAAATTGTCATCTCTTCACATGTATATGTCCATCCTTCCAGACCACTGCAGAAGCAGATTTTGACCGGCTTGGCTGTTGAAGGATTAAATTTCTGTATTCAGTTGACATTTGAGACAAGTTTGACTTTATTTAAAACAATTTTTTTAGAAAATTGCAATACAATGAAAGAAAGAATGACTCAGCATTTTATTGATAATAAGATGTATCTTCTTAACCCTTTAACACTCAAATCATCCAAAAACAACTTCTGCAGTGGCTTTGAGAAGACGATTTTTATAATTTTGAAAATTTACCACTGGAATGCCTGGCTCGATAACCGAGCCAGTCATTCTAGTGTAACTTTTCAAAAACAGTCTTCTCTTTGTCTGCAAATGGGAATTTTTAATGAAAAAAATGAAATGTTCCTGAACAAATTTAAGGGTTAAAAGGGTTAATTTGAGGTATCAGTTAAGTATTGTTACTGAAGCATGTTAGTAAAATAGTTTAATTTTATGTTCAGTATTTCAAATTGATTCAATTTTCTGTAGAAAAATAAAAACGTTAATTTTCGTGAAGAATGGCTTTGCAATGGCCGACTATGCAAACTAGCAACTGTGTTAATGGTTTTGAAACCACAGATATAGAAACTGTAGATTACTTGAGACTACGCATACTAATGAGACGCAAGTTTTCTTGTTGTAATCTCGTTTAAGTGAGGGTTTATTATGTTTGCGAGATGCTGTGAAAAGCTTATTTATAATTAAATTATATTAATAATTTTATTTCCAATTGGCATAAAATGTGTGATAAAAAACATATTCTTGTCACATTTATATTTTGCTAATAGCATCGCAGCCTCTAAATAAGTTAACATGCTTCCAAAACAGAAACAGAAACAAGTTGGTTAAAATAATAAATATTGAATATTTTGATTTTATCGTGTTTTTTTAAACATGTTAAGTTATTTCTGACCCGTACTGTAGCGAGTTGGCTGCTCTAAATTACCCAGAATTCTCATCGATTTTGTTGAGCTTTACACGAAGTGGAGGAGGGCATTACTTAACGATCTCAATAATGTCTGAGCAGAGAATTAGGTAGAATGTTCAAGTACTTCACTGAAGATTTAATTCACAATGAGCTTATCCATTTCAATCAACCTTTCTGCTTTCCATTATTACTGTAATTTCATTCAGACAAGATAAAAGAAAGACAAAATAGCTGGAAATGCAGGATGCCGAGTGCTCATTAAAGATACCCTCTACTAGCTTACATATTAACCCTGACCACTCTGATTTCAATATTCTATCTTTTACTGTCAATAGAAAAGAAACTGGTGTACAGTTTTTAACAATTTTTGTGGATGATGTTGCTGTCTATGACAGCAACATCTTCCACCAAATTTGTTGAGAAATAAACACCAGTTCATCGTTTAATTTAATTTTGAAAATCTAAAATTTTGATATCTAAGACATAAGTATTAAGTTTCCAATTCTGTGTTTTTAACCCATCAATCAAGATTACAAACTTAAAGGAGATGTATAAATAGTTGCGACATAATTAATTATTTTGTTGAACGATCGCATATAGCACAAATTCAAGCATATCTAGGTCTAGGTCAGTAGAAATTGCTAAATGAAAAAAAAATCTGAAATAATTGTAAATTTGAAATACTGATTGTTAGCCCTTTGGAACCTGAATTCACAGAACTTCAATTTCAAGGTAAGCTGTTGAATATTTTGAAACTAATGTAATAGGTGGCAGGAACATCTTGCTGCCATAGCAGCAACACGCTCCAATCAAACTAGTTTCAAAATATTCAACAAAATATTTATTACATTATAAGTGAGTTGTTTAATTCAGTCTTTTGGATTTAAAGGGTTACTTAACTCTCGAACTTAGTCAACAAAATTTTCTCATAGAAAATGTGAACCTTGCAGACCAATTTTGAAAATTTATACTGAACTGACGGTCATTCCAGTTGTAAATTATCCAAAAAAAACCTTTGGGGTCTGCAAATGGGCATTTCTCAAGACCTTGTTTTTGGCGACTTGAGCGTTAAACGATTAGCCCAGGTTTGATCACATGCTCTAAGGGAGATAAATCTGGTTCACTGAAAATAGCAGAGAAAATGTATTTTAGACATTTTTCTGCGAACATTACTGGCTCGTTACCGAGCCTCTTTATAGAACCAGTCATATCAGTTAACAGTTTTCAAAAATTCATTTTTACCTATGATAATCAGGCTGCATAGTTATCATGTGTTTCCTAATTAAAGTAGAATTTAAAGTATTTCTTTACCCTTTAGCACTCAAGCCGGCTAAACATGGCAGTGGTTTTTGAGAAATGCCCATTTACAGGCCAAGGGAAGCCTATTTTTGAAAATTTACCGATGGAATGACTGGCTCAATAGCTTAGCCAGTGATTCCTGTGATAAATTTTCAAAAATAAATAATAATTAAAGGGTTAACTTTAACTACTATAGTTGACTTTTGTTATTAACCCTTTCAATGCTGAAAACCTCGTGTGTCAATTACATGAAATTCATGCAGAAATGATTTTGAATATTTACAAAAATAATGTAAATGAAAGCCTCGGCTGCCTAAGGCTAGTCAGCAAATGCTTTCAGTCAAATTATTTTCGAAACTTTCAACAGAATATTTTTGCACCTCAAATCTCAATAATATTATGCCCATATTAATCATAGTCATACTTTTGTTCTAAAAATGCTCCAACTTTTCGTGACTCCGCCGTGAGGCGTAGATAATTTTGTAGCACAGGACACAAGGGTTAACACGGGACACAAGGGTTAACACGGGACACAAGGGTTAAAATTTTCACATAGTGCTATATACCATAGAGATGAGATTACACAAGGTGATGATATACAGCAGACAAGATTAACTCTATACTGGTCAAATTTGGTCAAGAAACTAAATATCTCCTTATTGAATGTCCATCTGCAAGTAAAGAGAATATTTTTGAAAATTTACCACTGAAATGACTGGCTCGATAATCGAGCCAATTATCGAGCCAGTCATTCCAGTGGTTAATTTTAAAAAAATACTTCTTTTTACCCGCAGATGGACATTCCTCAAAACCACTGCAGATGCAGATTTTGGCCGGCTTGACCATTAAAGTGGTAATTCATGTCCACATTCACACACCAGGTCTTTAGATTACCCTTATCTGTGACGCTATAGGTCAAGCCCAAACGAAATCCGCCCAAATTAAAATCATCCTGGCTGCTATGAATAATAATTAACTGATTTATAGTCAATTAAATACTCAGAGATTGATTTAGAGACATTTTGTAGCCATTCAGAGGTCTCAAGGTGTTGGTAAAACTAAAATGGATCAAAATCTATCTCAGATTTCAAAACTCTGGGTTTCTAGGAGCATTGATGGATTTCGGACCTGATAGGCGAGCCCAAATAAGGTAAATCTAAATCCCTGCGCACACATACTTGTGTATGTACACATGCATGCATACACACGCACGCATACTCTCACGTATGTAGGTATGTATGTGCTTGCACGCACACACACACCATGCTGTGTATATTATGTATATTTGTACATAGATAATTACCTGTATAATATGTAACTAAGTAACATGATTTCTTAGCATAGAAATTGATAATTTTGCAAGTTTTTGAGATTTAAATATTTGACGCATAAGTTGAAAATTTAAATGAATTACGGTAATTCTATGAAGTGATTACAAATTTCAAATTTGTATAAAACATTTGAAATTTGAGACATTAAGATTTTGTTTTGTTATGTTTTGTACTACATGAATAATGTAGACAGTTTGATAGGAGTTCCTGTTGTATTTCTTGCAACGAGGCACGACACCTGCACACCTGTGTCAAAGTTAGTAATTATCATCAAAATACTCGTCTGTCTGATCAAAAAACCATTTATCTGCTTTTTTCACTTTGACACTCTTTTAACCTGGAACACCAGATTCAGGAAACCATTATTCTATCTAAGATATTATTTTTTTGAATATTTTGAAATCAATTTAACTGGAAGCTGCTGCTGCCTCCAGTCAAATTAGTTTCAAAATATAAAAGAGCTTGCTTGTGGAGCTACCGTGTAATTGAGATAATAACATTTCAGAGATCAAAGCGTTATATTAACTGTTTGTCTGGATTTGTGTAAGTTTTGAAAACAGAGTTGCTGTTTTGCAAAGAAACAACATTCAGCAATATTATTGCAAGATAAATAGTGGTTATCTTACAAAAATAAACTGAATATTGCATGTTTCAGTGAAAAAGTGAAATAAAATTTTTGCTAAATTTTCCAATCTTTTTATATAAAACATTCATTATCATATTTAACTTTTATTCTCCCCTACATTTTAGAAACAGATTTTCAAATAAAGAAAACGTGTTTATTTAATATTGTAACTTGTAAATTCCTAGAGTCCAGCTCAAAAATAACTGAACATGTTTCCGAAACAAAATAAAACATACTTTTACGTATTTTGAACATATTGGATTGGAAGATATTGCTGTCTAAAACAGCAATGTCTTCCAATCAAATCATTTTCAAAATATTCAACAGAACATTTCATACTAACTGATATATTTTTGTTTGTATTTTGGAAACATGTTGGATCATTTATGACCTGTACTGTACCCGAGCATTCGCAGCAACTGGGAAGGGTAATAGTTATCATGGTCTGTGTCATGAAATCATATCATCCACTTTATTTGTTTACGCTGTCACAAACTTTATCAATCGCGTTTATCAATATGCTCTGAAAACTTGACATCATCATGTTTTTACGCCTTCAACATCCCCCACCTACCCACCTACCCACCCACCCACCCACCCACCCACCCATTTCTGGTTATATTAACACTAACACTCATATCAGCCAAAAATGGCTTCTGTAATGTTCTTGAGAAAATGTCCATTTGCAGACCAACATAAGAGTATTTTTAAGAGCCAGTCATTCCAGTGGTAAATTTTCAAAAATAGTATTCTCTTGGTCTGCAAATGGACATTTTCTTCGAGAAAATAGAAACTTTCTTTTGCAAATTTAATCGTTAAAAGGTTAATTGTCACATCCACCAAGGGTTCTAACTCTTACTCCTAAAAGATAGGAGCAATTGTTTTGAAAATTTTTCACATAGATAACTGGCTCTGGCCAAGAACCGCCTCTAAATTGGTCTTGTGAAATCTCAATTTCCAGGCCAAGAGACTATTTTGCAAACTTGGATGTTGACTGGCTGAGCCAGTCATCCATTCCAATGGTAAAATTTCAAAATTAGATTTAATTGTTTGTCTGTGAATATTGGAGCGCTAGTTATAATGCCTTACGATAACTTTAATTAATTTGTTAATTGTATATATGTCTGTGCGTGCGTGGCTGAGTGTGGGTGAATTGTGTTAACTATATACTTGTGTATACTTCTGTTTTTTTGTTTATGAGTGTGTTTGTGTATACTATGAAGCCTGGCTATCAGCCCTTTCACCTTTGAAATACCAGTGTGTCAAATCTTCAAGACGTTACAGGAAGGCTGTTGAATATTTTGAAACTAATTCGACTGGCACATGTTGCTCAAAGTCGACAATAGTGAATATTCATTACGTCTTCAAGAATGTCCTGTTTCTGGGATGTGAAGGCTAAAGGGTCAAGAGGTCAGCCTTTTGGCACAGATGATGGTGATTCTGTAACCCTTTCACTGACAGTCTCAGAAAAGTTGTATTCTTTGCGATATAAAACTTATTCTGTTGAATATTTTGAAATTAATTTGATGGTAAACCGTTGCTGGCTAAGGCAGCAACGCCTTCCAGGCAAATTAATTTCAAAATATTTAAGTTTTTGTATGTTTGCCTTGAAAATGAGATATGGGCAATTCAAGGGTTAATACAGATTTTTAGCCAGACGTTAAGACGAGCCAAGAATATCACTTGTTTGTAAATTATTGTCTATTTGCAAGTTAATAGAAGACTATTTCTGAAAATTTACCACTGGAATGACTGGCTCGTTATCGAGCCAGTCATTATAGTGGTAAATTTTCAAAATTAGTCCATGTCTTGGCCATTTCTCAGGACCAGCAGAGAGGCCATGTTTTGTCCCGGTCGACCATTAAAGAGACCACTGAGCACTGACCAATTTGTGGTGCTCAGACAGGTGGTCAGTATAAACAGGTTTTAATGAATGTGGAAATATGACCAGATTGTCTTTGGTCTTTGGTCTCTGTATGTAGCCCTTGTTCAATCACACACGCAAATACACACTCACTCACACTGCACACGCACGCAGGCACAGTATATTAATAGTGCTGTGAGAGTAATAGAGTGAGATGCTTCGTACAACGAAATGACATTTTAACTGCTTACTGATTCATACAAGATAAGGGAGGTAACTGATTCATACAAAATTAGGGAGGTAACTGATTCATACAAGATAAGGGAGGTAACCAGTTACTTATCATTCAAGACGCGGAAGGGGAGGTAACTGTTTGCCACAAAACCTTTATTGCTCAAGAAAGACAAATTATTTGCTTCTTCAATGTCAATTTGCAGGACAAGGGAAGGCTATTTTTTTAGATTCTCTCACTAAAGTGACTGGCTCGTATTTTGAATATTTTGAAACTGATAGCCATAGACAGCAACAGGTTCCTGTCAAAATGATTTCAAAATATTTGATAAAATATTACCGGTATATCCGTCTTGAAATCGAACCGTTGCGATTCCAAGCATTAACGGGTTAAGACAACAACATGGTCCATATAAGGTAAAGGTAAAAAACTGAATTACCTCCCTTGATCTGTATTTGATTACGGTAAGCGGGAAATTAGTTTTACATGCGTGGTGCTCTCGTCGGCCGATGGTGTCACATTATTACTGCGTCATAACTTCATGTTATAATTTTGTTATTGCGTCGTTTTCATTACTTATTCAAATATGTGTATAAACACGATGTAATATATCATTATGTTTATGTTTATTTATTTATTCTATATTATTATTATTGTTTACTAATTTAAACTTTTATATATATATATATATATATTTATGTATATATATATATATATATATATATATATATATATATGTGTGTGTGTGTAACATGACTATACAGGGTGTCCCGTAAAAAACAAAATCCTGAAACAAAGGGTTAATTTGACCAAGTAGTGTGGTATATGACTGTAATTATTTGTCTGCCAAGGAGCAGGAGCAAAATGCTTTCAAGTGATGTCCTGATGACATTCCCCCCGCCATGCATTACCGAGCACCATTCATTGACAAATGGTATGTCCAAACTCATTTGTGACAGTTCATGGTAAAACCTTGAGTCAAAGATAAGATAGGAGAACATCCAACGATGGCACGAGAAACAAAATTTTTATCGTTTGATGATATTTAATTAAGTAATTACAAAAAATTATGCATCAACACCTTCCACATGTCCGCCTCCCCTTTCGATACAAAGTCCACAACGACGGCGCATGTCAGCCACAGCTCGTCTCGCCATTGCAGGATCATTGTGCACGATTTCGACCTCATGTTGAATACGGGCTTGCAATTCCTGAATGTTACGCGTGGACTGGAGTACACTTTGTTTTTCAAATATCCCCACAAGAAAAGGTCACAGGGTGTCAAATCCGGTGACCTGGGCGGCCATTCCACAGCATGATTCAGAGCAATTACTCTGTCTCCAAAAAGTTCCCGCAAGCGATTCCTAACAACAATGAGTCTGTGGGCAGGTGCGCCATCTTGTGCCCACTACAGATGTCGGAAGACAGCATTTTGCTGACGTTCAAAATGCAACTGGAGCTGTGGCACAACGTCTTCATTGATCATCAGCAGGTAGGCTTGGCCATTCACATTTCGTTCAAAAAAGAATGGTCCGATAATCACACCATTACCACACAGTCCTCTCCAAACAGTAATCTATCGATTCATGTTTCTATTGAAGTTGAAATTTGGAGGATGTCGCACCGGTGCATATTCAACGATGTTGTGGGTGTTTACTTCTCCAACCATCGAGAATCCTGCTTCATCGCCAATCGCCAAGCACTCAAGAAACCGCTCATTTCTCAGACATCGGTCCAGCAGCCACTCTGCAAAATCTTGTCTTCTCCTGATGTCCGCAGGTAAAAGTTGATGGCGAATGTGCATCCGGTATGGATGAAAGTGCAGGTCCACCTTGTTATGCGGTTAAAGGAGGAGTGGGCGAGTCTGAGTCCATTTCTCCTGCTACTGGTTCCCCTTGGATGCGGGAGAAGTTGCTGTCGAACTGCAGCAATGTTATCTTTAGTTCGCACTGTGTGTCTTCTCCCTGAATGACCCTTGTTCCGATTGAGACTTGTTCCATAATCTCGGTACTTCTTCACATTTGCCCAGATGGTCCACTTTGCCGGCGGATTTCTATCGGGGAAGGCTTCCCTAAATGCATCCTGGGTAGCTTGTAAGCTCTGGTTCTCATGGAATTTTGTCACAACAAACACTCTTTGCTCAGGGGTCAGTTGCGCCATGGTGCTAGGCTGATGTTTTAACTTTGAATACCCTTCACCAATGCGTTGGCTTAATTCTCCCTTGTCGCATGGATGGCCAGTGTTTTCCAGACCAAGCATGAAAATCATGGGCATTCCATTTCACATGTTTATTTCAACTGTCGCAATGGACTTTCGCATACCACTTTAAAAAACAGTGGTGCTCAGTGATGCATGACCGGAGTAGTGCTATCGCAGCGTCGCTGGAAAGCACATTGTTCTCACTGTAGTGCTATGTCTCACAAATTGGTCAAATTAACCCTTTGTTTTAGGATTTCGTTTTTTCTGGGACACCCTGTATATAGAATATGAATTCTATCGCTGAATTTAAGAAAAATATATCGTGTCACATGACTATATATAGAATATGAATTCTGTCACCGAAAATTAAATTCCTATGGAACAAATAATTGTATCACTATACTGCCATATCCGGTCCCTCGTCCTGGGAATCATCATCCACTTACGTTAACCCTTTCACCGACAAATCCCTGATAAAATTAATTTTTTACAATATAAAACTTATTCTGATGAATATTTTAAAATTAATTTGATTGGAAGACATTGCTGCTTAAGCTTCCAGTAAAATTAATTTCAAAATATTCAACTGTTTTCCTGTATGGTTGTCTTGAAAATGAGATACGTGGAATTCATCAGTGAAAGGGTTAACATACTGTCAATTTCAGGATATTTTTTGATAAAAAATTTAATATTGATTTTCATCAATTCAAGAAACCTTTGATTCTTTAACATTTAAAGAATTTCTTAAGCCTATCTTTTCTGATTATAAATTAAACTGAAAACGAGTATATTATTCAGGGTGTGTAGTACCTGGTCAGCTGTCAGCTGGTCTGATTTCTGTATTTCGTAGTTTATAACTCGGGTGTTATATAATTGATCTTAAATAATATACATTTTTTTTTACTAATTTTTAAACACAAACAAAATGTAAAATTCATGAATTATTATTCTGTTCATTTCTTTACAATTCATTTCCATAGCGCGTTAACCCTTTTGACCCTACACACTAGAGATTTTTTAAAGTAATTTGACTGGTCCTTATATCATTGAAGCATTACTGGCTTGGTCACCAATGAACTCGCGCAAATTGAGTATCGTTCAATAACTCTGGCGTATGTCTTCAGAACGTTTAGTGTTAAGAAAGTAGAAATGTTTACAGGGCAAAAGAATGATATTTTTGAAAACGTTGTTTTCAAAAATATCATTCTTTTGCCCTGTTGATCACTGGTTCGGTTACAATTTCTTTCCAATGATAAGTTGCCAAAATAAGAAAAAATATTCCACACTGGAATACATTTTAGCCGCTCAACCCTAAACTCTCAATATCTCATTCTCAACATAATCGTACAGGAGGATTATTGAATATTTTGAAACTAATTTGACTGGAAGCTTTTGCTGCCTAAGGCAGCAACAGCTTCCAGTAAAATTAGTCTCAAAATATGCAAAATATTTGTTAAATTATCATATATATGATTGAAATAGTTAATTCATTTTGATCTCTCCGTATAACGAGGCATTGGTGACTAGTCTGTTTTTAACCTATATTTTTATTTCGTGTGATACACTTGACCTGTATTACATTTTAACCTTTCGTTCTCCTCAAATGTTTTAATGATATTATTGGGCCATGTTAGTTATTTGTGTACTTAGATATGCTCAACCATATTGTATTATTAGTAACCTTTCAAAACTACAGACCAAATAATGTACGATGTAAGAAGATAGTCTGTTGGATATTTAGAAGTTAACTTTGCTGGAAACAGTTTCCAGAAAAGTTAGTTTCAAATTATTCAACGCCTTTTCTGTAGGTTTGATTTGAGATTGTGAATTTAGGGCCACAAGGGTTAATGGCGGATAAGGAATTTTCTAATTAAGACGTTTGAATAATTCCTTATATGTTTTTTGACTGCTGGAAATATTTATTTTAAATTATTCCCATCTGCCCACTTCTCTCTCCATCCATCCCATCTGCCCACTTCTCTCTCCATCCATCCCATCTGCCCACTTCTCTCTCCATCCATCCCATCTGCCCACTTCTCTCTCCATCCATCCCATCTGCCCACTTCTCTCTTCATCCATATAGATGTTAATTATTGAATCAAAATCAGAAACTTCATATCACAATTTGCATATGAATAAGATGTACACATATTCCACTTCATCATATTCTTCAGTAGCACATACTCTCATCATTATCATCAGAAATTATATATTGATATCGTTGATTGACACGAATCACGTCGCTCACAAGATAACGTTGGCGACATACCTGATTATACAAGAATAAAGTCTCGATATAAAGATTTGTTTATTTTTGTCATTGTTTCCACCCCATTGTTAGCTCACCTGGCCTGAAATTAATGTTATGTCATCTTATGTCATAGCGACTGTCCGTCAACTTTTCCTTTAAATGACTTCTCAAGAACCGCTGGGCCGATTTAAATTATTAGCTCACCTGGCCAGAATGGCCAAGTGAGCTTATGCGATGGCGACCGTCCGTCGTCTGTATGTCGTCTGTCAACTCTTTCTTTAAACGACTTCTTCTCAAGAATCACTGGGCCGATTTCAATTATATTTGGCAGGAAGCATCCCTAGGGCATAGAGATTCAAGTTTGATCAAACGAAGCCGATCGACCAAAATCCAAGATGGCCACCGGCCAAAATTGCCGATTTTTAGAAAATAGACGTAAAATTTTCTAAATATGCTTAGGGACCAAGGTCCATTTAAGTTTGTTCAAGGAAAGTTTGTACGTTAAAAAACATGGCCGCCATCAACCAATCAAAATGGAGCGTTTGTTGGTCATATTGGCCTTTTTGTATTTGATGTATTTTGATAGCGAAAATTGCTTTATAGATGCTTATCAGTGTGGCGAGTTCAAATATGCCACTTTCGAGACTGTCGGATAAACGGTTTGGCTGCCATCTTGGTATGTTTTCCCGCCATAGGCTCCCATAGTAAAGCAATGGGGCCCATAGTAAAGCAATGGGGAATTCTTTAAATGACTTCTTCTCAAGAACCACTGGGCCAATTTCAATTATATTTTGGAGGAAGCATTCATAGGGCATAGAGATCTAAGTTTGTTCAAACGAAGCGGATCGGTCAAAATCAAGATGGCTGATTTTTAGAAACACTAAAAAATCTCCGAAACCACTGGAGGAATTGATTCAAAACTCATAACACATCATCTGTGGCAACGGTAGCCCCAAGTTTGTTCAAGGCAACCTGATTGGCCAATTTGCTTGGTGGCCATCTTTAAACAACTTCTTCTCAAGAACCACTGGGCCGATTTGAATTATATTTGGCAGGAACAATCCTTAGGGCATAGATATTCAAGTTTGTTCAAATGAAGCCGGTCGGACAATTCGGGCGTGGCCATCTTGGATGTTGGCCAATTTTTAGGAAACTCATTAAATATGATCTAGCTGAAACAAGTTTGTTCAAGAGAATTTGATTGGCCAAATAGTTCGGCGGCCATCTTGGATGACCTAGTTTTTTCGAAAATGACTTCTCCAGAACCCCTGGAAGGATCAGGCTGAAATTTGGGAGATTTGATTAGGGCCTAAGGGCCATTAAAATTTGTTCAAGGGAAGTTGATCCATCAAAAAATATGGCTGCCGTGGCCCAATCAAAATGTAGCATGTTTGGTGGCCATATTGAATTTTTTTATTTTGACGAATCTTGAAGCTGAAATTGGTTTTATATATATATGTTTGGGCATTCTGATTTCAGATTTGCCATTTTCGAAACTGTCGGATAAACATTTTAGCGGCCATCATGGATCATTTTCCAACTAGAAACTCCCATGTACTAAAGCAATAGGAAATTTCAAGTGTATTTGGCAGAAAACATACTTAGGGCATAGAGATACGCGCTTGTTCAAATGAAGCTGGTCTGTAATTTGCCTGACGGCCATCCTGGATTTTTGAAATGACTTTAAACCTTCTTTTCGGAATCCGCACGGGGGATTGATTCCAAACTCATGACAGGTTATTTACGGAAACAGCTGAATCCAGTTTGTTCAATGGAACTTGATTGCCTAATGCTTTAATGAAAACAAGTTCGTATCAAGAATCGCTGATCGGATTGGGCCGAAATTTGGGGGATACGATAAGGGACTAAGGGCCGTTAAGTTTTCTTCAAAAGTAGCTGATACATAAAGAAACATGGCTTCTGTTTTCTTGTTATAGTTCTGCTCAGCTCTGTAGGGTTCTACTTATTGTTGATGGCCTTTCTGGTTGAAATGCCTATAATGCAGGTGAGCGATACAGGCCCCTTGAGCCTCTTGTATTTGGTAGGAAGGATACTTAGGACATAGGGATCCAAGTTTGTTCAAACGAAGGCGATCGGCCAGTTTGGACGGCAGCCATCTTGGATTTTTGCCGATTTTTAGAAACATCTTTAAAAATCTCCGAAACCACTTGAGGGATTGAAGCAAACCTCATGAACTATGATCTAGGAAAAGAGGTGAACCAAGTTTGTTCAAGGGAACTTGTTTTGTGAAATGGTTAAGCGGACATCTTGGTTGACCTAGTTTTAGCAAAAATAACTTATCCAGAACCGCTGAGGGGATCAGACCGAAATTTGGCAGATATGATTGGGTACTAATAGCCATTAAAGTTGATTCATAAAAAAACATGGCTGCCGTGGGACAATCAAAACATAGCGCATTTGGCGGTCATATTGGTGTTTTTTTTTATTTGATAGATATTGAGGCCGAAATTGGGTTTTTTTTATATATATAGATTTTGGGTACTCTGATCTGAAATTTGCAATTTTCTAAACTGTCGGATAAACGGTTTGGCAGCCACGTTGGATCATTTTCCCGCCAAAAGCTCCCATAGGAAAGCAATGAGAAATTTAAAATGTCTTCTCGAGAACTACTGGGCCGATTTGAATTATATTTGATATGAAGCATCCTTAGGGCACAGAGATTCAAGTTTGTTCAAAATAAGCCAATTGGCCAATTTGGCCGGCAGCCATGTTGGATTTTGGCTGATTTTTAGAAATGTCTAAAAATCATCTGAAACCGTTTGAGGGATCGATTCAAAACTCATGAAATATGATCTAGGCGATTAACTGAACCAAGTTTGTTCAATGGAATTTGATTGGCCAAATAGCTTAGTTTTCACGAAAATTACTTCTCCAGAACCATTGACTGGATCGAGCCGAAATTTGGCAGATATGATTAGGGACTAAAGGCCATTAAAGTTTGTTCACGGGAAGTTGATACATAAAAAACATGGCCACCATCGACCAATCAAAATGTAGTGTTTGGCGGCCATATGTGATATTTTTATGTAATGGATTTTGAAGCCCAAATTGGTTTTATATAGGTATTTAGGTATTCTGATTTCAAATTTGCAATTTTCGAAACTGTCAGATAAGTGGTTGGTCGGACATCTTGGATCTTTTTCCTACCAAAAACTCCCATACTAAAGCAATGGGATATTTAAACTCATCTTCTTGAGAATCACTGGGCCGATTTCAAGCATATTTGACAGGAGGCATCCTTAGGGAATAGTGTTACAAATTTATTCAAAGGAAGATGATCGGCCAATTTGGCCCGCGGCCATCTTGGATTTTGGCCTACTTAGAACCGTCTTTAAAAATCTCTGAAACTGTTCGGGGGATCGATACAGACCTCATAAAATATGATCTAGGGAAAGAGCTGAACCAAGTTGGTTCGAGGGAATTTAATTTGCCAAATGGTTTGGCAGCCATCTTAGATGACCTAGTTTTCGCGAAAATGTCTTCTAGAACCACCGATATTTGGCTGATATGATTAGGGCAGAAACACCATTAAAATTTGTCCATGGAAAGTTGATATGTCAAAAAAATCATCTGCCATGAATCAATCAAAATATAATGTTTTTGGTGGACATCTTGTATTTTCTGCAAATTTATAAGAAATACATAGACTTAATTATTAACCACTGTGCCAATTTTAATAAAACTTCGCTAAACTTTCTTCACAGAAATTTGATTGCTAAATCTTTACAGTGGTCATCTCATTTTGTTCATTTGTGCCAGTCGCCAATAATGTCAGGTGAACGACACAGGCCCCTTGGGCCTCTTATTCCAGTGACTCTAATAGACTACATTAACCTTGAGCCAGGATCGGCTGGTGAGGTATAGTTAAAGCTGATATGCCATGCCAAAAGAAGCAGTGTTTAACGACTACCAATAAAATAGTACTTGCAATAAATGTCTGTTTTCGGTAATTGTTATGAGTCCAGGTATTACTATCTTTGAGGCCATGAGAGCTTATACTGTGGTGGATATTCATCCATCAACTTTCTTTAAAAGATTCCTAAAAAATTGTTGGTCCGATTTGAATTATATTTGGCAGGGAGCATCCTTAGGGCATAGTGACTGATCAGCCGACTGACTGGCAGACATCTTGATTATGGCTGATTCTTAGAAGCAGCTTTAAAAATCTCCAAAAGAGCTTGGGAGGTTGATTTAAAACTCATCAAACATCTAGGGCCAAAACTGAACCAAGTTTTACGAGAGAACTTATTATTTCCTGATTAGAACTTGGATCTAGTTTTCGCGAAAACGATTTCTACAGAACCGTTAAATGGATCAGACCGAAATTTGGGAAATATGATTAGTGACACTTGTTCAAGGGAAGTTGATACATAAAAACATGGCTGCCGTGAACCAATCAAAATGTCGTGTTTGGCGACCATCTTAGAATTTTTTATTTGATGGATTTTGAAGACAAAATTGGTTTTGTATAGATTTTTGGGTGTATGATTACTGTATTCTGCGGCTATAGTAGTAAAAACATCCTACAGCTGCAATCAGTCCTTCGCTTTTGCCCACTGTGTCTTGTCCTCAGCCGAAATCCTTAGCTTCCTCGGGTCCATTCTTGACATGAGTGTACCGAGTTCAGCTTTCTTGAAGTCACCTCATAGCATACTTAGCCGATTTATGCAATGACATCCTCTCCTTTTGGGTATGCTGATTTAAAATTTGCCACTTTCAAAGGTTCCCAGTTGGCGGAAATCTCAGATTTTTTTCCTGCCAAAAACTTCCATAGTAAAGCAATGGGATATATAAGACCCGCCTAAAATTACTCACACATTATAAGAGCTGGCAGTCAGCCACTAGATGTTGACGTGAACCTTTTAAACGTCTCCGAACTCGCTTGGATCGATTCAAAGCTCATGAAATATCATATAGGACAAGAGCTGGACCAAGTTTGTTCAAAGGAACTTGATTAGCCAAATGGTTCTGCGGCCATCTTGGATGACTTAGTTTTTGCAAAAACAACTCCAGAACGACTACAACAGATCGGGCCAAAACTGGGGATATGATTAGGCGCTAAGGGCCATTAAATTTTGTTCGAGGGAAGTTGATAGGCTAAAAAACATGCCAGCTGTGGACCAATCAAAATCAACTTGGTCACAAGATTAATGTCAGCATCTGTGTTGCGAAAATGAAACTGATATGACGTCAAACAACAGAGTTATCATCCATTAACGCCTACCACTCTGATGCCAACAGTCTATCTTTCACCATGTCAATAGCAAAGAGTCTGGTGTACATTTTTCAACAATTTTGGTGGATGATGTTGCTGTCTTTGACAGCACCATCCTCCACCAAATTTGTTGAAAACTGTACACCAGTTCATCTAATTTAAATTGAAAGCTTAAAATTTTGACATCAGAGTAATACGGGTTAACTATTTGCTTTGTTTTATTAGGGCCTCTATGTGGAAGGCCTATAGTCTGCCCATCTGTCATCCGTCCACAATAGCTCATAAACACCATATCATACAGAACCACTTCAGATATTTGAAGGAAACTTGGTGTATGCCTCAGTTATGATACGCAGATGTGCGTTTTGAAGAATTCACATTTATAGGTCCAATATTTTGGGTGAAAATGGGCTTTTTAATGCAAACACAAATTTTTTGTCAATTTCCTTGTAAACACCATATCATACAGAATCGCTTAAATTAATGCAGAAGCGAGGTGGGGGGGGGGGGGGGGGGGTAGAGCCTCCCATCCCATCCAATACGGACAGGTAAAGGAGACATACAAGAGTGGTTTGGGCGAAACAAGAGAAAAGCCATAGATTTATTCACATGAGAATACCATGGAAGACGTGGTCCAGATTAAAACGCCAATATATTAAATGACTACTGGAAATTATAGTTATCCCAGATATCGCCCCAAACCATAAGATAATTTAATGAAACTTGGTAGGTAGCTTCTTTATAATGGGTAGATGTGCCTTATGAAGGATTCACCTTTATCGGACCAAGATTCCGAGTGAAAAGGGCTTTTTAATGCAAAAACATGATTCTTCTAAAGTTTCTCATAAACACCAAATCATATAGATTCGCTTAAAACAATTTACTTAAACTTGGTGTATGCCTCAGTTATGATCCGCAGATGTGCCTTTTGAAGGATTCGCCTTGAAGCATCCTTAAGGCATAGAGATTCAAGTTTGTTCAAACGAACCCGATCGGCCAATTTGGCCGGCGACCATCTTGGATTTCGGCCGATTTTTAGAAATGTCTATAAATCTTTTTCTCCCAAACCATTTGAGGGATCGATTCAGAACTCACAAAATATGATCTAGGGTAAGAGCTGAATCAAGTTTGTTCAAGGGAACATGATTGACCCAATGGTTCAGCGGCCATCTTCGATGACCTGGTTTTCATAAAAACGACTTCTTCCCCAGAACCGCTGAAGCGATCAGGCCAAAATTTGTGATATATAATTAGCAACTAAGGGCGATTAAGGTTTGTTCAAGAGAAGTCGATTCATCAAAAAACATCATGGTCGTGGTGGACCAATCAAAATATAGTGTGTTTGGCAGCCATATTGGATTTTTTTATTTGATGGATTTGAGGCCGAATTTCGTTTTATACAGGTTTTTGGGTATTCTGATTTCAAATTTGCAATTTTCGAAACTGTTGGATAAACGGTTTGGCAGCCATCTTGGATCATTTTCCTGCCAAAAGCTCCCATACTAAAGCTATGGGAAATTTAAAATGTCTTCGAGAACTGCTGTGCCGATTTGAATTATATTTGGCAGGAAGCATCCTTGTGGCATAGAGATTTCATTTTGTTCAAACGAAGCCGATCGGCTAATTTGGCGGGTGGCCATCTTGGATTTTGGCTGATTTTTAGAAATGTCTTCTTGATTGACCAAATGGTTCAGCGACCATCTTGGATGATCTCGTTTTCGCAAAAACAACTTCCCCAGAACCGCTGAAGCGATCAGGCGGAAATTTGTGATATATGATTAGGGACTAGGGGCCATTAAAGTTTGTTCAAGAGTTGATTCATAAAAAAAATTTGCCGCTATGGGCCTATCAATATATAGTGTGTTTGGCCGCCATATTGTATATTTTTATTTGATTGATTTTGAGGCAAAAATTGGTTTTATGTATTTTTGTGCATATTGGGATTTCAAATTTGCCATTTTCTTGACTGTCGGATAAACGGCTTAGCGGCCATCTTGGATCATTTAACCAGCCAAAATATCCCATACTCAAGTAATGGGAAATTTAAAATGTATTTTCGCGACATCTTGGATTCTGGTCGATTTTTAGAAATGTCTTTAAAGATCTTCTCCAAAACTGTTTGGGGGATCAATTCAAAACACATGAAATATCATCTAGGACAAGCGCCACACCAAGTTTGTTCAAGGGAACTTGATTGGCCAAATGGTTTGGCGGCCATCTTGGATAACCTATTTTTTGCCAAAACAACTCCAGAACCACTGAGCGGATTGGGCCGAAATTTGGGAGATATGATTAGGCACCGAGTGCCATTAAATTTGTTGAAGGGAAGGAGCTTAGTCAGAAACATTGCAGAAGTGGACCAACCAAAACGTAGCGTGATTGGCAGCCATATTGGACGTGCAAAATTGTCCACAAACTCATTTAAAATACTATTAAACCACCCACCAACAATTTTGAGTGACACAGGCCCGTTGGGCCTCTTGTTGGACATTCCATACCTTGAGATTGGTTAATCAGTACCTTAATTTTGGAGAAACGAAATATCCAATGGGTGGGTACTGAATATCTAAAATGTTAGAGGCGAATCCATTACCGAATATCCAACACTATTGATTGATTTTGAGCGATCTAACAATAACTCGACATACAATACACATCAGAAATAACACATTTCCAACATAATTGGATTGGAAAACTTTCAATTATGTTTCGTACAGCCATAGGCATAATTGATTGATGCGTACCATACAACTTCATAGTACGGATTAACCATTACGATGGTACGGAATATCCAGTTAGGTAGGTACGGAATATCCAGATTTAGGGTATGGATTCTCCAATTGGCTAGGTACAGATTGACCGGTACGGTTTGGTTTGGGTATGGAATGACTGGTATTCCTGCACCTCTATCAATACATGAATGCATATATATCATTAAAACCTGTAATTTCAGTGTAGCGTCATTTCATGATAAGCTTTACCGACTAGGTTTTACTAGGTGCTGAGTGGTCGCAGGCTCTAGTCCTCTATAACCACATCTTCTTCATCTGGCTCCTGGTTAACTGTGCGACTTCCGGTAATCAGGGGCATTTTATAATTAAATAATACATCCTGGTTTCTACAGGCCTTATCCAATCTATTTTTAAAAGCATTTAAACTTGGTGCATTAACTACATTGGTTGGCAGATTATTCCAAATATTTACTATTCCAGATGGAAATGCTTTAAGTCTTATATTATTTTTAGATCTACATTTGCTTAATTTATGTCCTCTTAATAAGCTGGATTTTTCAGTTGATAGCTTTAGTTCAGGCGCTACTTCAGGATCATATATATTATTAAGTAGTTTAAATATTTCAATCATATCTGCCCTATGTCTCCGGTATGATGATGTTGGCAACTTTAACACTAAGTCTATTCTCATATGACATTTCTTTTAGGGCAGGTTGCTGCTGTGTTGCCCATCCCTGGACACTTATCGCATCAATGAGATTTTGTCTGTATGGCTCCAGACTGGAGTTGCAAAGTCAAAATGCACTCTGACAAGTGATTTATATATACAGAGGGATGAATATCTCAGTACCTAGAAATTTATACGATCTTCGAATTAGTCCTGCCATCAAGTTTGCGGTTTTGATTTTAGCATTGATACGTTCGTCAAAGCCGAGCTTTTTATCGAAGATCACTCCTATGTCTTTCTCTGTGGTTGCATACTCTAGAATGTGTTCTGTATTGTTCAAAGATAATTTATAATCAAATTCATTATGTGGGTCAGAGTTTATATGTAGCACTGCATTTGTCTGGGTGGAATTTTATCAGCCATTTCTCACTCCAGTTCTGCAATTCTTGTAGATCATTTTGGAGTTGCTGTTTGTCGTCCTCATGCCTTGATGGTTTTGTACTTTTGTATCGTCAGCGAAGAGCATTATGTCGCTTATTACTTTATCTGGGAGGTCATTTATGTAGATAACAAAAGGTATGGGTCCCAAGACACTTCCCTGAGGGATGCCACCTGTTAGCGTTCTCCAATCTGACTTCACTCCATTCACAATTACTTTTTGTCTGCAGTATTTTAGAGTCTTCAATCCATCCAAGTATGTTATTATGGATGCCATATGATTTTGCTTTTAGGAGTAATCATCTATGGAGCATTGCATCAAGCTTTCATAAAATCGAGATAGTGTTTATTTCATATCCATCATCTAGAGCTTCTGTCCATGCATTTATCAACTTGAGTATCTAAAGTGTTGTCGATAGCTTGCCAATGAATCCATATTGTTTGGTGCTAAAAAGTGATTTGTTCTCATTTGATTATCTCTGTATGAATGAGTTTTCATTAGTTTGCAGACTGCTCGTTAGTCTCACTGGTCTATAGTTTGATGGTAATTTGTGCTTCCTTTTTTGTAAATTGCCGTTATCTTAGCTTCTTTCCAAGCATCTGCGAGTTACGGCAGCCTAATGGAATTGTTGAAGATTATAGTGGAATTTTCAGTTCATTACTTAGTTTTGAGAAAATATCGCTGTAATTGATCCGGTCCGGCCGATTTTGATATGTTCATCTGATTCAGTTTCTTTTCTATACTCTCTCCATCACTAATTATATCTTGCATGAGATTTTCTACTTCCTTCATCTCGATTGTGGGTAGATCACCAGCGTTTTACACAAAAATAAAAGTTACTGTGCAAAAATATATATATATGAACTAAATCTAACCAGCTGAGCTACCGCCATATTGTTTACCTTTCGTCAGCCGTGACCATTTCCAGCATACCCGCCGTCGCTTACTATAAAGGATGCCACAAATCCTGAAATGGCAGCAGTCAAGTAAAGGTGCACATTCACACCAGAATGCGTGAAAATTAAATTGTTTAAATCGTATACTTTTAGAACTTTAAAGTGTGTACCTCAATGTAATGAAACGAAAGAAATGTTAACATATGATTTCAATACGCTTAAATTAATATAATTTCTTTAAATATGTAAAAGAATACGAGACACGAGTCCCTAATTCAAATTTGCAATTAAAATGTTATAATTTGTACGGAATGAAATCGTCATATTTTAAGATTTATTCCGTTTCATTGCATCACACTAAGAGTATAAAAGTATACAATTTTGACAATTATATTTTCAGGCACAATTTAAATGGTAGACATAAAATTGTACGTGTCAGGCTATGAAGCTTTATAGACGGACTAAATCGAGTCATTCATGCCATAATTATGACATCATCTTACACATCACATAGTTGATTATGACATCAGATGATGGATGGATAAACTGGAAAGGTCCACTGGAATACCTTCTTCCCCTTCATGGTAATAATAAAACATGCCAAGATATAGTCAAAGAGCTCTATAGCTCACTTTATATGGCGGGATCCGATCTGTTAGTCAAATACGTCATCAAATACGTCACAGGTAGGTTACATCACAATTATAATAACGTATTATCGCTCATTAATGAAGCTCTAAGTCTGTCAAGTATATACGAATTGGATGTCTGGTGGACAATGGACCTTTCCATTTTTAGCTATGCCCCGCCCATCACTAGCTAAGCTCCACCCACACATCGCCGTGTTTGGATTGATCGATCCCCGAATGCCCTAGCTATCAACTTCCAGAAAACTATACAGGGAAGCTGTTGTATATTTTGTAACTAATTAGACTGGGTGCTGTTGCTGCCATAGGCAGCAACAGCGCCCAGTCAAATTAGTTTCAAAATATTCAACAGAATATTTATTAAATAGTAAAAGCAAACAATTTGTACAACAGCCCATAGACCGTCTTCAAATATGCATTTGTGACGTACTTATCGACATCATTCATGACGTCATTCATTATTGCACACATCACGCAGTTCATTATGACGTCATATGATGGGTGGGTACTTTGGAAAGGACCATTCAGTTGAATTCTTTGAAACTAACTTAACTGGGAGCACACACCCCTTCCTCAAATTAGTTTCAAAATATTCAAAAGCTTACCTGTATAGTTATCGTGAAATTTATTAGATTCTGGCGATAAAAGATTTCAAAGTTTTAAATCGATTCCAACAAGTATAGAGCTTAACTTAAAATGGGCGGGGCATAACTGGAAATGGGCGGGGCATAACTGGAAATGGGCGGGGAATAGCTGAAAATTGGTGGGGCATAGCTAGAAATGGGCGGGGAATTGCTAGAAAGGGGGGGGGGGGGGGGGGGGGGGGGGGAAAATAGCTTAAAATGGGCCCCTCTATTGTCAACAGATATAAACTCAATTTTATATATAAAATTCTTTAATAAGATGAAATAATTACAATGAGGCCTAGAAAACTTGCAGCTCTCTATATATATATCTCTTCACTATATGTAGTTATAATAAGAACAGAAAACGGCTTACTGTATCATTATAATAGTGGTGATAATAATTTTAAAAATATAGGTGTATATTTACGTTGCTAAATTACAACTAGACCTAGCAAAGACAAAACAAAGTATGAGAAAAATGTCATTTTGAATCACCATGTATGAATGTCAGGATGTGATTGATGAAAATGTCTGGAGTCAAAACGTCCACGGAAATAGTTTTTAGGACTGTCCATTTGAAAGTAGTTCATTTTTTAAAGTTTATCACTGGAATGACTGGCTCGATATTATCGAGCCAGTCATTTCAGTGATAAATTTTAACAAAATCCTATTCTGTTGGTCTTCAAATGGACATTCACTATGCAAGTATCAGTTTTGTTGACCAATCTTGACCATTAAACGCTTAAACGTGTCTTGAAGATGAATTAGTGTTACAATTCAGTTAGGATTAGCGTGTGTTCATGCTTACATGGAGGCCAGATTTGTAGACATGAACTCCAGAAGAATAAACACATACCATCCAGAAAGATCTTACAGACAACACGATGACAATGATGATGATGATGATGATGATCACAATGGTCTGATGGGCTCACTGACTGAATCACTGTGTGGAAACATTTCCTCAAGAAAAAACAAAACCACCATTTACTTTTATCTCGTATGTAAGAGTTCTATCAAATACTATGTACAATGCCAAAAAAAAAATTACATACATACATACATGCATATTCTGAGAATGAACAGGTAAAACAGTATATCAAAAGAATTTTTATTATTGTTCTAAATTAATTTCATTAGATAAACAGGGTTTTTATTGAACATGGCATATTTATCATACAATTTTCGAGGCAATATTTTTTCAATCATTTCGCGACAGAGAATTTGCAACAACAATGTTCAGTAGCTCATAAAAATGATGTGAAATTATTTGTTTTTAAAACGATATGCAAATGAAAAATAATAATAATAACTATTACACAACCATAATCAGCACAAATAATTACAGAGAATTCAATATATCGCTTTTAGGCAGACATTCTCTCACAGTCAAACACCAAACACACCTTGAGTTAACAATCTGAGCTGCAAGACAACAGACAATACTTTCAATGGACAATTCTGAATCGACTCATTATTTTGGAAACAATTTGACTGAAAGTTGTTGGTGGCCTAGCCACCAACAACTTTCAAATTGTTTTCAAAATATTCACCATAACCAGTGTTAAAACCGCATGGAAAATGTAGTCTGCAGAAATTCAGCGAGCAGCAGATTGTTAAAATTCGGCTTAATTCAATGATAGCTTCTAGTCACTCATGCGCCCATAGTTCATTTACTGTCCATTATCACCAAGGGAGGTAATGGCTGCTTTAAAAAACTAACCAGTTACATGGGAGAAATCTAAACAAAATTTTCAGTGATCTGATTGCAGCGTGGTACAATTTTATTAGCTCAGACTTATATAAGTGAAAAATGTATTCTCACGATATTCGTAATGTCCCTTTAACAGTTTAATGATCTGCCTGGCAAAAAACAGTGTCTGCTGTCATCTTGAGGAATGTTTATTTACATGCCAAGAAGCCAAATTTCCTATTCTAATCCACCACTGAAATGACTGGCTTGATAAATGAATCAGTCATTCAAGTAGTAAATTTTCAAAAATAGTCTTCTCTTGACCTGTAAAATGGCAAGACGAAAATCTCAATTTTCTTTACCAACCATTTAATGGGGAAATGTTTTTCCCAAACGAATAGTACAATTAACACATTAATTAATAAAGTTTATACAGATTTCCGACCTCATAACTGGATTTCTAGAAAGCAGATATCGTCCTTGACAGCACACGGTAGATGGTTAAAAGTTCATTAGTGTAACTAGAGAAGCTCTGGAATAGGTGGGTTATTAACTGTACAAGGTGTGGAGAATAAACGTAACATGAATGATCAAATCATGTATCTTCTCAATAAATATGATTACATACATATATATATATATATTTACGAAAGCTTAGAAGAAATGAAATGATTTTTATCTGTGTCCAGCCACTGAACAGCTACAATGTAACGTGAATATTCTGGACCCGAAAATAATTATTCATGACTCAATCGCGTAACTACTGGTAGCATGCACCAAGGGGAGATAAATCATTGTCATAGAAAATGGCTATCTATATATAAAAGAAGTATTTTTGAGGCCATTCTGTGATAGGACGCGCGATCAAAGAAATCTCACTAGAAGTTATTACTGCCTAAGACAGCAGCAGCTCCCAGCCAAATTAGTTTGTATTTTTGAATATTTTCTGGTAATATGGCAGGTGCTGCCATATTACCAGAAAATAATCAAAAATAAATTTTTCATCCGGAACACAAATTGCCTATTGATATCATGAGTTATCTCCCTTTGTGAACAGGATGAATAAAATGTTAAAAACAAGTTTTATTTAATAAAAGTTTATTTACGTGTTGAACATGATCAAACTTATCAATTAATTAGCTTTTTTGTGTCATTATTTGTACAGTATTGCTTTTATCAGTGTTGCAGGGGGGTAAATTATCACTATTATTATTATTATTACTATTATTATTATTATAACATTTTATTTAAATCAGATTTGTTCTCTAACGCTCTCCAAGTTCATTGTAAAACTATAAATGATTAAAAACACGAGGACCGGCCCAAAAACATCACCATTACCCTACTGCTAAATAGTCAAGTCGCATAACTAACAGGTACATACATTACTGATGTTTGCTGCTGTACGAGGATTGCTTTATATATATATAAATATATATATATATATATATCATACCGAAGAATTCCTTCAGTGAAATTGTGTGCTTTGTGTGGATTGGATATTGGAGCAACTAAGCCTAAATAAACCAGTTAATATGAAATGGTAGAGTGATATGGCAGAACAATCGGCTCCATCATCGAATCATTTACTTTGGAATTATATATTCAAAATATGACTACTTTCAAAATGGCATCTGTGGTACTCGTGAGAAATGTCCATGTGCAGGTCAAGAGAAGACTATTTCTGAAAATGTATCACTGGAATGACTGGCTCGATAATCAAGACACTCATTCAAGTGATAAATTTTCCAAAATAGTCTTCTCATGGTCTGCAAATTGACAATTCTGGAAGTAAAAATTCAGATGTTCTTGACCAGTGCATGGTTGGATGCTTAACCCTTTCACCCACAAATCCGTCAAAAAGTTTACTCTGCGATTTAAAATTTCTGTTGAATATTTTGGAATTAATTTGACTGGAAGCCATTCCTGCCTAATGCAGGAATGGCTCCCAGTCAAATTAATTTCAAAATATTCAAGTTTTCCTGTATTGGGAGTATTGCAAATGACATACATGTATGAGGAATTCATCAGTGAGAGTAAACACGCTGACACAGACCACGGTGGAAATCTGGAAAGATTTTCTTACCGTCTACGACTCTCTTCAACCTAGAAATTCATTTCAGTGCACCTGTAATAGTTGTATAAGGGTTATTGACAATACCATCATTCAAAATACCAGTCTTTGCCAACAGCTACGAAATATCACTCCGATCTCAACACAGGGAACCAGTCTCAACAGGCTAATTATGACAGGGAAGCAGATGTTATTTTATGCATCGAGATCTCGCCGAGATTCAGCAGTAGTTAGCACATGATTGAAAAGTTGATGTGACGTAGTAATTACTGCCCTTATAGGAATATCTAGTGAAAATATACGGGGAATATTCTGTATCTAAAATAAACAATTTTAGTGTCGTTACGAAAATATTTCTATATTGGTACTTCATAAAAAACAATCTAATTCTATCAAATATCATCGCAATATTTTCTTGAATTGATTAAATCTGAGCAAATCATGTTAGTAACATTTTGACATCATCAGGGTCCATTTGGCTGTTATCCTCGAAAAGTGTAAATAATATATATCTATTATATAATTATAGAACAATAGTATTATCTAACTGCCTTATTGTTCCCCCACAAAGATACTGTTGCTCGGAAACTTTCACTGTCATGATGTGGGTGTCTAACAATAAAACACCTTCAGGATTAATGTCCAAGTATTGCTTCAGGAGGTAAAAGTCTATGAGACAACCTTAATCATGACAGTGGATGCTTTGAAGCTGCAGGTTGCTAAAATAACCCAAACATAAGATCAGATGTTGCTGCCTTATGTAATGTTGCCAAATGTTAATTAGTCAAAAGTAGTGTTGAAACTTCAATTATGCGTTCAGTTGTGTGCATGTGTTAAATATATAAAGGTGCTAGTCCAACCATTTAATACTAGCCAAGTCAGTCAAGAAACCCTTGAAGTGCTCTTGAAAATGGTTCATTTGAAGGCCAAGAAAGCAAATTTTTGAACATTTAACTCTGGAATGACTGGTTCGATGACCGAGCCAGACATTCCTGGGGTGAATTTTCAAAAATACACTTCTCTTGGCCTATAAATGGACATTCCTCAAGACCATTGGAGACGCTGGCTTAAGTCATTAAAGGATTTTACAAATCACCTTCATGCACATGGGCTATGGAGACTAAACTGAAATACCTAATACATCATATTCCATAGTAATTACTTTACTCACTCACTCTAATGATCAAAATATTAAATTTTTTATCAAGATTTCAGACATGATGAATGTTCTTGTTCAGATTTTGGACCCGATGAAGCACACAGATGTGTAAGCGAAAGATTGTTAACCCTTAATGGTCAAGATTTGTCACAAAAACCTGAATTTTGACCTAGTCAATGTCCTTTTGCAGGCCATGAGAAGACTATTTAAAAAAATTTAACACTTGAATGACTGGCTCAATTATCGAGCCAGTCACTCCAGTGATAAATTTCCAAATATAGCATTATTTTGGCCTACAATGGACATTTCTCCAGAGCACAGCAGAGGAAGGTTTTTTGAGTGGCATGACAATTAAAAGTATAAAACACAAATTAACTCTTAGCACTTAAAACTTTTAATTTTCAAATTAAATCAACGAATTTGGTGGAAGATGGTGCTGTCGTAGACAGCAACATCACCCACCAAAATTGTTGAAAAATGTACACCAGTTTCTTTGCTACTGGCACCGCAAAAAGATAGAATGTTGACACCAGAGTGGTAAGGCGTAAGGTAGTTTTTAAAGGTACTAGCTCACCATTCTGTCATTATTACCAGGCAATCTTCACTAGTTTAATTTTATTCAACCTGTTACAGCTAACTCTGTTAAAGATTTATTATTAAAACTTAAATTAAACTGTGATTAAAAATATATTAAGTGGGGAAAGATGCAATGATGATCACGGTGTGTGTGTGTGTGTGTGTGTGTGTGTGTGTGCTTGAGTGAATGTGTGTGTATTTGTACATTGTGTTATTTCAAAAAAATTTACAGATCAGTGTCGTACCACGTCATTTCTTGGTTGCCCTCATGTGGTGGGAGACTCGACTCCAAGTTATCAAATCCAAGATGATCCTGTGGGTGTCCAGACATATCAGCCATATTGTCCATGGGACCGTAATTACTTCCCTGTTGGCTGGCAATCTCCAGACCCTGCATTGAATCGACAGGAACGTTGTTATCATAAACTGAAATGAAACATGAGTACTATGTTTATTAACCCTCTGTAAGCAGAGAATTTTTCAAAGAAAATGTCCATTTGCAGACCAAGAGAAGACTATTTTTGAAATTTATCACTGGAATGACTGGCTCGGTTATCGAGCCAGTCATCCCAGTGGTAAATTTTCAAAAATAGTCTTCTCTTGGTTTGCAAATGGACATTTCTCAAGACCACTGCAGAGGCCGGTTTTGGCTGATATGAGAGCTACAGGGTTAACTTACCGCTCACATGTCCCCATAATTAGCGAAACATTTGCTTGTTATGGGGGGGGGGGGGGGGGAGACACTTGTTGGTTTTGTTTATAACTATTGGATGCCATATTATTTGTATGAGTGTATTGTCTGTAGTGATTGGGATTTCTAAAATAAAAAGGTCCCACCGGTCAGTCAGGAAATTGAAAATAGGGTGTTCACACAAAAATTCCAGTCAATTTTAACCCGTCCTTATTAATCAGACTTTTTCTGCCTGTTCAAAATTTAATTTACCCATCCAAAAGGTGGGTGAACGGGTCTCTGGTTAACAACGTCCCACTTGGGCATGGGTGATTTTAAGCATATTTTCTACTAACCCAGACGGGACAGTGAATCATTGATTCTACTATCCTGGACCAAATTTCACTAACTTGATGTTTAGAAGCTCAAACCTGATCACTTCTTTAATCCATTCATTGATGGATCCTAATACAACTCAACTCCAAAGCAATCATACAGGAAAGCTGTAGAATATTTTGAAAATAATTTGACTGAAAGTCGTTGCTGCCTAGGCAGCAATGGCTTCCAGACAAATTATTTTCAAAAAATTCAATAAAGCATTGAAGGTAGCAGAAAATGTGTTCTTATGTCAATTTTTGCTGGGTTACTGAACATCATGTTATTTTAAGAGAATTTTTTGGATTTCCTCTTATGAGAGAGCATTACTAAGCCATTTAGTGCAGGTGTAGGTGTAGTTTTACTAAACAGTAGAAAAGTATACTATCCTCGAGTTAACAGTTTAGTGTTAAAATTGAGCCCCGCTTGGGTATGCACCTAGACACCTGTTAGCGGGCTCTTGACGTGAAAGCACATAGGATGTATTGACAAAAACATGTCAAAGATGCCCACCAGTTGTTGCTCTCCAATTCCATACCAATATTTTTTTAGGTCAACATTGTTATATTTTAACCATTTAACGACCAAGGTTGGCCAAGAAAAACTAGATTTATCATCAGCAAATGTCCATTTGCAGGATAAGAAGACATTTCTTTAAAAACCTAATGCAATGCAATGACTGCCTCAGTTATGGAATCAGTCATTCCACTGGTAAATTTTCAAAAATAGTCTCTTAGCATACATATACTTCCTCAGGACCAGTGCGGAAGGCATTTTTGGCTGGCTTTTCAGTTAATATTTAAAACAACTAGAATAAAAATTGTTGTTGCCAATAAGCAGTTATATCTTTCAGTCAAATTATTGTCCAAAAAGTCAACATTCAGCAGATCTTATTTTTAGTTTATTTGACTTAATTATAGCTTAATGCCGAGTTTTTTTCTGATGAATATGATTAAAGGTTAATGCCATGTCAAATTATTGTAGATACATGTAAACCTTGCTATTTAGATGTTTGCATTAAAAAGCATTACACAAATAATAGAATACAATTTAGATAGTACAGTACTGAGTGAAAGTACTGCGCACCTGTATGTAGAGTTTGAATAACACCTCTAGTCCAGGTGTGTGTTTTAAACTACGAGACATATCACACACTGGGTTGTTCAATGAGTCCTATGTTATGTAGGAGGGTATAATTACAGAGCAATTAACTTGTAATGTACTGCTTTCTTCATCCATTTCATTCCATGCAGATGATAGTTATTACTTTACTGAACACTATTGCTAACATCTTGATGAATAATTTTAACACAATTTGGTTATCTTGGTTCTAGCTTATATATTTGAAATCATATTAACTAATTGGTATGATTTTAAAGATGGCATGATTTCATAGAGATGAAAACCTGTTCAGTGGCTTTGATTGAATAAAGGAGGTACAAAGCTCACATAGGATAAAAAGTTTAATTGGTCACTGGTCAGGGAGAATTGAGCCAATTCAATAATGTATTAAAGTTCATAGCATTTACCAGATCTTTATTTTGTCAATTCAGAGATTATTTGTGAAAATTTACCACTGAAATTACTGGCTCAGTTATCCAGCTAGCTACTCCAGTGGTAAATTTTCTAAATTTGTCTTCCATTGGCCTGCCTATGGACATTTCTTAAACTCATTGCAGGTGTTTTGGCTGACTTAGGTGTTGAAGGGATATGGACTAAGTTGCTCATCACTGAATTCTCAGTATTTCAAATTCTAGTCTTCAAACCAAACATATAACTAAGTTGTTAAAATTAATTTTAATAGAGGCTGATACAGCCATAGGAGACAAAATTATTCAGTCAAATTAATTTTAATATATTCAATAAAGCATCTAATAACAGCTGCCATAATAAATATCATCAACCTGCATATAGAATGAAATGTGGTGAATGGTATCATATTGATCATTTAGGATGAAATATGTTAAGGGCATATCAAGAGCAGTGTATAATTTACATATAATACATGTACATTTTATAGCCAACAACGTTCAGTAAATCTATGACAAGTATGACTGGAATTTATTGGAATTTATTTATTCCGGTCGACTCAAATTATCAATTCCAAATCCAATTCCGGTGTCTTAAAATTTTTCAATTCCAATTTCACTCTTCAGATTTATCAATTCCAATTCTGGAGTTGAATTGGAATTGACTGATCAATTCCAACTCCAATCAGAATTCATCCCAACCCGGCTAGAAAGCTCATCGCCGTTATGTAGAATACTAAGGTGTGGCCATAACCATAACAACTACAAGGATGTCTCTCATCAAATTTGGTCAAAATCAGTCCATAGGTTTTAGGCAAATTTTCAATTTCCCATTACTTTACTGTGGGAATTTTTGCCTGTAAAAAAATTCAAGATGGCCACCAATCTGTTATTTCCAGCAGTTTCGAAAGTGTCAAATTCAAAATCATAACATCAAATAGCTTTATAAAACTAATTTCGCCTTCAACACCAATTATAAAAAATAAATAAAAAATACAGTATGGCTGCCAAATACTAATATTTTTACATAATAAAAATAAAATAAATTATAAATTAAATAATTTTGAATGGTCCACAATGGCCATAGGTTTTTTATGTATTAAGATGGCTGCTGAAACATTTAGCCAATCAAATTCCCTTGAACAAACTTGGTTCAGTTCTTGTCCTATATGATTTTACACGAGTCTTGAAAAATTTCAGAGTGTAAATCAATCAAATGAAAAATTTCAATATGGCTGCCAAACACACTACATTTTTGTGGTTATATCTTTTTACATATCAATTTCCCATGAACAGACTTTAATGGCTCTTAGCCCATAGTTATATCTCAATATCAGCCTGATCCATTCAGCGAAAACAGACAAGTCATTTCGTGAAAAACAGGTCATCCAAGATATAGCCAATTAAATGGTTTACCTGTAGTTTTCTGGAAATTGAGATTCAGTGTTCGGGGATCGATCGATTCCAACACAGGCAAAGCGTGGGTGGAGCTTAGCTAGAGATGGACGGGGCTTAGCTAAAACTGGATTCCTCCTTCGTTATCTAAACAATCACCTTACTTTTAATATCGCTACCTAACAATGTATGTAGTGAACATAGGCATAAATAGTATACATTTTCTCCAAACATGAAAGTTAGCCAAGACTGTGTTCCTTTCATCAGTGAATCACGAGTCGATTAGAAATTTACTCATCAAACAGAAATGTACAGCATGCTTCATACAAAGATTTGACCAATACAGTCGAGCACTTTTCAAGGACTGTCTCATTTTCAAGCACTTTTGCCTATATTGAGCATGTTAGTAAAAACATTTTCAAGTATTTTTGCCTATATTGAGCATGTTAGCAAAAACATCTTCAAGTACTTTTCAGGGCACATTTCAAATGCAAGCACTTTCGAGGACTGATGCCAAAATTCAAGTATTTTTCAAATTTGTACAAACCCTGTAAAGTCTTTGATAATTGTCATTCTGGAGAGAAAGCATATCTACAGTGCAGCTCAGACACTAAAAAAATTAATAAAATATACTGTTGAAAATTATGAACATAATTGGATTTAATACATTGCTGTCTTTCACAGACCATTTTGTTCATCGTATTCAAAATTGTACTAGTCAACTAACATGTTTCTGTTTTTGTTTTGGAAATATGTGAACTTATTGATGAGCTGTACTGTAGGCCTATGCTCTGTCCTATGTCACTTAATGATTCAAACATTACAACTTTTCTGAGTGTCTTACCTCCTTGTGGGCCTGTATGCATATCATGATGACTTCCATGGTGCTCAGGGAACATTGATGGGTCACGGTAAGACGCATCATCTGGTGGTGCCATAACATCAGCCATTGGGTCAAAACCACCCTATCAAATAAACAACACAAAACCTTGCATTGATCAGACACATTGTACTTGAACGGTAGCAAACCCACTGTGTGAAAAAAGCCACAATACATTGCGTTGATCAGTGACACGTAGTATTAGCAAACAGCTTTAAATGTCTGACAACATATTCTAAGCATTAAATCTCTGGACCTGTTAAAGATTTTGAAAACAATTTGACTGAAAGTTGTTGGTGGATAAGCCACCAACAACTTTCAGTCAAATTGTTTTCAAATTATTCAGTAAGCCGTTTTTTGCGCATTGAAATTGTCTTATAACTTGTAGCGAGGAGACAGATATGGTCAACAACTCCTAAACCGTTACTCAGTGGATGTCAATTTGCAGGCCAAGAAAAGACTATCCAACACTCGCCACAATAAAAACACCCACACACTACGGTGACATCGATTCTGTCAGGTGCTATACACCATACCAAACCACACTCAAATAGTATTGCACTGTTCCCATTGAGAGCTAATACTCTGTTAGTCTGGTGCATAAACATTAAAGGTGTTAAATATTTTGAAAATTATTTGACTGGATGACATTGTTGCTTTAGCCCACATTGCCTATCAAACAGATTAATTTGAGTTTTCATGAGTGAATCGCTTGCGACTCACAACTACTAAGTCGGTTTTGTCGGTCAAATTTGTTTATATTTCTGATAAAGCTTCCCATGTCATATCTAGGGCTGCAACGATTCCCTAAATTACGATGAGATACGTATCATGATGTGTGTGTCACGATACGATACATATCACGATACAGAACAAACGATGCGTAAGAAATCTATTAAAATAAACAAAGTACACAATTAACAGCACAACAGTGGGAACAATCTGTTTTGGGAAGAGCTCCCAATAAAATGCAAATGTTAACACTTTCTGCCCATAAATTCCTAGTAGCTCAATTTCATGGCAACGATACATTAAAGACGTTACATATTTTGAAATTAACATAACGAAGCCATTGCTGCCTAAAGCAGTAATGGTTTCCAGTCATTAATTTCCAAATATTCAGCAAGAGGAATTTAATTTTCAGGGATTTGTCACTGAAAGGGTTAAGTTTTCTACCATATAAAGTAAAGCAAAGAGCTCGGAGGTAAACTGTTTCATTAGTGTGTCTAAGTATCGCGATACACAGTTAAGTGTATCGCGATATGCTTCGCGATGCGATACGCTTACTGTATCGCAATATCACGATACACAATAAATCGTTGCAACCCTACCCCAGTCATAATTATAGGATATTGGACGTTTATACTCACCTCTACCCAGCCCATATTCTGTTGATCATTGCGAATGAGAGATGTGGCAATTTCCATTGGTAAGCGCTTCTTGTAATCTGGAGGCTTATCTTCAGACATACGAAACAGAACTGCTGCAGCATATGTTGCTGAAGAACACAAGGTCAGTATTGTTAATAGTACTGTGTTTCATTTCAAGTTTTTTTTGCTGTGGTGGTAGTTTTATTTTTTAATAAAGTTTGACAGTTCCCTTTTGCATGTTAACACTTTAATGACTTAAAACGGACAAAAACAGCTTACGCAGTGATTTTTTTAAATTTACATTTAATACCTATAGAAGCCGTTTTTGGCGGTTTTGTGTGTTTAGCTCGTTAATGACTAAGTTTGATAAAAAATAAAATAAAATTTGCTTATTGAATGTCCATTTGCATGCCATGGAGAAGACTATTTTTGAAAATTTGCCACTGGAATGACTGGCTCAGTTACCGAGCCAGTCATTGCTATGGTAAATTGTCAAAAATAGTCTTCTCATGGCATGCAAATGGACACTCCTCAAGGACACAGAATAGGCCGGTTTTGGCCGGACGCGTCAAGAAATGGTTGTAGGGTTAATCATTCTGTTATTAAATGACGCTTTCACTGACAAATTCCCAATATGACGCTTTCACTGACGAATTCCCAATATCGCATTTTCACGGAAACATACAGGAAAACTGGAATATTCTGGAATATCAGCAACGACTTCGTCTAATTAATTTCAAAACATTCTATAGAGTATGTTTTATATCTGAAAGAAAATACTTTTTCCGGGAATTGTAGGTTATGGGGTTAAATAAGATCAGGATGAAGTTTTCAATCAATACAAATATTTCACTAACACCGAAATATCAGCTAACATGTAACTGCTGAATGCTCACCTCCAGATGTGTCCAGAACTGAATACACTCTGTATGGAGATTATATATCATTTTACAGTGGATGAGAAGAATCAATACAAATATATGGAATAGCATTAACTAGCCACTGAAGAAATAATGTACTTTTCCACTTTATCCATCCATCCTATGACGCTCTAATTAACTATGTGATGTGTAGGCTGATGTCATAATCAATTACAGCACGATGAGATTTAAGCTGTCTTAAACGCTTAATAGTCAGACGCATTGTACATACATGTACATGTATGCATTTTATGTTTTTACCATTTAATAAACATTCTGTCAAATATTTTAAAACTAATTTGACTGGGTGCTGTTGCTGCCATAATTAGTTTCAAAACATTCAACAGCTTACCGTATAGTTTTATGGAAATTGATATTCAGGGAGTTCAGGGATTGATTGATCCCAACACGAGTGAGGTGTGGGTGAAGCATAGCTAGAGATGGGCGGGGCATAGCTAAAACAAGGTCCATCATCACTCAAGCCATGTTTTGATTGCTTTTAAAATACATATATATATATATATATCTACTCACCAACACCCTCATTACGAGAATGAAGCAGTTCTGTTAACGGAGCTGTAGCTCCCTCTTGTTCTATTTTCTCAGCACCCTCTTTGTCGGCGGCTAGCTCACAAAGCACACCTGTAGCCACACGCTGGATATTTTCTATTGGAGAATACAACAACTGAAAACAAACACACAAGTAATGAATAAATCTCTGGTGCAAACAGTGGACATTTCCACTTTTAGATATGCTCCGCCCATCTCAATCTAAGCTTCACCCACACCACGTGTGTGTTGGAAGCGATCGATCTCTGAACTCCCTCACTAGCAATTTCCAGAAAACTATACATGTAAGCTGTTGAATATTTTGAAACATAGGCAGCAACTGCAGTCCAGTCAAATTATTTTCAAAATATTCAACAGGATGTTTATTAAATAGTATACATACAATTCGTACAATGTGACGGACTATACGTATATATTGATATTCATGATATAATGATTAGGACATTATCAGACAATGTCACTTAGTTAATCATGACATCATATGGCGCCAAATGATATGACGTCAATTGATTGATGGATAAACTGGAAGGGTAGATTCCAATATACTCCAATTCTCCATTAGTGAACTGCAGTAAATGGACGGGGCTAATCCTCGCTCCTCATTCTATTAAGCCACACTATACATATAATTATATACTTATTCTAGTGTGTTGTGATAAATGAAGACCACTCCGCTCGCCATCCTTTTTGGGTATATATGAACAACAATTTTAACAACATTTCAATTAAAATGTGGTCATGCACACAAGTTTAAGATCAAGTTACATTATCCATGTAGTTTCAGTACGATACTCCAAGTGAAAGCCAAATCTGTAACAGACACTTCCTGGAGACCCTAGGGTCAAGTTCGACACTAACTAGTCAGTTTGCCCTGTAGGTGGGGCTTAGAATACACCTTCCGTATCCTCCGCGTGTCGTAAGAGGCGACTAAAGGAGGTAAGGGCGAGGTAACCCTGACAGAAACCTCGAGTGCTGAAGACGGAGGTTCCAGGCCGCACGGCGCACTCTAATAAACCATGGATCCACGCACTTAACGCTTATGATCATGTCGATAGTCACTTACAGGACTGGCGGTATGATCAGTGAACGAAAAGAAGAAGACTAGTCAGTTTCATGCTTTACTGAACATGCTCAGTCGCTATGTCAAGCCGAACGCTGAATAGTTAACTATAGTTCGTTGGCACCCAGTGCCCCATTGAATCACTATTGCTGAAAATTTGGAGATGGGCACCAGTCTCCATTAACCCTTTCTGTCATCTGTGTTGATGACCTACAAAAATGGATTATTTTTGTCCACTAAGACGTCAAAAAGTGTCCATATGACATAAAGTGGGAAGGAATAGGGGCATTGGCATACAATAGGAAAGCATAATCTCATCAAACCTAAGTTATTTAGTGAAATATTTACACTTATGTGTTTATTCGTGGCACGCAATCAGTGTCCGCCATTTTGAAATTTACGCAAATATCGCACTAACCATCTGAACCGAGCTCGGGTGCTCGGTTGACTATAGTTGACTAGCTAGTTAACTATTTGAAGTTCGACTGGTATTCTAGTTAGCTATAGCCAACTATGGTTAGGAGTCGAACTTGACCTATGTCGCTTATGCACGCAAAGACAATAAGCGAAAGTCAACTCTGCAAACAAACACTCCCTGGACACCTTATGCAAGTAAAGACAACAAGAGAAAGTCAGCCGAAGCCTGAGAGGATTGTTCCCAATACCAGTTACATGGATGACAGATGCATAAACTTTTAACATTAGCCATATCCTTGGCTGGTGTACAATCATCCTGTCAACTTTCAAAATATTCCCTCTCAATTGAAACTGTAGGAGTAGCAACAGCGCCCCGTCAAATTAGTTTCAAAATATTCAACATGTTTAAGAAATAGGACAACAACCATCAGAATAAACTACACGTATCCAATTTAAGACTTACTTGTACAAAAAGAGGTATACAGTTCATCTCCCGAATAGCAGCTCTATTGTGCCCTTCTCTGGCGAGAATATGTAGAGCACCGACTGTACCCTCAACAATCTCTTCCATACGGACTCCGTCTAAGTAACCAGAACCCTGCCCATTTGAAGAGATTGATCGCTGTGAGACAAAAAAACATGATCAGTTTTAACATATACAAAAAATTTCTAGCAGAGTAATTCGATGTTCTTTTAGAAAATCAATCCTACACTTTCAACTCACCTTTTAAAGCACAATTCCTGGATGATAAAGTGTGCTTTATTTGAAAGATTATTACGTCAATGAAATTGCGCCAGAATAATAACCCGATAGAAATAGTGTAACCAACTATCGCTAGATAAAGTCGCAGCCATTTTATCGCGTCTAGCGACGTCAGCCCCGCACGCCCGCTATTGCTATGACTGGAGGAGTGAGGCCAATAGATGCGGGTATATATTTTAAGGAAGTACACGTAAATGATAATAGCAAACGAACCGCTGAAGCGATTCCAATGATTCTAGTATCTCTAAATAGGTGCTTACCTCGGGATTAATATGATATAATGGATGTTAATATCAGACAAGAGGTTCAAAAGACTGGAACATATACAAAAATTATTCATCTAAGATACGATCTGAGAATATGTTATCCTTTTTTGGTAAAATTCAGCATGAGATGGGTTTTGTCTCGCAGACTATCTTTGCATATTGTCATTAGAGTGTACTTAAAGCTGAAACAAATGGCTATTTGCCTGGCCTATTATAATTTTGATCACATGAATATTGCACGAGATATCAAATGAATTAACATTTTGACATAAAATGTGGGAATTTTCATCGCCGATCAATATTGCCCGACAAGCTGTAGTAATTTCAATAATTAAGATATTTTGATGGAATTTTTCTCGTTATATGATAACATTGTAAAGCTTCGGCACAGCAAATTCTGTCATTGTAGCTTTAATACACATTCTGATATGGGATGATGGATACAACGTATCCTGAAATTTTTGTTTGAAATTTTGCTGGCATAGTTTTTCCTGCAGAGTGTATCTGTTGAACCACTAGGCCAATTCTAACATCCCTAGCATTGGATAAATCTTCAAATTTGCAGCTACAGGTAGGTATCAGAATTATCACAAACGGTTCTGTGGTTCGACAATATTATCATATCATGTTTTCTTGGAATATATATTTACACTGCCTGTGACACACGCTATATAACAGCATCTTGAGACAATACGCGCGTGTCAAGTGTGCCATTTCATTTAACCCTTATCGCATGGTGTAAAATGTGTAATAGCCTACTTACAGAGATAGTGCTGGGGTACATTTTGGGAAAAAAAGATTGCTGTAACGTCTTGCTGTCGTGCACAGCAATGACTTACAGCAGCATTGTTACAAAAATGAACACATTCTGATAGGATAAAGAAAATGGAATCTATGCTTCAGCGGTCTAGGGGTTAACGATTTCCCCACCGACTTCAGATACTAGAATTACTTGAAAAACTTACTAGCTTAACTGGACAATGTCCTAACGATTACAAATTAGCACACGTTAGGCCTCCATGTATATATATATTTACTGTACAGCCTTCGTGCTCGGCAAAGATAGCATTGGTGCGGGGATGACATCAGGATCTCGTGAAATCTCGCTCTTGTTGCAAGAAAATGGCGCCGCCCGGGAGATAAAATAATCCCATGTTTACGATGGTTTAATTACTCGTATTATTTGTCTATTGTTTTTATTTATGATCCCATATGTTAGTCACAAGTCTTTCAAATAAAGTACACGTTTACCAATCCCGGAATTGTCCTTTAATCGTTTTAACATGAAACATGAATGGACCTTTCCATTTTTAGCTATGCCCCGCCCATCACTAGCTAAGCTCCACTCACACCTCGCCGTGTTGGGATTGATCGATCCCCGAATGCCCTAGCTATCAATTTCCTGAAAACTATACAGGGAAGCTGTTGAATATTTTGTAACTAATCTGACTGGGTGCTGTTGCTGCCTATGGCAGCAACAGCGCCCAGTCAAATTAGTTTCAAAATATTCAACAATATTTATTAAATATTAAAAGTAAACAATTTGTACAACAATGCAGACTGACATCATTCATGACGTCATTCATTATGATGTCATTCTACACAGGCACCTTGAATAGCTTAAAACTACTTTGACTCAAAGCAGATGTGTACCTTAGGTCTAAAATTATTCAACAATACATTAGATTCATTCTGAGGAAATGCGGTTCACTTACCCGCTGTGAATCTTGGTGAGCGCGCATCATCAACTGTACAATCCTCGGTAGAGCACCATTTTCACGTAGTGGTGCATGATTGGCCGGACACAATGCAAGGTTACGAATAAGTCCTACAACAGCCTTGATTAGCGGCCATCGACTCGGCGGATGAAGCAGTTTGACAAGAACCGGTAAACCATAATGCAAGCGCACAGCATTCTGGGCCATTTCGGCTTCGGGGTGGCGACTCGTTAAATGACGAAGAGCACACACCTGTAAAATGACAGGTGTAATTAATCAAGCATGCTTAACCCTTTAACCCTCTTTCTCTGATAAATTCCAGAATAAGTAAATTGTTCACGATACAAACTGAGTATACTTGAAACTAGGTGCGCTTGATAATATATTGCCTGACGCTTTCTTTGGCCTGAGAAGTCTGGATGCCAATAATGGCCTGTTGCTGACATAGGCAGCAACCAGTCAAATTAGTTGCAAAATATTCAACAGCTAACCTGTATAATTTTCTAGAAATTGAGATTCAGAGAGTGCAGGGCTCGATTGAAGTGAGGATAATATCGTCCCATCCATCTATGCGTTTATTTATTGTAACTCAAGTCTGCCAAACATTCGGACAAAATTTAACCAAATTTGGTATGTGTGTTAGCCATATGATTGTGGAGTGCGAGCTAGTTAACTATGTCGGATCTAAATATACGCGTGTTGAATGAGCACTTACTGCTGGTTCTGTGATGTCCTCTCTATCACCAGCCTGCATGATGGTCCTCACCAGTGCCTCGATACCGCCCACTTGACACACAATCACTTTGTTCCTCTGGTTATTACAAGTCATATTGGACAGGATTCCCGCCGCACATGTCACGACATTAATGTCATTGTGAGAAAGCAGCTGTACTAACATCTGCAAGAGACCCTCAACGCCATCCTGGAGGGAAAGAAATTAAAGAATTTGTTTAGTGAATGAGAGGGAAATGAATTTAAGCGAAGAGGCAGGTTTTAGCTGGCTTGACTATTAGCCGTTTACTGGTCAAGCAAGCCAAACCCGCACTCTGCAGTTGTCTTGAGAAATGTCCATTTGCAGACCAAGAAGACTATTATTGAAAATTTACCACTGGAATGCATACCAGGGGTAAATTTTCTAAAATAGTCTTCTCTTGCCATGCAAATAGACATTCAATGTGCAAATATTAAGATTTCTTTAACCAAATTTGACCCGTAAAGGGTTAACTCTTACCACTATTCTATCTTTTACTGTGTCAATATTAAAGAAAGTGGTGTACAATTTTCAAAAATTTTGCTGTAAAGATGTTGCTGTCTACGATGGCACCATCTCCCACCATATTTGTTGACAAATGTACACAAGTTCATCTTTCAATTTAATTTTAAAATTTTTCATTTAGACACCACAGTAGGTAAAGGTTAAAGATTCGTTTCCCATTGGGTCATTCCCTGTCAAGAGATAATAACGACGTACTGGGTCTGTCCTTTTTGTGAGCGAGTTGACCCAGGGAAATGGGTGACCCTTACCCTGCTAGGTTGATGCCTATGGGCTCCATTGTGTGGAGCTGGTGTATCCAGTGGCACTCCTTTTGTTTCCTCCATTTAGTGGCAGTTTCATCCTCAGGGTCTGAGGAGAGCACCTGTATTATTCTGAATTGCATGTTCTGTTGATGATTCAATATTGAATTGGATGCTATGGTGAGCTGAATTCATGTGGTCTACAAAGGTGTTCAATGCTGTTGAGCCGTGTTCCCATACCATGAAGATGCTTGTCTATGTATATAGATTGTTGGAATGGTGCTTTTGTAGCAGTTTTGTTTCTATGTCTGACATAAATATGCATGCATACGTGCAAGTCACGTTGCTGCCCATGGCAGTTCGTCCTACTTGAACAGAATAGAACAGAATCCGGACAGGAAATATGTTCAGCTTGATGAAGTTTTTGGTTTATAGAGAATTCGTTTTCATGAGGTCTTACTTTACATTGTAACATCAGCCAACATTGTTAATTTACTTGCATCAAACTTTTTCACCACATTGTGTACTTGAAAAGCGCGAAACATAACTATACATATTTTATGAATTAAGCCTTAAATTTGTTCAAGAAATTTCAATTTTCCTCCATAAAAATGTCAATTTGTAGACCAAGAGAAGACTATTTTTGAAAATTTACCCATTGAATGGCTGGCTCAGTTATCGAGCCAGTTATTCGTTGTAAATTTTCAAAAGTAGTCTTCCCTTGGTCTGCAAATGGACATTTTTCAAGACCATAGCAGAAGCCGTTTTGGCTGATATCAGGGATGGGGTCAATTCCATTTTATCAATTCCAATTCCACATCAATTCATTTTATCAATTCCAATTCTGTTTCCACATCAATTCATTTTATCAATTCCAATTCCGTTTCCACATCAATTCATTTTATCAATTCCAATTCCACTCAGAAAAGTTCAATTCCAATTGATCAATTCCAAGTCCAATTACATACCATTATTTACTTGAGATGAATATTGTTATATTTTAACCATTTAATGCCCAAGATTCGCCAAGAAAAACTAGATTCATCATTAGCAAATGTCCATTTGCAGGATAAGAGAAGACGATTTTTTTAAATTTAGTAATGCAATGACTGGCTCATTTATGGAATCAGTTATTCCACTGTTAATTTTAAAAAATAGTCTCTTAGCATACATGTACAATGACAAGCTTTTTTTTATGTCTAATTATTGTAGATACATGTAAACCTTGCTATTTAAATGCTTGCAATAAAAAGCCTTAGAATACAATGTATACAGTCTGATTAACACCTCTTGACCAGGTGTCTGTTTTGTTTTAAAAGCTGACCCATTTCACAGACAGGGTGTTCAATGAGTCCTATGTTATGTAGGAGGGTATAATTACAGGGCAATTATCTTGTAATGTATTGCTTTCTTCACCAGTTTCATTCCCTGCGGATGATAGTTATTACTTTATTGAACACTTGTTAACATCTTGATGAGTAATTTTAACACAATTTGGTTATCTTGGTTCTAGCTTATATAATTGAAATCATTTTAACTAATTTGTATGATTTTAAAGATGGCATGATTTCATAGAGATGAAAACCTGTTTCCAGGGAATGCAGAATGAAATAAGTTCAAGATCAGTGGCTTTGATTGAATAAAGGAGGTACAAAGCTCACATAGGATAAAAGTCTTAATTGGTCACTGGTCAGGGAGAATTGAGTTAATTCAATAATGTATTAAAGTTCATAGCATTTATCAGATCTTTATTTTGTCAATTCAGAGTGAGATTATTTTTGAAAATTTGCCACTGGAATTACTGGCTCAGTTATCCAGCTAGCTACTCTGGTGGTAAATTTTCAAAAATAGCCTTCCATTGGCCTGCCAGTGCACATTTCTGACTCATTGCAGAAGGTGTTTTGGCCGGCTTAGGTGTTAAAGGGTTAAGGGCTAACTTGCTCACCACTGAATTATCAGTATCTCAAATTCTAGTCTTCAAAGCAAACATATAACTATGTTGTTAAAATTAATTTTAATAGAAACTGTTGCAGTCTTAGGAGACAAGTATTTAATCAAATTAATTTAAAATATTCAAAAAAGCACCTAATAGCAGCTGGCATAATAGATATCATCAACCTGCATATAGAATGAAATGTGGTAAATGGTATCATATAAATCATTTAGGATGAAATACATTAAGGGCAGGCATATAAAGAGCAGTGTATAATTTACAGATATTACATGTACATTTTATTGCCAACAAATTACAATGTTCAGTAAATCTATCACAAATTATGACTGGAATTGATTGGAATTGAATTGGAATTTATCAATTCCAGTCAATTCAAATTATCAATTCCAATTCCAATTCTGGTGTCTTCAAATTTATCAATTCCAATTCTTGAGTCATCAGATTTATCAATTCCAATTCCAGAATTGAATTGGAATTGACTGATCAATTCCAATTCCAATCGGAATTGACCCCTACCCTGGCTGATGAGGTTTTAAAAGGTTAATATGAACGTTTATCACATTTTTTGGGTTCAAGCGGCTTACCAGACGTAAAAAGCCATTTTTGTTTGATATGAGTCTTAAATGATTAAGAAATTACTTACACATCTTGTAGCTGCATCTGATAAGTTTCTGAGGGTCCATAAACAGTTCAGCACTAATCGTTGACTTTGATGACCCAAGTGCATAGACAGGCTCTGCATACCTCCTAGGAAAACAATGACACCACATGTAAACACACACACTGAGCTAAGTATATGATGAAATTATAATGTACACAGATACATGGATTCACAAACATACAGGTTTGACAGTTTCAACCAAAGCACTAATTCGAGACCTTATATTTAAGGACTCTGTTCAACATTTTAAAGGGGTTCTTTTTGCTATCGTTCCCGACTGTATTTTTAATGGCCAAGACAGCCAAACCTAGACTTTGCAGTTGTCTTCAGGAATGACCATTTGAAATGGTTAGAAATAGGGTTTCACAGATTTTTGCTATATTTAAGCATGTTTACGGTGTCTTAACCCTTTAATGGTCAAGCCAGTCAAAATGGCCTCTGCAGTGGTATTGAGGAATTTCCATTTGTCGACCAAACGACAATTTTTTTTAATTCACCACTGTCATGACTGGCTCAATAACCGAGTCAGTCATTCCAGCGTTAAATTTTCAAAAATTGTCTCTTGCCTGCAAATGGACATTCAATGAGCTAAAATTTTGATTTCTTGGAATATACTGATCATTAAAGGATTAATAGCAAAAATTAATGGATCCATTTATAGCGATGTCCCACCCATTTCTAGCAAAGCTCCGCCCATTTCTCGCAAAGCTCTGCCCATTTCTAGCTAAGCTCCGCCCACTTCACACATCGATTTATATACATTGAACCCCGATTTACCAGAATCCCCATTTCAAGGTAACTATACAGGTGATATATTGAATATTGCAGTCACCAAATACATACAATTTGTTTTTTTGATGTTCATGATGGTTTGATGTTCATGATGGAGCTATGTGTCATTTTGATTGTGACGTCAGCTAACTAGTAACGTAATTGATTATGATGTCAGATACTTGAGTGACAGATGGGCTCCCTCCTATCTTATATCTAAAGAATGTGAGGACAGACTAGTTAGAACCATGTGGTAAGTAACTAGGACCAATGAATATTTGTATTTAATGTTATTATTGTAGAACTTACCAGCCTCAACAATGGCAGGTTTATTACTGGAACAGACGGAGAGCACCTTGAGAACACGGGATGTAGTCCAGAGTAACTTCTCATATGTGTATGACCTCATGATACGAACCAACTCACCAGGACCACCGCTTGCCAGTATTATTAACTGAAAAACATGCATTAAATCAAACATTAAATATGGATTACAAATATTTTAAATTATGGAAATTATTAACTAAAGGCTTAGGTCTGCGAATGTCAAGACATTTTACTGAATTCTCATTTCACTTTATGTAGGACGCGACAGAAATTATTTGTCAGGGACAATAGTAAAATCTGCCCTTGTGATACCAATTTTTATTTGACTTTCAAATCCAGGATGAATAGATAAAACAACAACAATATGAGCAAGAATGAATGTTCATATGCAGGCCAAGCGACTATTTTCGAAACTATCACTGAAATTAATGGCTCCGTTATCGAGCCAGGTATTCCAGCTTTACATTTTCAAGAAATAGTTTTCTCTTGGTCCGCATATGGCAATTCCTCATTGCAGGTGAACTAAGCAAGTAATTCCAGTCTTAAATTTTCAAAAATATTTTATCTTGGTCTATAAATGGAAAATCTTTGAGAAAACGACTTCTTTAACAAATTCGTGGGTTAAACTTTTAAATTGACAGCAAGACGCTGTCCAGCTTTGACTTCCGATAAATGTATTTTCGAATTAGAACATAACTTTCCTCTAATGTTACCTAGACAGATATCCAAATACTTCATGTATGACCCTCCCTTACCTTGCTTTCTTGGTTTCCATAAGCCAGGATCTGTAAGCAGTCTGTGGTGATAGCGAGGAATTTGACGTTATTTCTTTGCAACAGTGCGACCATTTTCTGAAGACCACCGGCCAGACGTACGGCCATCTTTGATCCTTCTTGATGTAGTAAGAGATTGTGGAGTGTGGTGATAGCGTAGAACAAAACAGATTCAACAGGTGAACTGTAACGAGAAAATGCATGTATAACATTACATACCTGTTAATATACGGATTTGTGGCAATAAGGTATTAGCATCGACAGGGGGGATGGAACTCAAAACTGGCAGCAGGGTTTATTATCATAGCACAGAAATTTTACCACCAGATCAACGCTGCAAGCAGACAATACGTGACATTATAATCATGTTAGCTGACGCAACATTAGATCCTGAACATTAAAGTGTTAGACTGATATGAGTAGTATTTGTTCATATATGTTCAGTGGTTTATGAGTATCTCCTGTTCTATCACTATTATCAGCTCACCTTAGCAATTTAACGAGAGCTGGAATTCCGCCAGACTTAAATATCGCGAGAAGTCCCTGTCGATGATGTGACAGATTGTGTAGCGTTCCCGCAGTGCAACGCGTCGTCTCCAGATCATTTGTATTGCTCATCGCACGCACGAGCGCCTGAACCATCTGTGCCGAGTTCATGATCGCGTGTCGACTCGCCTCTTTTTTGGATAACTGGTGAACCATCATGGCGGCTTGTGACACAACCACTTGGTCTTCATCATTCAAAAGTTTGGTCAGTTCAGGTATTGCTCGTGTGGCAAGATCAGCATCGTCCTATAATAAAGTACACAGATTAACTTAGATGTGATGCTAAATAATCAATGGTTTAACACCTCCCAGTAAAAGCGCTGTCATTAAATTTCTGTTTTCGTTAACTATTATTAGTCTGGGTATTTATTCATTAACACGTTAACCTAAGAAAATTTCAATTTTCTCATAGAAAATGTACATATGCAGACCAAAAGACTATTTTGTAAAATTTACCACTGGAATGACTGCATCGGTTATCGAGCCAGTCATTCTAGTGGTAAATTTTCAAAAATAGTCTACTCTTGATGGTTGGTATTGGTGTTAAATGGTTAAACAACAGACAGATGTGCAAAATATTCCAAATTTAGGCGCATGTTTGGGTGATGTACAATTATCCCGTTAACTTCCGAATAATTCTCTCAAACTTACATAGGTGTTGCAGCGTCAAGATTTTCAGGGACGTACCTATGGGTATCTAGACGGGATGGACTGATGAAGATGTAAACATTAGGCACATTGTTGGGTGGTGTACAATCATCCATTGAAATTTCAGACAATTCTCTCTCAAACTGTAGGAGTTGTAGCGACAAAAAATCTGAGATTTACAGATAACCTATATGGACGGATGGGATGGACCATTGAAATTCTTTTTAATATTACGCACCTCTTTGGGTGGTGTACAGTCAACCTGTCAAGTTTCAAACAATTCTCTCAATCTGTAGGAGTTGCAGCAACAAGATTTTCTGCAGATGTACGAATGTACAGACAGATGGGATACAGTTGAAAAACATGTTACCAATCAATTCTATCAGATTATAGAAGTTGGAGAACTAAAGATTAATGAGCCAGTAATTTCAGCAGTAAATTTTCGAAATTAGTGTTGGGCCTGCAAATCGACATTGAATAAGCAGAATGCTAAATTTTCTGGACAAATCTTATTCATTAGATTGTTAATAACAAACAATAATTTCCGGATGACCTTACATGTGCACTAGTAAGCTATGCTGTGTTTGTGTATACCTGGTAATTAATGAGATTTACTACAGCATGTTTTAGCATTTGAGATGGTTCAGCAAGCCTCTGTACAGCGGTTGGCTGATCGGAGTACATCTGCGTCGATGGGATTTGAACACCTTCCTCCAATGTTTCTGGAAACATCGCCGCACGGACACGCTGAGAACGTGTCTGTGAGAGCTGTTGGTTCATTTCTAAATAAATTAAATGAATAAATAGCTTTGGATTAAAATTCATTTATCAAATTTAACGACTAATTAAAGGGAATGGAATACAAGGACATGAAAAATGGCTGCTTTGTCATATTTCCAACTCATCTCTTGGGTAGTTAGGCAGTCAGATGAAATGCATAGAATAAGAGGCCACAGCTATGTTGAAAATGGGTGTTACTGAAAGATAATAATAATAATAATAGTACATTTGTAATGCGCTAAATCCATGCGATTGCATGCTCTAAGCGCTGACAATAAGAGAGAAATTTAGCCCACAGCTTACGGGAAAGCTTCTTTAAACAAGAATGTTTTCAAGTTAGTTTTAAATACGTTTTCTAAATAAACTATCCATCATAATAAAGTGAGTAGAACACAAAACAGACGTACATCTGTTTTGTGTTCAAGTCCCTTTATTATGGTAAATAGTTTATTTTGAAAACGTGCGTTACTGAAAGCTGCAGTACAGGTGTACTGGTTGCATCATGTGATCAATAACACACATAAATCCAAGTACCCTATATGCATTTAATTAAAATCAATACAACAATACCCTAAACAAAGGCACAATGAGGGCTTCTATTTTGAGCATCAATAACCTTAATCATTTCAATTTTGACCATAAAATCAATATTGTCTAAGACCAAAAAGGACCCGAGCAGTTTCCTGTCTGGATTAACAATAACACCCTACGATGTATACGCAAACCAATAGCGGGGGATGACCCGAGTAACACAAAACAATAGCATAGAAAAGCAGCGCAAGACTTGTAAACATATTGATTTTGGGTAAGAGTACTTACTAGTGATGTCAGTAGATAATCAATGGTGTAAATTATAAGCAAATTGTAACCCTTTTTAGCCTCAAATTTCTTCAACTCGAAGAAAATGTCAATTTGCAGACCAAGGTGTTTTGAAAATTTACTATCAGGCTCGGTTATAGAGCGAGTCATTCTAGTGGTAAATTTTCAAAAATCGTCCTCTTGGTCTGCAATTTAGACATTGGAAGCCACCAGACAATAATCTCAATGGGCAATAACTCTGAACCTGCTGAATACTGTGAAAAGAATTGGCCTGAAGTTGTTGGTGCCTTAGGCACCAACAGCTTTCAGTCAAATTGTTTTCAAAATATTTAGCAGGTCCAGCAATATAACCCTTGGAATATGTCATCTGCAAAAACTCAGTAGTTTTGACAGTTAAACGGTTCTGAATCATGTTGACGATTATCACTTGCTACCGGTCATCTTTCACCCATTTTACTCAACTGGATCAACGTTCTAATAAGAATTTCTAACAAGCCTATGATAATTTTTAATTTATAATATTAATTTTTAAGACCTTTTTACAAACACAATCAATTTAATGGACCTTTCCATTTTTAGCTATGCCCCGCCCATCTCTAGCTCAGCTCCACCCACACCTCGCTCGTGCTGGGATCGATCGACCGCTGAACTCCCTGATTATCAATTTCCCGGAAAGTATATAGGTAAGCTGGTGAATATTTTGAAACTAATTTGACTGGATGCTTTTGCGGTCAAATTATTTTCAAAATATTCAACAGCATGTTTATTCAATAGTAGACATACAATTCGTACAATGTGACGGTCTATTAAGAGTTAAAGATGGGCCTAATGGAATAATTTATTACGTCAGATCATCAATGGATACTCTGGAAAGGTGAATTGCCGTACAGTTGATAACTAATGTTAAATTTGGAAATGACGTTGCTATTTTTTGGCAATCTCAGACATTGGAATTTTTTAAAAAGCATTTGTTTTAACATGTACATCAACATAGAACAATTAACCTTTCACTGGTCAAGATTAGTCAAAGAAATCTATATATTTGCTTAGTGAATGTGCATTTGCGGGCTAAAAGACTAATACTTGTAAACTTTCTACTGGAATGACCGGTTCCGTCACTCCAATGGTAAATTAAAAAAGTTCCTCTACGCCTGCAAATGAATATTTCTCAAAGACCACTGTAGAGGTCATCTATTGTCAATTTGGTCCATTAACCCTTTAATGGTCATAATCAAGCCAGTCTTTCCAGTAATAAATTTTCAAAAATTGTATTATCTTGGGCCCGTAAATGGACATTCAATAAGAAAATGATTAAATTTTTTAAAACAAATTTGATCTAAAGGTTTATGTGTTAATTATTTGACATCAATGTGCTAAGCGACAAGCGATGTTGATGATTGTAGCATCAAAAGATTGCCACTATGAATGGGTACTGTAGTTGTGTGTGGGTAGGCGGGTAGTATTTCCGCGACTTACCATCAACTTGTTCTTGTGTGAATCCCTGACCAAAGCTTTGATCCCAGTCAAACATCATTCGTGATGTGTCCATGTTCTGTTCCTCATCCTCCTGTACCGCCGCCGCCTCATGACCCTTACTGCTGATTGACGGTGTCTGAAATAACACAATAACACATTATGTGCGTGAGTGATTATAACGGAGTGATCTGAAACGATTGATTTAAAAATAATTGTGATAATTCGATTAATCACTGGTTACGAACTGCAATAAAACGACAATAACGGAACCTGCAATTGTGCTAAGAAATGCTCATTTACAGGTTAATAGAAGACTATTTTTGAAAACGTATCACTGGAATGCCTGGCTCGATGTTCGAGCCAGTCATTCCAGTGATACATTTTCAAAAACAGTCTTCTCTTGGCCTGAAAATGGGCATACATTCACTGCGCAAAATGTCAATTTTCGTGACCTATCACATTAAAGAGTAACTAAAAAATAGGTTTTGCAATATTTTAAGAATAGGTTATTCACGATTATTAAATTTTTAATCATATAAATTTACAATGAAAAAAATTATCACAATTTTTTTTTTAATCACATACTCGGCACAAGCATAAATTATTCCAATAAACGCAGAGATGTGAAAAACCAGTGGGAGAATTTACTACTTTAATGGTCCAGCCGGCTAAAACCATGCCATAGTTTTTCGGAATGTTTATTTGAAGGTCAAGCGAAGACCATTCTTTAAATTTTACCACTCGAATGCCTCGATCAACAACCGAGACATTCATTCCAGAGGCAAGGTTCCGAATAGTCTTCTCTAAACCAGCTTTAAATTTTACCACTCGAATGCCTCGATCAACAACCGAGACATTCATTCCAGAGGCAAGGTTCCGAATAGTCTTCTCTAAACCAGTAAATGGACATTCAATAAGCAAACATATCGATTTTATTGACCAAATTTGACCATAAAAGGGCTAAGAGAAATTGGTATTTGCCCATAGGCAACTTCCATTGTGATTGCTATTTTAGCATCATACCAGTTTTTCTAGCCATTTACTTTTGATGGCAGAACAATTACAATAAATTCAAAATATTCAACACAAAGGAGGACCATTGATATTGGAGAATTTCCGGAGAATTTTGGAAAATCCAAGATGGTTGCCAGAAAGAGTGACCACTCAAAATTTTCAATAGGTTCTGGAGCCTACCATCATAGCACCCTTCCCGCCAAATTTGGTTGAACTCTGTCAAAACAGTAAAGGAGATGCAATTTGACGGACTGATGACAGCTGGCCGCCATAGCATAAGCTGACTTGGCCAGGTGAGCTAATAATTTATAAACCTTAACTATTAAGCACTTATGACAGACTAAATCGCGTCACTATCATTACAAGTGTTAAATTTTCAAAAATTGTATTCTCTTGCCTTGTAAACGTACATTGCACAAGACCATAACAGAGGCCAGTTTTGCCTGCCATGAACATTAAAGGACGAAAACGGCCAAGACCGGCCTCTGCACGGGTCTTGAGAAATGTCCCCTTGCGGGCCAAGATTATTTTTGAAAATTTACCACTGGAATGACTGGCTCGATAACCGAGCCAGTCATTCCAGTGGTAAATTTTCAAAAATAGTCTTCTCTTGGCCCGCAAATGGGCATTCAATAAGTAAATATTTTAATTTTTTGAACAAATTTAGTCATTAAGCAAATTACATGTGAACCATTTTTAGTCCGGGAGCCAATTTTCAAAAGGGGTCTAGAAGAATGATTTCGTAGCACACCCAGTATTCAGAAGGTTTGTCTGTATATTATGCTAGACCGATGTCTTGGGCATATTCTGAGCCGTGTTGTACAAGAAAATTATGGTATCACTAACCCGTGATAAGCCCATTTACAATAGGTGTTGAATGTAGCTCTCAAACAATTTTCACAATGGTAAATTTTTCACAAACTTAAGCGCATGTTATATCAATACAATCTTAACCAAAATGGAAAGGAGTGATCGTATACCGCAGATTTATACATAATCAACCTTGTTTAAGACACCCGTATGTTGCTTTGTACATATTGGGGCACTTAGGTCTTCTTGTGACTAGCAATACCGTAGCTACAACAATGCCCATGTTTTCTACATTTTTCATAATTAAACTTTTAACTGACATGCAGTGCATGTCTACACAAGCTGGCAGGACATATTTATCACGTGAGCAAATGAGAGAATGTTACTCATCCGTGTCAGAGTCATCTTCGACAATTGTATGCTGAACATTGTCACACATTTCACCTCCCATACAAAGGCATGCTTCAGTGCAGAGTAGATTGTTAGCCTTGCATTGACAGAGATCTGGTCTTTTGCAGGCAGACTTTTGACATCTACATGATGTGAGTTCAATTAATCCAAATGGAGCAGGATCCTTTGATATTAGAACAGGCTTGAGTAGACCATCCACTATACTCCAGCCATGTCCATTTGGAGATGGAAGATTCTGAACAGCTTGCAATGAACGTCTCCAAACAAGAGCTTGAAAATTGGCCCTTTCGGTGTGATGCTTTAGACTATTCGATGTAGGTGGAAGATTTTCATTTCTTTGTCTCTTTTGACAAACGAGCCAATAACGGGTTTCATCAGCTGTCTTTCCCACATCCCTGGTGGTATACAACTCACAGACAAATTTCTCACATAGAATTGCAGTATTCGGTGATAAGTCAACATGTTCGCCGAGTTGGGCTAAGCTAAGCTGATGACATTCAGATGACTGAGATTGAATGCTTTCCTCTTAGCGACTCCAAATAATGCACTAGTGCTATCACAACCTGTAAGAGAATGAAATCCAGGCAAAGACAGACAGATAGCTGGGCCCAGTACTTGAGCAACTGTATGTATTGGTATGTATCGCAATTTGTCCTTTGTGCCCGTACGGAACCATAGTTCAGAACAGTGAAGCGAATGATACGTATATATACTAAGTACTGCCACGTCTGTATCAGGAGACTGTATAACAACACGCATGTGGTCTTTTGAAGCGTGTAGCGGTGCAACATCATACGCGTATCTGCTTCCTCGTGATCTGATCGAAGTTCTTCCAAATACGACGAATTGTTCGCTGAAATGACAACATCCATTCCATCGTTAAAGCCACCAGCAAGAATGACGCAATTGTTGGCAGATAGCATATTTGGACCAGTATCACGCCACCGCTTGCTGAGAAATGCAACCAGGTTACTTTTGTTGCTTGGATTGCTGATGTACTTGGCCCATTGCTTTGGAATGGGAGTATTTTCTCGAGCAATCTTTACTTCCAATGCTGTTGATGACCCATGTTTTAGCCGCTCTTCCGCTTTGAGAGATTCCAGTCTATCATATCTGTCAAAAACTATATCCACTCTGTTGCAGTCTTCTTGATTCAGTGGAACTGTAAAGATGTGCCAGTATTTATCAGCCAATTCTCCAAATGTAGACGTACCTCCAGTTTTAACCATTTGCACAATTGCCATGCCATCTACTACATAAGCTGTTGTGCCTGTCTTGTCAACAGGTGGAAGCCGTCCATCAACATTTACTTCCTTTTCTAGTTCACTTAACAAAACACTTTTCACATTCTTTCTTAAGAGTCCCATCCGTATGTGACAATGATAGTGGAACAGCAGACAGTTCATACGTCATCACTAGTTTTAAATCAACATCTCTGGACCTTGCGGCAATAATTAATCGACCAAATAGTTCGCGGTCAGATCTCACATTGTGAATTTTTTCATCATTTGTTTTGAGTTTTTTCTTCTGTGCTAGGCTGGCAAATGTTTTAAGTTTTAAGTGTGGCAACGTGTCCCAAAAGCTTCTCGTGTTAGTGTCCAGCCGCTCCTGAACAAAATTTTCCATAATCTTACCAATGTCACAGGCGGAAACAAGTCTCTTGGCGATTTCACTAGGCAATACCACGCCAGTTGCAATGTTTACAAGCGGAAGACACTCGCTGTCGTCGTTTTCCGCAATATTAAAGGGATTGGTCATTATATCTGATGAGAACATCGAAAGTATCTTCTGCACATCGGTTTCATCCCTGTTCATTCGATTAGTCCCCATTTCCTTATGTACTCCAAACATGTGACTATCTTGTAACCCACACATTTGCTTTGTGACCGTTGTTATGGCTGCCCTCTCGTGGCTAGTTAAAAACCACCTCTCCAGAGCTCCTGGCTTTTGTGTTATTCCAATAATACCACCTCGCTTTTTGGAATCCAAATTAATCGATTGCTCTAAGGCCATATCTGTCCACACTTGATTGAATGGATGGTCTGAGCGACTTACGGAATGATTTCCATTCAAGAATTGTTCATGTACATGGGGATGTGTACTTGGAAACATCTTCATGTCCGCAAGATATATTGGCAGCCATCTTGCATAATTGGTTCTGTCCATGCTGTAGAAATATGGCGCCATAGCAGCAGTAGCAGATAGGTGTGCCTGCCAATCTCCAGTTCTCTCAGCTCTTATGAATCCAAGCAGCAGCTCTACCATATGAATATATGAGTTCCAAAATGCGAACAGGTGTGATTCCGAGCTTGACTCAACTTTAAAGGATTTGAACAGCTGTTGCAATTTATTCACGTACATACACCTCTTTGAAATTTTCTTGCAGTGCGTCGATATCCGTCTAAATATCATATATGGTGAATCTAATACGATATTACTTTGGTTTATGACACGATCATGCTTATATCGTTGTGCAATGTGGATACAGCCAAAGCCTAGACCCCCTATGCAAAGAAATCAGGATAACTAATTAGTGCTACCACAATTTGTTTGTACAACAGGGCTTAAAATGTGTGGGACATGTCCCCCAAGCCACAGCAAGTGTCAGACCTTCCGAATACTGGGTGTGCTACGTCACGATTCTGACCTAGCTTTAGCTCCTGGACTATTTAAACTCCCATGTTCCTGTTTGGACTTTCAAAACTATTATCCAGGAAGTCAAACAGATTAGAAATTAGTGAAGCCCTTCCTGCACCAATGACTAAGTGTCTTTTATATGGTGGTGGTGCTAAGGTACCAGTCCATATCGCATATAGAGGAGAATCTGGAACGAGGTCACTTCATATCACTATTATGGACCGAGTTGAAAATTATCAATTTTCACGAGCTTTAGCGAGTGCATAATTGATAATTTTCAACGAGAAGTGACGAAAAGTGACCGACTGATTTTATTTATCATATAAACTGTAATTTTGAAATATTTGCCATTTGTTGCTGATGTGACTTATCTGATTTCTCATTGTTGATTTTGTGTGAAATCTATACTGCCGCTGCGACGCACCACTACTTCATAACAGATACTGAATGCGCAGCAAAATAGTGACAAACACAAAATCTGGTGATGTCAGCCGTTAAATAGTATTTTACCTGGTCATTGAAAATTATAGCCACGGCCATCAATTGTTACTTCGATGACATTTTGTGATGACGTTTCATGAATGACAAATCGTAGTAAAACAGTACCGTGTAGTAATCCCTACATGTCACGCTCACATCAATCAATGTTTTAATTGGTCGATTTAAATGGGTTGCGCACCCAACAGCCAATGAAAATACTCCGTTGAATATGGCACGTGCTCATATCGAAAAATATGGAACGAGCTAGAAGGCTTGTTTATATGACAAAAATTATAAAAGTGTGCAGGGCTTTAGATTTACCTTATTTGGGCACTCTATATATCTGTTCTGGGTTCCATCAATGCTCATAGAAACTACAGAATTTGGAAATCTGAGATTGATTTTGAGCCATTTTAGTTTTAATAGCACAATAAGACCTCTGAATGGGCATAAAATGTCACAGCATCCATCTCTTGAGTATTTAATTGTCTGTAAATCAGTTAATTAGTGTTCATAGCAGGCAGTGGGATTTTAATTTCGGCCTAATATTTATTTGGGCATGACATGTAGTCATAGCTTAGGGGTAATCTAAAGCCCTGGTGAGATTTTAAAATAACACGCAGATGTAATACTTTCATTATTTTCATATAATCATGTGTATATCACATTGTACTAGCTGTAGCCCTGTAGACATTATGTATTTGCTTCACCTGTGTGGTGGCTCCTGAGTGGATGCCAGAATCTCCCATGTACTGATTCTGTTGCCACATCATGGTCTGTTGTTGTTTGTTCTCAATCGGCATGTCAGAAAGATCCATGTAGTTTCCACCCTGTGACTGGACTGAAATTCAGACACACATGCACTGATTAACCCTTTAACCCTTACCACACTGATGTCAATATTCTATCTTTTATTGTGTCAATAGAAGAGAAAGCAATGTACATTTTTCAACAATTTTGGTCGACGATGTTGCTGTCTACGACAGCAGCATCTCCCACCAAATTTGCAGAAAAATTAACACTAGTTCATCTTTTAATTTAATTTGAAAATTTTAGATTTTAACAGCAGAGCGCTAACTGTTATGGGTTAATGGTCAAGATTGGGAAAAAATAAAATTTTGGTCTATATTGTAAATCATTATTTTGAGAACAGCATTGCTTATAGTTATTACCATTAATGGCAGCAACTGATGTAACACTGAGCAGGGATTTACCGGACTCCTGCATCATATACCCTTAAAAATACACACAGGACCCACAAAGAAATAGAGAGCGCATACCTATGGATGCAAAGACACCTACCCCAATAAATTTATTACAACAAACTTAGCCATAACAAATATCTAAGCCGCTAAATATTCAAGTGAAGTTCGCAATAATTTGCAAACATTTTCTGTAGTTTGACAAGTCGTCTTGTTGCTGTTTGATGTGAAAAAGCTTCTGCTTTTATCTCAGTGCCACTGTCCTAGATATCCCTAAAATAGGTTATTGCAGCATTTCTCGCACACTAGGACTGCCATTATTGATCTTGGGACCCTCAAGATAAGGTGTGTTGAGTCCCGTGGACTCCCAAATTTACAGACCGAGGTAAATCCCTGACAAAATATATGCCAGCTTTGAGCGGCACCTAGCGGGGCTTAATACGCCTGGCTCTGGATGAATTTTAAGCCTTTCATGCGCAGTGTTATTCTGAGGTCCAAGATTCACGGAGACATTGAGGTTTTGAGGTCCCTTCCTACTATAAGTAAATAGGGAGATGTTAAATCTGAGGAGACGTGTGTATTATCAGGTGGGCAAATGGCCCATGGCTCACCCTAGGCATGACACTGATGGGGATATTTCTCGAAAATATGGACATATATCTGTGAAATGAAATCATGACACTTCGTTTCAAACTACTGGAAAAAGAATATCAAATGTAGGTCAAAGTCTCTGAGATATGGCCCGGACAAGCAAAATTTGTATTGTCTTGGCAACAGAGGGGATATAATATACTTTATATGTTGATTACTACTTACTTGCTCTGCCTTGAGCGGCATTGGGCTGCATCTGGTACGTACTCATTGTGCTGGTTTCTGTAAAGATAAGAGGATATAATATTATAATGTTATCATGAGCCATTTATCCCTTTAAGTCCTCAATTGTTAAAAAAAAAATTCAATTTTCTCAAAAATGTAAATTTGCAGGACAAGAAGACTATTTTTTTAAATTTACCTCTGGAATGACTGGCTCGGTTATCGAGCCAGTTATTCAAGAGGTAAAATTTGAAAAATAGTCTTCTCTTGCTCTGCAAATTTACATTTCTCAAGACAAACCGTAGAAGCCATTTTTGACTGATACAAGTTAAAAGGTAAGTCTGTTACTTAGAAACGTCCGCAATGCCCATGGGGAAATGTTCATTTGCAGAATAAGTACATTTTTTTTACCACTTGAATGACTGCTTCGATAACCAAGCCAGTCATTTCAGCGGTAAATTTTCAAAAATAGTCTCTGGAAAAGCAAATTATGGACATTTTCTGAGAAAAGTTCCATTTTCCTAATTAAAATCGAAGATTACTGGTTTAATCTGAAAACATGTTACAATAACCAATATCGATAACACAGCGATAACAATACATGTGTCCATTTTCACTAACCTGTTATTCAGAAATCCAGGTATTTATACGCCATGTTAAAAGTCCAATGCATTGAGTGAATGTTATTTAACTATGTAATCCGAGTCAGTTTCAAAACATAACTACCTACATTCATAATGGAGTGTTCCTGAAAATGGACATGTGTTGGTGCCATTATATTACAGATATTTGATAGTCCTGATTGAATTATAACTTAACATGAGTTTTAACACTTTCCTGATGAAGCCGGCCACAACCGGCCTGTGACCAGGGCGTGAAATAAGGCCCTTTTACATGCACAATGCAGGTAAAAAATGACTGGTGCAGGTAAATTTGTAATACTGAATGCACACACATTTCTGGCTGATAAGCTACAATCTTAACGCTCTCAGACAAATCCCTGAAAAAAGGAAATTCTTTACGATATAAAACTTATTATGTTGAATATTTTGAAATTAATTTGACTGGAAGACGTTGCTGCCTAGGTTTTCCTGTATGGTTGTGTTGAAACCGAGATATAAAAGAAATGAAAGGATTAATTTATGTGCGTGTACGCAAAATCCAAATGTTAGATGCACTTTGACCGGCCTCTGCAGTGGTCTAGAAGTATGTCCATTTGCAAGTCAAGAGAAGACTACTTTTTCAAAGTTTACGATTGGAATGACTGGCTCTGCTTCCAGCGCTAAATTTTCAAAAATAGTTTTCGCTTGACCGGCACTTGAACTTTGTCAGGTCAGTTTTGCTTGGTTTAAAGGATTAAACATATCTTGTCTACCATGTACATCAAGCCTTGCATCGTTGATAAGCCTGCAACTTCATTTGGACATAATATAACCAAGAGTGCATTTCCATCACACTATAGATGCAGTTAAAATAATTACATATAGATATACATGTACATATCACATTTCTGTCCGCCCTCCACACTTATATTGGATTTTGTATGCTGTTACATGTTATAACGATTTTAACCATTTGACTGCTGAGTTTTTGCAGACATATTCCATTATATCTGTGAACATGATAAATATTTTGAAAACAATTTGACTTAAAGTTGTTGGTGGCTAAGCCATCAACAGCTTTCAGTCAAATTGTTTTCAAACTGTTCAGAAAATTAAGATTTTTTGCTCATTGAAATTATTGTCTGATGGCTTGCAGCAGCGAGACCATTAAGAACATCAGCCACCTATAGGCGAGGTGAACCTCGGCTGCTGTAGTTGTCTTAGAAGCATTATTTTCAAAATTATTAAATATCCAACAATATTTGCTACAAATAAATAACCTGTTGTACACCTGGTCTGTAGAGCTAACAGGGTAATCACAATTCATCTATGATTATTAATCCTTGTGAAACACACAGAATGGACATTTCCAGTTTTAGCTACACCCTGCCCATCTCTAGCTAAGCTTGACGTGTTGGGATCGATTAATCCCTGAATACCCTAACTTAATTTCCTTTAAACTATACAGGTAAGCTGTTGAATATCTTGTGAATAATTTGACTGGGCACTGTTGCTGTTAAATTAGTTTCAAGATATTCACTAGAATATTTATTAAATAGTAAATACATACAATTCGTACAACAACGCATAGTCCATCTTCAAATATGCGTTCTCCGTGACCCTTATCTCAGTCATTCACGATGTCATTCACTATGTCATTCTACACCTCACATAGTTGATTATGACGTCATACGATGGATGCATAAACTGGAAAGGTCTATTCTTCTGTTTACAAGTTATGTTTATCTCTTTATAGATTTCTATGGCAAATGAGATGAGTGGACCCAAAACAAATAGCATTATAATTTAGAAACATGATAAAGCTTACCTAAAGTACGTAAACGGTACAATAAAATCAAAAAATCATATATATTTCTCTTACTCTTATCACTGCAGTTACTTGCACAAGTAGCCGAAATTACTATTTCAGTAAAACGGCGAGGGTTTTTGCTTTATTATACTTTATCTATGAAATATGAATGTTTTCAAATCTAACTATGAATTCATATTTCCCGGTAAATAACTGAGCACACAAGCAGACAATTAATTTTATATACTTAATATTTCAAACAAGTCCGACTGAGAGACGACGAGTGGTAACTAAAAACAGTTGAATACTTTCCTTAGTGAAAGTAGTTCCGTTTATAACGGTATAGAAATAATCAAATAAACAGATTAAAATGAAACCTTTCAACGACAAATCCCTAAATATTAATTCTTTACAATATATAATTTCTTCTGTTGAATATTTTGAAATTAATTGGACTGGAAGACGTTGCTGCTGCTGCCTTACGGTTTCCAGTCAAATTAATTTCAAAATATTCACCGGTATTCCTGTCTGGTTGTATTGAAAATGAGATATGTGGAATCCATCTGTGAAACTGTTAAGCATAAACCATCTACGGCTGCAACATCTTATAGATGAATCTCCATGTAATAGTTTGAGAATATTACAACAGCTTACCTGTACTCTATGGCTGTCTGGATACCAAGACAATGGGATTTTCATCGATAAATGGGTTAAATTACGCAAATACGAGTGACCAGACTTGATTATTGATATCCATGGTATATATTAAGTCTTATGAGAGCTTATTTAATCAATTCACAAATAGTCGAATGAGCAGAGAATACTAAATAGTTCTTCTTTAAAGCGGATAATCCATTTTGACAGCTACTTAAATGCTGTATATATTACACTGTTATACACAATGACAGTGACACTAACACCCTGTCAAGATTAACACTGAGGTCCAATAAAATGTATATGAAGGATCATTTATCTGCTAAGAATAATCAGAATATCTTGAAACTTAAATGACTGGAAGCTGTTGCTGCCATCAGCTTCCAGTCAAATTAGTTTCAAAATATTCAATAGTTTTATACCAATGTTTGTTTTGAAATTTTATATAATTTGGGACTTCTGTGTTCAAAGGGTGAAACAACGTAACAGATTTTGCTCATCCAAGTGCAAGCGTGTCATAAATTATAAGCTATATTATTTGATTGACATGTTGTTTGCGAGTGGAATTGTATAATAGAAGATCATAACTACAGTGCATAAGGCGTGTCAGATTGAGTTAAATATGCTTGTTAACGCAGTAGGGGGTCAGGTATGACAGGTGCATAGTACTTTGTAGTCACCAACGTTTACAAAGCAAGCACACCTATACAAAGAAAGCAGATGGCAAACAAGGATCTTATTCTAAAGTTCACCCTTTAATGTTTCAGTCAATCTGCAGTGGTCCTTTGATATGTCCATTAGAAGGCAAAGAAAATTTTTAAAATTTACCATTAGAATGACTGGCTCGCATTGTCAAAGATAACTTTCTCTTGGCCAGTAAATTGGCATTTACCAGGCCACAGGCGTTGAATAAGACCTTTTAAATGCACAATACAGGTAAAAACTGGCTGGTGCATATATACATTTGTGATCCTGGGTGGACAGGTGCAAATACTTGTCTGACTCACTGATATACTGTCAATATATGCTCTTGTAGATTTTTTGCTGAGTGAGTAAAATCACAATGTTAGATGTGCTGTGTTGACTGATGTAGAACAAATTCCTTATTTCTCCACATGGACCACAGAAATGGCAGCTTTTGTCTTTTGGAGTGTTTAACTGCCTCACTGCTACAGGGAGTACAAGCCACCGGACAATAACTTCAATGAGCACACTCCTGACATGCTGAATATTTTGAAAACAATTTCACTGAAAGTTCTTGGTGGCTTAGCCACCAATAACTTTCAGTCAAATTGTTTTCAAAATATTTAGCATGTTCAGAGATATGACCCATGGAATGTTGTTTGTAAAAACTTATTCTTGTCAGAGGGTTAAAAAGGATTTATTAGTCTTATGATATCCTCACGCATTCCCCTACATTTGACTGTCTCCCCCTGACAAATATACACGCTAAAAAAAAAAATACAAGCTCTGTAGATTCAAACCACTTCCTGATAGAACCCAGAAAAAAATTTGCGCTAGCTATCTTGTCTAATAGAGAGAACAGGGATAAACATTTTAATGGCTAAACTTGGTCAAATATATCAAAATATCTGATTATTGAATGTCCATCCATTTGTGGGCCAAAATAAACTATTTTTGAAAACTTACCACCGGAATGATTGACCCGGGTATTAAGTCAGTCATTCCTGTAGTAAATTTTCAAAAATAGTCTTCCCTTGGCCTGCAAATGGAGCTTCATCAAATCCTCCGCAGAGGCTGTTTTTAAACGGCTTTGCCATGAGTGTTAACCCCTAACCTGGATTAGCAACCTTCATTGCATAATGTGATACACAAGATTCATTACATAGTTTAATTAAGTGAAAAGGCAAAAGGGAATTAACAAATGATGTTTATTAGTAATTTCATACCATATTAAATAAACCACCACCGGTAAAAAATGGAGATGAATCGGGATTCTTTGAGAAAAAGCATTTACTAAATCTAGGAACGCGTAACTTGGAACTAATTAACGACGTAGCTGGTGCTTGGCACTCCGCTCTGTGTCAACTGTGTGAGCAGTTATACCGCGCATAGGACTACGGCGCATAGGACTACGTGAACATAACAAAAGCACACCTGAATACTCTTGTAAGCGGTTCTATAGGCGCCGATGTAAAGCGATTAACTCTGTTAATTCACTATTGATCCTTTTGATAACATTATATTTGAAAGTCACTGTTTCTGGAAATTCTGGTGGATACGAGTTTCGGTCAAAATGATTTCAAAATACCAGGGCATAATTTAGAATTTTACATTTGCGTAACATGTATTGCTATGCAAATCATAAATTGTATAGTTGGCGGCAAAAATGTATAGCAACTAACTCTTTCACGGAGAAATTCCCTGTATCTCAATCTCAGAGCAAACGAACAGGAAAGCTCTTGAATATTTTGAAATTAATCACTGGAAGCCATTGCTGCCTAAGGCAGCAATGGCTTCCAGTCATATTAATTTCGAAATATTCAACAGAATATGCTATGCATGTACATAGTAAAGAATGTATTTTTTCAGGAATTCGTCATTGAAAGGGTTAATAATAGAACTTAAGAAAATCAATAATAAATTGCAATCTCGTACAAATTTTGAATAGCAGATATAGCTTTGCATGTTGCAGAATGTATAGCAAATGACAAAATATGTGGAGCAACTTGAGATGTGATACCAGATAAATTATTCCCTGAATACACTGCTGGTTTCCAAGGTCGCAACATGATGCCTCCTGAATAGTTTCAAATTTGTGTAACTGGATGTAGATCCTGTCTCTGGAAACAACGGCTTTCAGTCAAATTGTTTTAAGATTAGACAGTATTTTACCTGCAGGAAGTAGTGGCTAATCAGCTTAAAGTGAATATAACTGAGCTTATATGACCGGCTGTAGGGACATTATTTATTCGCTTGGCATACACCAGAGCACATAGGATCTGCTGAGTCACTAATTGGTCCCTGCCAGTGACATAAATGGTATTAATTTGCTTTTTTCAAATTATTCTGATTTAATTCTGTTTTTTACTGGTGGCTATAAGTTGTTTATTATCTAAATCTATCATTCAAGAGCATTTGTTAGTTCCCTGGTCCTTTCCTTTAACTTAAAGTTAGTTTGTGTCACCAACAAATTTGAGACATTACTTTGCCATTAAGTTACTCAGTTCACTTTAATTAACCCTTTAAAGCTTTCATCGACAAATCCATGAAAAAGTACATTCTTTATGATTTAAAACTTATTCTGTTAAACATTTTGAAATTAATTTGACTGGAAGCAGTCAAATTAATTTTAAAATATTCAACAATTTTCCTGTGTAGTTGCCTTGAAAATGAGGTATGGGGAATAATACATCAGTTTACGGGTTAATAGCCAAATTTAGATTTCTCATAAAAGTGTTCATTTGCAGACCAAGGGAAGCCCTTTTGAAAATTTCCCACTGAGATGTCTGGCTTGGTTATCTTGCCAATAATTCCAGTGATAAATTTTCAAAAATATGCTTCTCTTATTCTGCAAATACAACATTTTTCTAAAGCACAAGTTTCAGAAGCCGTTTATTTTTGACTGGTTTTCCCATTAGTATTAAATACAAGTAGCTCGAAAAAACCCAGTGAGAGAATAGAATACAGTACAGCTCGGAATTAACTTAATATTTCCAAAAACAAAATAAAACATACTAGTTGTTGAATATTTTGTACTTAACTTGATTGGAAGTCAGCTTCCAATCAAACTAAGTCCAAAATTAAGTCCAAAATTTTCAACAGAACAATTTTTACATCATGTTCAAAATTGTACTAAGAAACATGTTTCTGGGGTTTTTTAAATAAATATTTTACCTTACAAATTACGAGCTGTACTGTAAGTTAACTAACCGCTCAGTCAGGCTTTCAGAGAATGTTGAAACTTATTAAATGACTATATGTGCGTATGATTAGTGTATAGATGACATGCCAGAACATGTGCAAATTGAGCGCAGTAACAGTAATTATGCCAGTGCTAAACGCATACAGCGGCTCATTATAAGGCGATTATAATCATATCAGTACAGAAGCTGTCAACTCAATAGGATTGAAATAAATTAACATGTGTCAGGATGACACCCAGCAGAGAATCATTGTGTACATGTATACAGTAGTATGCTAGTAACTGATAAACCAGGCAATAACAAAAATTTTTTTTTGGGGGGGGGGGGGGGGCAGCGAATGTTTATTTTGGAATCAATTCTGCTGTACGCTGTTGCTGTTTAAGACAGCAACGTCTTTCAGCAACAGTGCTGCCAAAATCTATATCAGCTGTTAAATTTTATTACAATGTCTGTTGTCATTAAACCTTTAGCACTCAGAAACAGACATAAATGCCTTCTGCAGTTTTCTTGGAAAATGTCCATTTGCAAACAGACTATTTTTGAAGATTTACGATATGAATGACTGCTTCTGTAATCGAGCCAGTTATTCCAGTATGAAAATTTTCAAAAAAACATCCGTCTGCAAATGGACATTTTCGATGAGAAAATTTAAATTTTCTTGAACGGATTCATGGGCCAAAAGATAATGTGATCGTTTAAGTATTTTTGAAAACATACCAATGGAATGACTGGCTCAGTTATCAAGTCATGTCATTCTGAGGTCTTTAAATCTATTTATTTACATAAACTGAAAAGCCTACACACTTGAGAAAGGGCATAAAAATGTCACCCTTCTGTAGTGTCACCCAATAACTTCAAGTAGCTGTATAAAGAACACTGTACAGCCATTCAAGCTGCTAAATGACTGTACAGCTTAATCAGTCAAACATTCAAGCCTCTAAATGACTGCTCCAGTAGTCATTTAGAAAAATATACATAAAACTTGTAAACCAAGATTATTTTTAAGATTTACCACTGGAATGACTGGCTCTACATCGATTAGTGAGCCAGTTATTCCAGTGATAAATATTCAATAATAATCTCCAACACAATATATGCAAATGGATATTTTTATGAGAAAATTTAATTTTCATTTAAAACAAATTTGAGGGTTAAAGGATTCTAGATTATTTCTCCAGATTTAATACCAGTTTTTAACCTTTTAATGGCCAAGCCGGCCAAAACTGGCCACTGCTGTCGTCTTGAGGCCTGTCCATTTGCAGACTAACAGAAAATTATTTTTGAAAGATAACCACTGGAATAGACTGGTTAAGGTGACCCAAGGGTGGATAATTAAAATATTTACGATATGTGGTCGAAATATACCCACCAACGTGTACAATGTGGTCACAAAAGGCATTTCATCATAGTCATATTTTTGTGATTAATAATAGTCAAGTCGGTCAATAAAAATTTTAATTTCCAAGAAAGTGTTCATGGATTTGAAGACTATTTTTGTCAGAAGCTGTTTTTACATGCTTGGTCATTTTATCACGTAATTAAATTTTGGTCAGGAAAATCCATATATTTGCAGATATGACCAAGGGGAGTAAAGTCAATGACTGGCTCTGTTACAGAACCACTCACTTCAGTGGTAAATTTCCAAAAGTAGTCTGGTCTTGGCATACAAATAAACGATTATGTCTCAAGACCAGTTCAGATGCCGAGTTTTAGCCTGGCCATGGAAGGGTTAAATCGTCAATTGCTTATACAAAACAGTGGGGAAAAAAATGCTAGATCCAGAAACTTATGACCAAGATAGTAATAATACTCTGTTAAAAACCTGCCGTTAACCCCGTAACCCTCAAATTTGGTCAAGAAAATTTTAATTTTCTCAGAGAATGTCTATTCGCACACGAAGAATACTATTTTTGAAAATTTACCACTGGAATGACTGGCTCGGTTTTCAAAAATAGACCAAGATAGTAATAATACTCTGTTAAAAACCTGCCGTTAACCCCGTAACCATCAAATTTGGTCAAGAAAATTTAAATTTTCTCAGAGTATGTCTATTCGCACACGAAGAATACTATTTTTGAAAATTTACCACTGGAATGACTGGCTCAGTTTTCAAAAATAGTCTTCTCTGGGTCTGCAAGTGGACAGATCTCAAAGCCACTGCAGAAGCAGTTTTTTTTGGTGCTAATCTGAGTGTTAAATGGTTAAAAGATTTAATTCTATACTCACAATACACAGTGGACAGAGGTGGCACATAAATGCCAAACTGCAATAAAATGTTGATAATGAAAATGTCACAGCTGAGTGTGAGTGAGGGCTAAGGAAAGCTCAGTCACACTTATTACAGAACAGCTGCAGTCAGCTAGCTGATATAATATAAAACTCCATTCTTCTGGAACACACTAGTCAAAGCTACAAGTGACTGCTGAGCAGGCAATCATGCCAGTGACAACTCAATAATGGTGATGTTCAGCTGTGCTGTGCAAATAATCTCATTTAACCTTCTGACCGCTGAGTTTTTGTAGACAACATTCCAAGGGGTATATCGCTGGACCGGCTAAATATTTTGCTAACAATTTGACTGAAAGTTGTTGGTGGTTAAGCCACCAACAACTTTCAGTCAAATTGTTCACAAAATATTCAGCAAGTCAAGGGTTTTTATCATTGAAATTATTGCCTGGTGGCTTGGAGCAATGAGACAGCAAACCATACAGTAACACAAGCTTGAAATTACAAATGGTGTAGAGAATTATACCATATGCTGTTGAATATTTTGAAACTAATTTGACTGGGAACTGTTGTTGCTGCCATTGGCAGCAACAATTTCCAGTTAAATTAGTTTTAAAATATGCAACAACTTTCCGGTAACATTGTCTTGAAAACGGTTAAATCCAGCAGAGGTTAACCCCTCTACCAACTCAAAATACCCTCTATATGACTGTAATGGAGAGTACTACTAGAAAAGCTAAACTGCTCACACACTACTATACAACAACTCTACAATATGGGCAGAGTTGCCATAGAAACAGACCCACATGAGAAACTTGATTATTTGTCTGCCTAAGGCAGTGAAAAACTGACATCCTTTCAATCAGTGTCATGGAAAGCAGTCTGATAGCACTTCTTGTAGATGAGTTGCCAAAACTGCAACTGACCAATCAGTGACCAGCTAGAATTCAAAATTCTCTCATCTAATACTAAACTTGTGAGTTTGTCTACACAGTGTTTGAACAAACACCCCTGTCATACCTCTACTGCCACTCCCCCTCTCCAAGTGTACACAACTTTATGAAGTAAAAGTTAAATTTAGTTTAAACTACTTCATTTGCTGATATTTGGTTTAGCAAAACTTAACCCTTCCATCCCGGAAATTTATTTAAATATTTCAATTACAAAGAAACTAATCCATAAGTGCTAGGCGTGCGTGATTATTGCTTTGCCTGATCACGATCGCTATTTAAGAATAATTGTGATTATTCGATTAATAAGCTTGGGTACTAATTACAGACATAATAACAAAGGTATATATATATATATATATACACACATATATATATATATACATATATATATATATGAAAAATGAAAGCTGCAATGGTATTTAGAAAAGTCCATTTGCATGCCAAGAGAAGACAATTTCTGAAAATGTATCACTGGAATGCCTGGCTCGGTATCGAGCCAGTCATTCCAGTGATACATTTTCAAAAATAGTCTTCTCTTGGCATGCAAATGGACATACATTCACTGAGCAAAATGACAATGTTCGGGAGTGATCGCATTAAAGCTAATTAAATTATAGGTTTTGAAATATTTTATATAGTTGAAATTACTCACGATTATTCAATTATTTAATTTTTAATCATAAATTAACGATTTAAAGAATAATCACGATTTTTTATCTAATGGCGAAGCCTAATAAGTGCATCATACCCTTTACCCTTACTTAACCCTTTTACAGCATCCAATTCCAGTGTCTCAATTTCAAAACAACTAGACAGGTAGGCCGTTGAATATTTTGAAACTAAATTGACTGGATCTTATTACTGAATACAGAGTTTCAATATGTTGTACAGGATATTCCTTACAAAGCAAATTAAACGGTTATCCTTTTAACTTTATCACTCTGTTGTCAACATTCTATCTTTTACTGTGCCAATAGCAAAGAAACTAGTGTACATTTTTCAACAATTTTGATGGACGATGTTGCTGTTCCATCAAATTTGCACTGGCAATCATCATTATTTCGCGCCACAAGATATATGTAATGTTGTACCGCTGACAGTTATTAGAAGTCGCAAAATGTCTAGTGTGGGGATGTTACTTCAAATGAATCGATATTAAAACGTTATGTATTGGCGAATCATGACAATACAAGAAATTTAAAAAAGCACTATAACGACAAAAAAGAGTTTGCAGAATCATCAATGCAATACCGATACAGTACTGATACTGAGGTAATTAGGAGCAAAAATACCGATACCCATGAAAAATCTTCAAAACAGACTTCTTTTGGTCTGCAAATGGACATTTTCTACTTTCCAGAGGGTTGAAGGGGTAAGCAATATTGTGGGAAAATACAGGCAAATTGGTGAGATATGTGGCATGTTTACTTTAAAAATAATATGTTAACTAGGGTAGAGGTAAAACATTTTGAGATCCTATCCTATCACATATTGTAATCTTTCATTTAGCCTTCAAATTTGTTCGAGACAATTTTCTATTTTCTCATAGAAAATATTAATTTGTAGACCAAACTGATTTTTTTTTTAATTTATCACTGGAATGACGGGCTCTGTTATCATGCCAGTCATTCCCGTGATAAATTTTCACAAATAGTCTTCTCTTGGTCCGCAAATGGACATTTTCTAAGACCACTTCCGTAGTCCCTTTTCGTCAGTTTGAGTGTTAAAGGGTTAATCGATATATAAGGGGCTAAAAATTTAGATATAAACATGTCTACAAATTAATAGTGGTGAGTTTAAATGTAATCAAATCAATGATTTATATGGATACATATGCCCTATGGAATCCTAGCAGGATACCAATATGGAGAATAAATCCCTTTAAACGTCTGAGTGCTGAATTTGACTAGAAAAACATTGAAGGGGCTTAGAACTCTGGACTGGATGAATATTTTGAAAACAATTTGGCTGAAAATTGTTGGTGGCTAAGCCAGCAACGAATTTCAGTCAAATTGTTTTCAAAATATTCATCCAGTGCAGTTATTGTCTATGGAACGTATTGTCCTGTGGCTTGTTAGATAGTTATACTGGCCCGAAATAGCATATGCAGTGGTCTTAGGTTTAGGTCCATTTGCAGGCCAAGAAATATTTTTTTTATAATAACCGAGCCACCCACTTCAATGACAAGTTTTCAAAAAATATTCTCTTGATCTGCAAATGGTTATGTTGTGAGAAAATTGAGATTTTCTTGAACAAATTTGATGGTTAAATATCAAGAAAGCACATCTGGTATAAATGTGCACCCCACCATCTCACACAGCAGGATGTAGAAAAATCTAATATGTAATCCTCTAATGGCCTGATCTGCCAAGAAGGTCAAGATATTTGGCCTTGTGGATACTTATCTCTGGGCAGGTCAAGCAGTATTTTTTTAAATCTTGTTTTATGTACCACTGGAATTTCTGGCTCAGTCATATCTGATCAAGGGATTTAAATGTTAAGTTTTCATTGCGTGGCCGCTCACGGCTACGCTTATATTCGGGTTATGTCTAGAATTGCGCATAGGCGCGGCCATTTTGCACAAAGGACTGCGGTCTCCAACAGCTAACTAGATAGATAGATTGCAGGAAATTTCAATTTCCCTTTCTCCGAGATCTAACAATACTCACCTTTTTGTTACTTCAGATATACAGCTGGCCCTGACAGCTGGCTCTAGGACTATAGACTTAGAAAGCTTTACCGACTCCTTGGAACCGGGTACTCGACTCCCAACTGCAGAGTACCCATCTACCATAGAGCTCATATTGTTTGCATAGCCACCAAACAAGAGAAATCCATGGCTTGCCTCCATGGGGCTGGGAGGCTGGGTCCGTAACAGAATGGTGAGTATTGTTAGATCTCGGAGAAAGGGAAATTGAAATTTCCTGCATTCTCCTTCGATCAATACTCACCATTCTGTTACTTCTGATATACACCAGATTTGATCAGTAACCTGGTGGGAAGGGGCAAGTCATAAATGCTACTTTTGCCCCTTGGAGAAAGATTTAGACGTAACAACTTGACCATCGGAGACCTAAAAGGACCGTCAAGTTATCGGAACCGAATCACATTCGCGTCACTGCCCCCCCCCCTTTTTTTCTCCTAAGAAAAGGGAGAGAACTCACAAACGTGTATCTCGCCTGAAACACAAATATGCCAAGAGGGTTAACTGCTCCTTGCATATCCACATGTATTAGCCTGGGAATGAGCATGAATATATAAGATGAATGAACATGATATATAGACATAATACAAAAAACTCTCACTAATGAATTACCTTATGATAATCGGACTTCAGACGTACCGCCTCCAACCATTCACTGGTCCGGCCATCAGTGACACAATCTGGTTGTCATCCTCACGCTCGACCATGCATGCTTTAGGTTCTTTTCGTACCAAAGTGAAAAAAGGGTGAAAAGCAGTGTGGTCACTTAACTATCGTTTCAAAACAGCTAAAGCGAGTGGATTGGCTGAGTCTGACACATCCCTCATATAGTAATCCGTAAATGAGGACTCACAGTACCATTGTGCAACGGCCATGATGTCCTCTAACGGAACACCACTGTAAAGGGCAGTTGAGGCGGCTATTCCTCTAACATCGTGTGCCCTTGCGCCCTGCACCTGGTGCCCAGTCGGCATCTCATGAGTAGTCTGAATGCATTCGACTACCCAACGAGAGATAGTATCCATGGATGCGGCGCCATAAGGCTTCTTATGGCAGATCCATAGATGTCTATCGTTCGACCGTAACGAGTCAGTCCGTTTTCTGTACTTAGTCAAAGCACGGACCGGGCACCAGACACTGGCATCGCGATCAAACCTAGTTAACTTCGGTATTATGATCGTTTTGCCGGGATATCTCAAAGATTGATTCTTTGACATAAATTCTGCTCTTGGCAGTAGACGCAGACCCTCTCCGGAGACAATAAATCGGTCCCTCTCTGCTGAAAGCGCATGGATCTCACTGCGCCTTCTAGCTGAGGAAGCTGCCAATAGAAAAACCGCCTTTAGAGTCAAATGCTTTAGACTAGCCGAACGCAACGGTTCGAAAGGGTGCTTGGCCAGTACATTAAGCACTAAAGATAGACTCCAGGCTGGAATGACTACCGGTTGTCTCGGTCGGAGATTGCTCATTCCCTTCACCATCACATTTAACTGGGCCACCTCTGGACTATCCCTGTTGGCTAGACAAGGGATAACTGATGCCAAAGCTGACTTGTATCCAGCAATTGTGACGGGAGCTAGTCCTGAAAAGAACAGCTCAGAGAAAGTCTGCTATTTGCTGAATAGTGGATTGAAAGGTATCAATACCCTTTTCTTCACACCAGTCTGCAAATCTGTTAACCTTGTTGTTATATGACTTGAAGGTTGACCTCCTTCTCGCAGCCGCGATGAAATCAGCAGCTTGTCGAGAAAAGCCTTCCGACGTGGAACGTTGTTTGATAACATCCACGCAGTCAATTTGAACATTTCGGGACGCTCGTGTAGGAAGCGTCCCTTGGCCTGGGAGATTATGTTCGGAATCTCGGGCAGCTGCACTGGATTTTCCACCAGCAGATCCAGAAGATCCGTGAACCACGCCCTGCTTGGCCAATACATCGCTATTAGCAGGACCAGACACGGTTCCTCCCTGACCTTCACCAATACCTTCGGTAGAAGGATGGTGGGTAGATACGCGTAAGCGTGCATCCCTCTCCAGCTTATCGCCAGAGCGTCTGTATCGACGGCATTTGGATCTGGAATCGGCCAGACATAAGTCATGATTTGAGCATTTTCCCTTGTGGCGAACAAGTCCACGTTGGGTTTGCCCCAATGCTCGAAGATCCTTCGTAGAACCGGAGGGTTGAGGGACCATTCTGTTGGCAGAATTCTCTGTCTGCGAGACAAAGCATCCGCCAGAATGTTCAATCGCCCAGGAATGTGAGCTGCTTTCAAAACAACCAAGTAATTCCTGCACCATTGAATCAAGTGCCACACTTTGATACATAGTGTGGGTGACTTGGTCCCGCCTTGGCGATTTATGTATGATACTACCGTCGAATTGTCGGACCGTATCAATATCACCTTGCCCCTGATCATCGGAAGAAACTCTTCCAACACCAGTTCCACTGCCATCATTTCCAACAGATTGATATGCAGCTGACTCTCCAGGAGGGTCCATGTGCCTGAGACCTGATGTTCTCCCAGGCAGGCACCCCACCCTTCCAGCGACGCATCCGTGTAGACGGACAGCTGGGGGTGGGGTAGGTGCAGCGAAAACCCTACTAGGAGATTCTGACGCTGTTTCCACCATACAAGATGCGATATTATCGGCTCCAAAACTGGCACCAGTTTTGACAGGGGTTCTGTTCTCTGTCAAAACTGGCACCAGTTTTGACAGGGGTTCTGTTCTCTGTTTCCACAGAGACATCAGATACAACTGGATAGGTCGTCGCATTAGAGCAGCGAACGGGATCACTTGCTCCATGGAGAACATCATGCCCAGCATCGGAAGAAACCGTCTCGCCTGAATGTGGTTTCCCACTCGAAAACTCTTGAGGATGGCTAACAGAGACACCACTCTGGGCTCTGACGGGTAAACCCTGCACTCGTCGAGATCGAATCGCATCACCAAATAAACGAAATGTTGAGTGGGTGTCAACTCGGATTTCTCCTTGTTGACTATCCAGCCTAGATCTGAAAGTAAATTCAGAGTCAGAGCAGTATCCACGTTCAACCTGGCTGCAGTCTGCTTTAAGCAGCCAGTCGTCTATGTAGGTGTGTAGCGCCACGTTCTCTTTTTTTTTAAAGTATTTTTATCTCCCAGTTTCCGTGAAACCTGACACCGTTTGGTATAGAAGACCTCAAAAATAAATTAATACGTTTTCAATGCAAGGTAGAATTTCTGTTTTTCTTTGCAAATCTAGTGCCTTATTTACATGTATGAGCTGTACTGTAAAACCGCCTACTCGATGGTATAGAACATCTAAAGAATACATTAACATGTTTGCAAAACAAGACAGAATTTCTGTTTATGTTTTGCAAGTATATTAACTTATTTATGAGCTGTATAATATAGGCTAATCAGTCGAATCACTTGTAATAAGTGAGCACATGTTTTAGCAAGAGCGGTCAGATATTGTAGAGCTTGCCGTTATAATCAATTAGTCCACCCCTGCCACCAACCCCTCCCCACTAGGGTGACGTCACAGTTAAAATACGTAATGACTGGCGTAGCTATGTCCAACAAGAACATTGAAAAGTCCTTCAGCTGTACGAATTGAAGAGCGTTACTATTTAATAATCAGCAGCACCCAGTCAAATCAGTCTCCAAAATATTCAACAGCTCACCCCCATAGTTACCGTGAAAATGGGATTCTGAGAAGTCATGGTTCAAAGTATGTATATAAATCACGACAACAACAACGGATGTGCATGTAGGCCTATCATCTCTTTCCGTGGCCGCTCAGCGCTACGCATTCACTTAGTTGTGTCTACAATGGACCATTCCACATTATCCATCCATCACATCATAATCAACTACGTGACATGTAGACTGACATCATAATCAATGACGTCATCATGGCGTCATGAATGACTTAGACAAGTACGTCACGAACGCATAATGGACCGTTCCAGTTTCAGCTAGTCCCCGCCCACCTATAGCCAAGCTCCACCCACACCTCGCTCGTGTTCAGATCGATCGATCCCTGAAATACATGATTATGAATTTCCAAAAAGCTATACAGGTAAGCTGTTAAATATTTTGTAACTACTTTGACCCAGTGCTGTTACTGCCGTGAGGGTGCTGTTGCTGCTTATGGCAGCAACAGCGCCCAGTTAAATTAGTTTCAAAATCTTAAACAGCATGTTTATTAAATAGCAGACATACAATTCTTACGTGTTGGACGATTAAGAGTTAAAGACGGGCCACATAGAATCATTCATGACGTAATTATTATGTCAGCATGCATGTCACTTAGTTGGCTATGATGTCATATAATCGAAGGATGCAATTGGAAAGGTCCACTGAAGACGGACTAGGAGTTGTTGTAAGAATTGCATGTCTGCTATTTAATACATATTCTGTTGAATTTTTTGAAATTAATTTGACTGGGTGCTGTTGCTGCCATAGACAGCAACAGCACCCAGCTAAATTAGTTACAAAATATTCAACGCCTTACCTGTATAGATTTTAGGAAATTGATAGTCAGGGCGTTCACAGGGATCGATCGATCCCAACACTGCGAAGCGTGGGCGGAGCTTAGCTAGAGGTGAGCGGGGCATAGCTAAGAGTGGAAAGGTCCATTGCCGGTGCTGCCAATTTTCACTAGGGATTGTGGTCATTCACGTTTTCGCCAGATCTCCTAACACTAACGAGAGCGAGATACATACATATATATATATATATATATATTTTTTTTTTTTATTAACGAGAGCGTCTCTATTTAGATTGGAATCATAGATTTAGGATATATGTCTAGATTTCTCATGCGCATTAAACGCATACCCTCACTATTGGGGCTAGTTGCACTACTAGCTGGTGACCTGGGCTAATTGCCGACTACATTTGCATCAGAAATAAAATAGTATTGTGATCTGTCCCACTGTACCGACGTACATCTCTTAACCTCCACTTCAACACTTGTCCCGATCAAATAGGCCAAAATGGCTTCTGTAGTAATCTTGAGAAACTACAAACGACATCTAACAGTTTTGAAAATTTACCACTGGGATGAATGGCTCGATAATTGAGCCTATCATTCCAATGAGTGCCAAAAACAACGGTCTCTTGGTCTGCAAATGGACATAGGATATCTCTATGATAATGGATGGATCTGATCTGTCACCCAAGCATATGGCGTCATAATTATTTACATCATATGTAGGATGACGTCACAATCAAAATATGTGATGAATGATGTAAATAGCTTCATCAGGAACATTGAATAGTCCATCAAGCGTACAAATTTTATGTCTTTACGATTTAATCTCCGGGATTTAATCAATCAATCGATTGACCGATCGATCAATCAACTACTGCCAGTGTTGTGATGGAGAACGGGTGAGGGCATAGAATACACCATACGGTGTGCATTCAAAAGATAGTCTCATATGAACTCGGCAGTGTATCAGTATATCCGATTCTTGTCTTGGTGCGGTGGTCCAACGGAAAGATGTCTGGGTTGCTGATGCTATGCGGAATTGCAGGATGACGGTTCGATCCCTGACCGGGGAAATGATGATCAACAAAGTAAACTAACGGGTGCATTCTGTAGGGGAGGTTAGCACAGAAATTGAAGTCATCGCATTGCCAGTGTGTTAAAAAACTAAGCAAGCAAACAATCTTTATTGGCAGATCCAACATGTGGACATACAGACAATATTCAACACTCTGTTGAATATGTTATTCAACACTCTGTTGAATATGTTGATACTAATTTGACTGGGCATTGTACGAATTTTATGGCGTTAGTACTTAATCAACATTATGTTGAAAATATTAAACTAATTTTCCAGGGCGTTATGTTTTTTACCATTATCAATTGCGTCCTATAAACGCTTCACAGGTGCCGTAGTCAAAATGCTTAGTGAATTACGTCTCTAGCTCCATCGTGAATATTGAATAGTCCATCAAGTGTACAGTGTCTACTTTTTAATCAGCATTCTGTTGAATATTTTGAAATTAATTTGACCAGGCACTTTGACCGGGCACTGTTACGACCATAGGCAGCAAAAGCACCCAGTCAAATTAGTTTCAGGATATTCAACACCTTACCTGTATATTTACCTTGAAATTGGGCTTCTGGGAAGTCGTGAATCAAAGTATATAAATTGATTCCAACACGCCGAAAGAACGGACAGAGCTTAGCTAGAAATGGATCCCACCTTTGAAATTGTCATGAACAAATTTGATCATTAAACGGCCAATACCACTTAGTAATGTGTAGTACACCCACTTGTAATAAGTGACCACATATTTTAGCAAGAGCATTCAGATAGTTAGCATTGCCCTGCCAAATGCATGTAGACCCAATCGCAATGAACCGATTCTCTTATGGAAAGAAGGTATAAGTTATCCAACCTGTCACGCAAGTACTGACGTCATAATCAATGTCACATGTAGGCTGACGTCAGTCAAAATATGTAATGAATGACGTAACTATGGCTAACAGAAACGTTGAAAAGTCTGTAAGCTGTGGGAATTTTATGTCTTTACTATTTAATAAACATTGTCGAAAATTTGGAAAATAATTTAACTGTGCTGCTGCTATAAACACCGACAGCAGCTACTCAAATTAATTTTAAAATATTCATAGGCCTATCATCATCTCTTATTGTATTTTAACCGCCTCATGGCATAGCTAGTCAAACTGACCCCTACAGTGATCTTGAGCCATGTCAAATTGCATGCTATGAGAAGACAGTTTTTGATAATGTACTACTGGAATGACTCTCGAGACAGTCGTTCCAGATTCCAGTGGCAAATCCGCAAAAACAGTCTTCTCTTGGCCTGCAAATGGACATTCAATATCTAAATATTTTAACATTCTTCACCAAATTTAGACAGTATGATTACAATACCTTGACAGCTGGCTCTAGGACTATAGACTTTACCGACTCCTTGGAACCGGGTACACGGCTCCCAACTGCAGAGTAACCGTCTACCATAGAGCTCATATTGTTTGCATAGCCACCAAACAAGAGAAATCCATGGCTTGCCTGCGTGGGGCTGGGAGGCTGGGTCCGTAACAGAATGGTGAGTCTTGTTAGATCTCGGAGAAAGGGAAATTGAAATTTCCTGCATTCTCCTTCGATCAATACTCACCATTCTGTTACTTTCTGATATACACCCGATTTGTTCAGTAACCTGGTGGGAAGGGGCAAGCCATATATGCTACTTTTGCCCTTTGGAGAAAGATTTAGAGTTAACAACTTGACTAACGGAGACCTAAAAGGACCGTCAAGTTATCGGAACCGAATCACATTCGCGTCACTGCACCCCCCCCCCCCCCCTTTTTCTCCTAAGAAAAGGGAGAGAACTCACGAACATGTACCTCGCGTGAAACACAAATATGCCAAGAGGGTTAACTGCTCTCTTTTGAAAATAATTTAACTGTGCTGCTGCTATAAACACCGACAGCAGCTACTCAAATTAATTTTAAAATATTAGCCTGGGAGTGAGCATGAATATATAAGATGAATGATCATGATATATAGACATAATACAAAACACTCAATCATGAATTGCCTCATGATATTTGGAATTCAGACCTGGAGCCTCCAACCATTCACTTGTCCGGCCTCAGTGACACAACTGGTTGATATCCTCTCGCTCGACCATGCCTGCTTCTAAAGGAAGAAGAGCAGTGCGGTCATATAGCTATCGTCTCAAACAGCTAAAGCGAGTGGAATGGCGAAGTCTGACACATCCCTCATATAGTAATCCGTGAAAGAGGACTCACAGTGCCCTTGTGCGACAGCCATGATGTCCTTAAACGGAACACCATTGTCAAGGGCGGAAGAGGCGGCAAATCCTCTAACAACGTGCCCTTGCGCCTTGCGCCTTGCACCCCAGTCGGAATCTCACGGGTAATCTGAATGCATTCGATTACCCAACGAGAGATAGAATCCATGGATGCGGCTCCATATGGCAGATCCACAGATGTCTATCCTTCGACAGTAACGAGTCTGTCCGTTTTGTACTTAGTCAAAGCACGGACTGGGCACCAGACACTGGCATCACGATCCAACCTATTTTGTTTCGGTATAACGATCGGTTTGCCGGGATATCTCAAAGATCGAGATCTTTGACATAAACCCTGCTCTTGGCAGTAGACGCAGACCCTCTCCGGAGACAATAAATCGGTCCCTCTCTGCTGAAAGTGCATGGATCACCCTGCGCCTTCTAGCTGAGGAAGCTGCCAATAGAAAGACCGCCTTTAGAGTCAAATGCTTTAGACTAGCCGAACGCAATGGTTCGAAAGGGTGCTTGGCCAGTACATTAAGCACTAAAGATAGACTCCAGGCTGGAATGACCACCGGTTGTCTCGGTCGGAGATTGCTCATTCCCTTCACCATCACACTCAACTGGGCCACCTTTGGACTATCCCTGTTGGCTAGACAAGGGATAACTGATGCCAAAGCTGACTTGTATCCAGCAATTGTGACAGGAGCTAGTCCTGAAAAGAACAGCTCACAGAGAAAATCTGCTATTTGCTGAATAGTGGAATGAAAGGTAACAAGACCCTTTTCCTCACACCAGTCTGCAAATCCATTAACCTTGTCGTTATATGACTTGAAGGTTGGCCTCCTTCTCGCAGCCGCGATGAAATCAGCAGCCTGTCGAGAAAAGCCTTCCGACGTGGAACGTTGTTTGACAACAACCACGCAGTCAATAACATTTCGGGACGCTCGTGTAGGAAGCATCCCTTGGCCTGGGAGATTATGTTCGGAATCTCGGGCAACTGCACTGGATTTTCCACCAGCAGATCTAGCAGATCCGTGAACCACGCCCTGCTTGGCCAATACGGCGCTATTAGCAGGACCAGACACGGTTCCTCCCTGATCTTCACCAATACCTTCGGCAGAAGGATGGTGGGTGGGTACGCGTGCATCCCTCTCCAGCTTATCGCCAGAGCGTCTGTATCGACGGCATTTGGATCTGGAATCGGCGAGACATAATTTATGACTTGAGCATTTCCCCTTGTGGCGAACAAGTCCACGTTGGGTTTGCCCCAATGCTCGAAGATCCTTCGTAGAACTGGAGGATTGAGGGACCATTCTGTTGGCAGAATTCTCAGTCCGCGAGACAAAGCATCCGCCAGAATGTTCAATCGGCCAGGAATGTGAGCTGCTTTCAAAACAACCGAATAATTCCTGCACCATTGAATCAAGTGCCACACTTTGATAACAGTGTGGGTGACCTGGTCCGGACTTGGCGATTTATGTATGATACTACCGTCGAATAGTCCGACCGTATCAATATCACCTTGCCCCTGATCATTGGAAGAAACTCTTCCAACGCCAGTTCCACTGCCATCATTTCCAACAGATTGATATGCAGCTGACTCTCCAGGAGAGTCCATGCCCGAGACCTGGTGTTCTCCCAGGCAGGCCCCCACCCCTCCAGCGATGCATCCGTGTACACGGACAGCTGGGGGTGGGGTAGGTGCAGCGAAACCCCTACTAGGAGATTCTGACGCTGTTTCTACCATACAAGATGCGATATTATCGGCTCCAAAACTGGCACCAGTTTTGACAGGGGTTCTGGTTCACTGTTTCCACAGAGACATCAGATACAACTGGATAGGTCTTCGCATTAGAGCAGCGTACAGGATCACTTGCTCCATGGAGACCATCACGCCCAGCATCCGAAGAAACCGCCTCGCCTGAATGTGGTTTCCCACTCGAAAACTCTCGAGGATGGTTAACAGACACCACTCCGGGCTCTGACGGGTAAACCCTGCCCTCCTTGAGATCCAATCGCATCCCCAAATAAACGAAATGTTGAGTGGGTGTCAACTCGGAATTCTCCTTGTTGACTATCCAGCCTAGATCTGAAAGTAAATTCAGAGTCAGAGCAGTATCCACGTGCAACCTGGCTGCAGTCTGCTTTAAGCAGCCAGTCGTCTATGTAGGTGTGTAGCGCCACGTTCTCTTTTTTCTGAGAAACGCTGTCACCGCAAGGACCACTCTTGTGAAAACCCTCGGAGCTGTCGACAGGCCAAACGGGAGAACAGTAAACTCCCATATTTGATTCTGAAACGCAAATCTCAGAAACCTGTGCCAACTCCGGTTCATAGCAATGTGGAAATATGCATCTTTCAGATCGATCGACACACACCAGATTCCCTTCCTCAATCCTGCCATTACCGACCTCGGCTTTTCCATCTGGAACCGAGGCATATGGATAAACCAATTTAATGGCCTGAGATTGAGTATGGGTCTCCATCCCCCCCCCCCCCGTGCTCTTGGGGACAAGGAACATATTTGAATAGAAGCCCGGAGTGTTCTGGTTCGCTGGGTTTATTGCTCCCTTCAGAAGCAAACCCGACACTTCGTTTTGAACGGCTTCTAACTTGTCTGGGTCCCGTAGTACAGTTGTCCAGACAGGTGCCAAAGACAGATTCTGCGGTGGAAAGTCCCACCACTCCGGCATGTACCCCTGGGATAACCATCACGGGACCAGACTGTCTGACGTCACACCTCGCCAGGCCTCGACAAAACGCATGAGCCTTCCACCCACCATAGATGCCTCGACGTCTAACGGGGTTGTCCGGCTCGCGGTCCGCTCTCCCCCCTCCCCCCCCTTTTCTTAACGAGAGAGAGAGATAGAGAGAGAGAGAACCATTTCCGTCTTGGCTCGGCAGGTATAACCGGCACCGCTGTTCCTGTCGCACAGGTGCGGTCCAGGCGGATATGAAGGGAGCCCTCGTACCCTCAGGTACGATCCGCTCCCTTCTTTCCGCCCTTGGAGGACTTACCCATACCCTTCCCCCTGCCCTTCCCGCCTCTAGGGCGATCATGGGCAACAGTGGGGAGGGTAGGGGCCTCCACAACCTTCCTGGCTTTCTTAGCCGGCGGCGGCTGAGAAAATCCAGACGAAGCAGAAGTCGCAGTAGGCTTAGCTTTCGCCTTGCCTTTCTGCTTCTTCTGCGTCTTCGAAAGTTGGACAGCTAACGGTTTCCCTACAGCCCCTAGTGCGTGCGCTTGCCGCACTAGCTCCAGCTGTAGGTTTACCGCCAACCGATTCTGCGCAATGCTGGCAGTGTCCTCTAGGATGGCCCGCGCCTGGCCACTGAAGATGCTAGGCCCTGTCAGGGGTGTCCCAAGAAGACGCTCCCTGACTGCCGTAGCCGGATGCATATGGTCAAGAACCATTTGCCTCCTGGACTTTCACACGCGCCTGCACCCTTGCCAGTGCGTCCATAGACAGCACCAAGCCGTCATTGACGCACGAAAGCACCACAGGGTGGCCTGCCCCCGCTTCAGCCCAAACAGACTGAAGAAGGCGATACGATTGGTTGACAGCACTCATAGCTGCCCTCACACCCACATCGCATAGGGACAGGACTTCATCCTGGTGTGCCTGGGACTTGTCCACAAGTGCCGGACCGGGGCCACCCGCTCCAGCACTCTGAACACCCAGTACCCAGCGGTCATTCTCGGTGACCGACGGGACAACACCATACCCATCGTATTCCCCCCGTGGAATACGACCCCTCGCCCGCACCTCCATGGAGGCCGCAAGAAGCTGGCCCTTGTTCATGCGTTGTTTGCTATACATAGTATCAATCAACACCATAAACCATGGATCCAGTCCAACAGACTGGATCAGGGCTGCGGGCAAGATCCCCATCCTAATCGATGCACCGATGGACGGGGTACATCCTCCTCGGCCGTGGTCGAAACCAGACGGGTCCAGCCCGGCTAGCCAAGCCAGAGCCTCAGACCAATCCGTCTCCGAGGCGGACAATCCCGTGAACACGTCACCCGTTGACATGTTCACGGCCCTACCAGCAACGGCCTCCCGGCTAGGAGCCATTGCTGATATGCCAGGAACTCCGGTACCGTACGGTTCCGCCGCCACCCCATGGAACACACCAGTCCATGGAGTAGGCCTGCACGGAAACCGTGCGGACCCGTAGCGGTTACGGAACCGTGGCCAAACACGGCACCCCATGTCTGACCGCCGGACCAGGCGAGATAGGTGAGTACCATGCCTGGCCGGCCACACCCGTCATCGTGGCGGTTGGCAGCAAACCAACCATGGGCGGAGCCGCTGCCCTGGCTTGCACCAGGCCAGACAGATGGAGGTTGGGTTCCATCAGGACCGAATCGACCTCCATGCTCTCCACCCGTGACCTGTGAGGCCGCAGCACACTCTCCTCCTCGGCCTCCTCATCTTCAGACCCCTAAGAGTCGTCACTAGACAAGGAAAACCGTGGAGCCATCCTGGCGGACGGCTCCCATGCCTGACGGACCGGCCACCGCTACTGGACCACCCGGAGGTGGTCGCAGAGAGACAGAACCCATCAGGCCGGAGCCCGATGGGACTGCCAGGGGGCCGTACGAAACGGCTCCCTCGGTGTCCAGTCCAGAACCCTGTCCAAGGACAGGGTCCGAATCAAACATGGGGAGAGACTGCCCTACAACTTTTGGCAGCAGGGACGACACCAGCACGGGCAGAACGCTATGCAAGACACCGTACCTAGCCGGACCAAACCACGCCGGCGGTGCCATATCCGCCACCTCCGGTTGCAGACGTGGAACGCCCCCACGGGCCGAAACGGACGCTCCACGATTTACTTTCGGACCGCCTGACCCCGCGTCAGACCCTACCAAGTCCTTCTATCGACCGACCACACCGCGCAAACGTTACACCTACTGCCAAGACTACACTTAGTACAGTGGAAACAGACATGGTCCGTGTATAGAACCCGTACGATATGTGGCACTCGACACATGATGGCGGGGATGGCTTGGCCTATAAACCAAACCTACAATAAGCCAGCGGAACGAAACAAAAGTGGAAGGCAGACAATTAATTTTCAAATAATTTGACCATAAATTAACTGCAAACCCTCCCGCACCCCACCCCACAACGTTACAGCAAAGATCGCATTGATTATGACGACAAGAACGAAGCGGGCATAAATACACCCATAAATTGATCCTCCAGGATGTATAACGGAACCAGGAATCATATCGCATAGCATTCGGGATATATTTTCCAATTAATATAAATTATACTCCTAACGAAAGCCGACACGATATGTGAAGAAACAACAAAATGTAAACAAACTGCTGTAGCACACGGTAAAATCGCAGACCACGCATCACTCAAGAATTTTGACACCACCGATCATTGCAAACCGATCGTGATCACACGTAAACTTGACCATTCCAAAGTTTTCTGGTACCATTTTTAGTACGCAGCACCCAGAACAAGATGCGCGAATTAATGAAAAACTTTTCTTCACATAAACATCCGAGCATCACGGGTGTGACGTCATCCGCTCGGACCCTACGGAGAACGACGTCAGCCGATATTCGTGTTAGAAATACCGTAGCAAACACCTATTTTCATATCTGCCGATCGCCTGTTGGGATTTAAAGAAGGCGATCGTCTGGCATATCACGTTGTTAGCACACGTCCCAGATTCTATGGGGTCAGAAATTGGGACATGCGACACAACGAAATTTAGAGACCTAAGTCTTTTAACTATCGATAATAAGGAATAATACAACCTGGTCATCATTGGCGGTATTCTCCATTTTATCCAGAACGCACAAACTATCAAATCACAGTACAAAAGACTTAGATTTCTTTTCAAAAACTTTAATCTTTCTCCTGCAAAAAAACGTGGGCAGCTCTTGTCGCTATGCAAACAAGAATGAGCTCTATGGTAGACGGGTACTCGGCAGTTGGGAGCCGAGTACCCGGTTCCAAGGAGTCGGTAAACCTTTCTAAGTCTATAGTCCTAGAGCCAGCTGTCAAGGCCAGCTGTGTATCAGAAAGTAACAGAATGGTGAGTATTGATCGAAGGAGAATAGGCATACTGTTGTGACGCTGAGAAATATAATTTCATATTATTTTGAAATAAAGACGTAGGCCTATATCGCTCATTCTTTAACAAAGTGGTTGGCCTCTAATTGTTACAAATTTAAGTTCAATTGCAATGCAAAAAATTTTAAAAGAAAATTCTAGAATATTTACGGCATAACATAATATTTGAAAAGCAGCGCCAATTTGGTAAATCTATGTGTCATGTAATTCATGTATCACATGAAAATGAGAATTTTGAAAATTATTTTTCGTGTTGAGACTTGGAGTAGATTTCCTCCAATTTTCGTTAAGATCTACCAAATACCTAATGTTTGAAGCAAATTTGGAAATGCTCATTAGAAAATATAAATAATTTCGAAAATCCGCAAGAAACTCTTATAATGCTACGTCTGTAATGGTCTAAAGATTAATACAGACTGACTAACTATCTGAATCACAAGTACGACCAGCAATTGTATGTGCATTTTGATTTGTTGACGTTGTTCCTGAAAGCTGGTTGGTTAGAGCTCTCTTTATTGTATTTGTAATCCGTGTCTGTGTGTATTCCGACCATTGTAATGGTTTCCTGCAATTAAAGCCCATGTTAGCTAGACACAGCGGGTGATAATGTCCTCAGTTTATAATCCCTGCTGTTATCTTAGCGCCAAAAATGTCAAGATGCGATCTCTTGCGCGAATGAACAACACATATCGCTTGCACAGCAACTACTTTCAGTATGACGTACATACCTTGTAACCAAATAACTTTTAACAAACAAATTCATTTCAAAGTATTCAACATTTTAATTAATTGCAACAAAATTTATTTTCACGCACCTTGTCCTGGTCACTCCGTACGCGACCACATAAATCCCCCAACAGACCCCCCCTTTAGTGGGTTGGTCTGTAGTTTTATTAACCACTATAAAAACATACTTACCGTTCAATCACTACTTGCTAAATCAAATATCTGCATTTAGCTATCAGAATAAAGTTTTTATTCTTGCCTATACACTCCCTAATGCCTATACCATCACCATGTAGACCCTCCACCAGGCTTCTGGTAGAGGGACCCCCTGCATTAGCCTTACAATAGACTGGCACCAGTCTGTACTCACTCCTTGGTGACGCTTGTCACTAAGCACGCTCGCGCATGCGCAGTAGGTCCCACTTGTGAAAACTGAATCACTTTTCTAAATTTAAGTGCTGTACATCCAGCCTAGATTCTCAAATCAATACCCAGCGGGGTGGCTGAGGCCGGGTCGTAGTGATTGAACGGTAAGTATGTTTTTATAGTGGTTAATAAAACTACAGACCAACCCACTAAAGGGGGGTCTGTTGGGGGTTGTTATTACACCACAAAAACATCCATTACCGTTCAATCACTACTTGCTAAACCCGTAGATTGCAGGAAATGTCAATTTCCCTTTCTCCGAGATCTAACAATACTCACCATTCTGTTACTTCTGATATACAGCTGGCCTTGACAGCGGCTCTAGGATTATAGACTTAGAAAGCTTTACCGACTCCTGGGAACCGGGTACCCGGCTCCCCACTGCCGAGTACCCGTTTACCATAGAGCTCATATTGTTTGCATAGCCACCAAACAAGAGAAAACTATGGCTTGCCTCCGTGGGGCTGGGAGGCTGGGTCCGTAACAGAATGGTGAGTATTGTTAGATCTCGGAGAAAGGGAAATTGACATTTCCTGCATTCTCCTTCGATCAATACTCACCATTCTGTTACTTCTGATATACACCAGATTTGATCAGTCACCTGGTGGGAAGGGGCAAGCCATACATGCTAATTTTGCCCCTTGGAGAAAGATTTTAGACTTCAAACTTGACTAACGGAGACCTAAAAGGACCGTCAAGTTCACGGAACCGAATCACATTCGCGTCACAGCCCCCCCCCCTTTTTCCTCCTAAGAAAAGGGAGAGAACTAACGAACATGTATCTCGCCTGAAAACACCAATATGCCAAGAGGGTTAACTACTCCCTGCATATCGCTTGTATTAGCCTGGAATGAGCATGAATATATACGATGAATGAACATGATACATATACATAATACAAAAAACTCTCACTTGTTGAATTACCTTATGATAACAGGACTTCAGACGTACCGCCTACAACCATTCACCGGTTCGGCCATCAGTGACACAATCTGGTTGACATCCTCTCGCTTGACCATGCCTGCTTTAGGTTCTTTTCTTACCAAAGTGAAAAAAGGGGAAAAGCAGTGTGGTCACTAACTATCGTTTCAAAACAGCTAAAGCGAGTGGATTGGCTGAGTCTGACACATCCCTCATATAGTAATCCGTAAATGAGGACTCACAGTGCCATTGTGCAACGGCCATGATGTCCTCTAACGGAACACCATTGTAAAGGGCGGTCGAGGCGGCTATTCCTCTAACATCGTGTGCCCTTACGCCCTGCACCTGGTGCCCAGTCGCCATCTCATGAGTAGTTTGAATGCATTCGACCACCCAACGAGAGATAGTATCCATGGATGCGGCGCCATAAGGCTTTTTATGGCAGATCCACAGATGTCTATCGTTCGACCGTAACGAGTCAGTCCGTTTCTTGTACTTAGTCAAAGCACGGACCGGGCACCAGACACTGGCATCACGATCAAACCTGGTTAACTTCGGTATAATGATCGGTTTGCCGGGATATCTCAAAGATTGGTTCTTTGACATAAATTCTGCTCTTGGCAGAAGACGCAGACCTTCTCCAGAAACAATAAATCGGTTCCTCTCTGCCGAAAGCGCATGGATCTCACTGCGCCTTCTAGCTGAGGAAGCTGCCAATAGAAAAACCGCCTTTAGAGTCAAATGCTTTAGACTAGCCGAACGCAACGGTTCGAATGGGTGCTTGGCCAGTACATTAAGCACTAAAGATAGACTCCAGGCTGGAATGACTACCGGTTGTCTCGGTCGGAGATTGCTCATTCCCTTCAACATCACGTTTAACTGGGCCACCTCTGGACTATCCCTGTTGGCTAGACAAGGGATAACTGATGCCAAAGCTGACTTGTATCCAGCAATTGTGACGGGAGCTAGTCCTGTAAAGAACAGCTCACAGAGAAAGTCTGCTATTTGCTGAATAGTGGATTGAAAGGTATCAATACCCTTTTCTTCACACCAGTCTGCAAATCTGTTAACCTTGTTGTTATATGACTTGAAGGTTGACCTCCTTCTCGCAGCCGCGATGAAATCAGCAGCCTGTCGAGAAAAGCCTTCCGACGTGGAACGTTGTTTGACAACATCCACGCAGTCAATTTGAACATTTCGGGACGCTCGTGTAGGAAGCGTCCCTTGGCCTGGGAGATTATGTTCGGAATCTCGGGCAACTGCACAGGATTTTCCACCAGCAGATCTAGAAGATCCGTGAACCACGCCCTGCTCGGCCAATACGGCGCTATTAGCAGGACCAGGCACGGTTCCTCCCTGACCTTCACCAATACCTTCGGTAGAAGAATGGTGGGTGGATACGCGTAAGCGTGCATCCCTCTCCAGCTTATCGCCAGAGCGTCTGTATCGACGGCATTTGGATCTGGAATCGGCGAGACATATGTCATGATTTGAGCATTTTCCTTTGTGGCGAACAAGTCCACGTTGGGTTTGCCCCAATGCTCGAAGATCCGTCGTAGAACTGGAGGGTTGAGGGACCATTCTGTTGGCAGGATTCTCTGTCTGCGAGACAAAGCATCCGCCAGAATGTTCAATCGGCCAGGAATATGAGCTGCTTTCAAAACAACCGAGTAATTCCTGCACCATTGAATCAAGTGCCACACCCTGATGCACAGGGTGGGCGACCTGGTCCCTCCTTGGCGATTTATATATGATACTACTGTCGAATTGTCCGACCGTATCAATATCACCTTGCCCCTGATCATCGGAAGGAATTCTTCCAACGCCAGTTCCACTGCCATCATTTCCAACAGATTGATATGCAGCTGACTCTCCGGGAGAGTCCATGTGCCCGAGACCTGGTGTTCTCCCAGGCAGGCACCCCACCCTTCCAGCGATGCATCCGTGTAAACGGACAGCTGGGGGTGGGGTAGGTGCAGCGAAACCCCTATTAGGAGATTCTGACGCTGTTTCCACCATAGAAGATGCGATATTATCGGCTCCAAAACTGGCACCAGTTTTGACAGGGGTTCTGTTCTCTGTTTCCACAGAGACATCAGATACAACTGGATAGGTCTTCGCATTAGAGCAGCGTACGGGATAACCTGCTCCATGGAGACCATCATGCCCAGCATCTGAAGGAACCGCCTCGCCTGAATGTGGTTTCCCACTCGAAAACTCCCGAGGATGGCTAACAGAGACACCACTCTGGGCTCTGACGGGTAAACCCTGCCCTCCTCGAGGTCGAATCGCATCCCCAAATAAACGAAATGTTGAGTGGGTGTCAACTCGGATTTCTCCTCGTTGACTAACCAGCCTAGATCTGAAAGTAACTTCAGAGTCAGAGCAGTATCCACGTTCAACCTGGCTGCCGAGTCTGCCTTGAGCAGCCAGTCGTCTATGTAGGTGTGTAGCGCCACGTTCTCTTTTCTGAGAAACGCTGTCACCGCAAGGACCACTCTTGTGAAAACCCTCGGAGCTGTCGACAGGCCAAACGGGAGAACTGTAAACTCCCATACTTGATTCTGAAACGCAAATCTCAGAAACCTGTGCCAACTCCGATTGATCGGAATGTGGAAATATGCATCTTTCAGATCGATCGATACACACCACATTCCTTTCCTCAATCCCGCCATTACCGACCTCGGTGTTTCCATCTGGAACCGAGGCGTATGGATAAACCAATTTAATGGCCTGAGATTGAGTATGGGTCTCCATCCCCCCGTGCTCTTGGGGACAAGGAACATGTTTGAATAGAAGCCTGGAGTGTTCCGGTTTGCTGGTTTTATTGCTCCCTTCAGAAGCAAACCCGACACTTCCTTTTGAACGGCTTCTAACTTGTCTGGCTCCCTTGGTACGGGTGTCCAGACTGGTGCCAAAGACAGATTTTGCGGCGGAAAGTCCCACCACTCCGGCATGTAACCCTGGGATAACCATCCCAGGACCAGACTGTCTGACGTCACACCTCGCCAAGCCTCGACGAAACGCATGAGCCTTCCACCCACCATAGACGCCTCGACGTCTAACGGGGTTGTCCGGCTCGCAGTCCGCCCCCCCCTCTTTCTTAACGAGAGAGAGTGAGAACCATTTCGTTCTAGGCACGACGGGTATAACTGGCACCGCTGTTCCTGTCGCACAGGTGCGGTCCAGGCGGATATGAAGGGAGCTTGCGTACCCTCAGGTACGCTTCGGCCCCTTCTGTCCGCCCTTTGAGGCCTTACCCTTACCCTTCCCCTTGCCCTTACCACCTCTAGGGCGGTCAGGAGCAACATTGGGAAGGGTAGGCGCCTCTACAGCCTTCCTGGGTTTCTTTGCCGGCGGCGGCTCAGAAAACCCAGCCGAAACAGAAGCCGCAATAGGCCTGGCTTTCGCCTTGCCCTTATGCTTCTTCTGTTTCTTAGAAGGCTGTCCGGTTAGCGGCTTGCCCACAGCCCCTAGTGCGTGCGCTTGCCGCACCAGCTCTAGCTGGAGATTCACCGCTAACCGATTCTGCGCAATGCTGGCGGTGTCCTCTAAGATGGCCCGCGCCTGGCCACCAAAGATGCTAGGCCCTGTCAGGGGCGTCCCAAGAAGACGCTCCTTGACTGCCGTAGCCGGACGCATATGGTCAATGACCATTTGCCTCCTGGACTTCGTCACACGCGCTTGCACCCTTGCCAATGCGTCCATTGACAGCACCAAGCCGTCATTAACGCACGATAGCGCCACAGGTGGCACAGGGTGGCCTGCCCCCGCTTCAGCCCACACCGACTGAAGTAGGCGATAGGAGTGATTGACAGCGCTCATGGCTGCCCTCACACCCTCATCGCATAGGGCCAGGACTTCTTCCTGGTGTACCTGGGCCTTATCCACTAGTGCCGGACCGGGACCACCCGAACCGGCACTTTGGACGCCCAGTACCCATCGGTCATCCTCCGTGACCGACGGGACTACACCATACCTGTCGTATTCACCCCGCGGAATACGGCACCTTGCCCGCACCTCCCTGGAGGCCGCAGGGAGCTGACCCTTGGTCATTAGTTGTTTGCTATAAATAGCATCCAACAATTCAATGAACCGTGGATCCAGTCCCACTGACTGGATCCGGGCCGCGGGCAAAATCCCCGTCCTAATCGACGCAACCGACGGACGGGGCGCATCTTCATCGGCCGTGGCCGAAACCACAGACGGGTCAACTCTGGCTAGCCACGCCAGAGCATCAGACCAGTCTAACTCCGAAGAAGATACTCCCGCAAACACGTCACCCGTTGACATGTTTACGGGTCTGCCAGCCATGGCCTCCCGGCCAGGAGCCACGGCTGACACGCCAGGCACTCCGCTACCACATGGTTCCGCCGCCACCCCATGAAACACTCCGGTCCATGGGGTAGGTCCGCACGGAAAACCGTACGGACCCGTAACCGTCGCGGAACCATAGCCGGCCACGGGCGCCAACGGCACCCCATGTCCGGCTGCCGGACCAGGCGAGATAGGTGAGTACCACGCCTGGCCCGGCACACCGGTTCCCCTAACGGCTGGTGACAAACCAAGCCGCGCGGAACCGGTGCACGGTAACGGATTGGCCTCAGCCGCAGGCGGAGCCGCTGACCTGGCTTGCGCCAAACCAGACAAATGGAGGCCGGTTCCGTCCAGGACGGAATCAACCTCCATATTCTCCACCTGCGGCTTCACGGGCCGCAGCAACCTCTCCTCCTCGGCCTCATCGTCTTCAGACTCCGAAGAGCCGTCACTAGACGAATAAATCCTGGCGGACGGCTCCCACACCTGACGGACCGGCCACCGCTACTGGACCACCCGGAGGTGGCCGCAGAGAGACAGAACCCGTCTGGCCGAAGCCAGACGGACCCGCCAGGGGGCCGTACGAGACGGCCCCCTCGGTAACCAGTCCAGAATCCTGTCCGAAGACAGGATCCGTACCAGGCATGGGGAGAAACTGCCCCCCAACCTTTGGTAGCAGGGACGACACCAGCGTGGGCAGAACGCTATGCAGAAAACCCTGCATAGCCGGACCAAACCACGCCGGCGGTGCCATCTCCGCCACCTCCAGCTGGGGACGTGGAGCACCCCCACCGGCCGAACCGGGCGCTCCACGATTTCCTCTCGGACCGCCTGACCCCGCGTCAGACCCAGCCAAGTCCTTCTGGGCAAGGAACTTAACCATCGTTTCGACGGACCACACTGCACAAACATTACACCTATGATCTATATTACACAGGGCACACCTAAAACAGACATGGTCCTTGAACATAACACGGACAAACTTATGGCAGTCGTCACATGATGGCGGGGCTGGCTTGGCCTATAAAATAAGCACAAACCTACAATAAACAAGCGGAACGAGACACGGATGGAAGGCAGACAATTAATTTTCAAATATTTTGACTCATAAATTAACCGTAACCTCCCGCACCCCACCCCGCCACGTTACAACAACGATCGCATTGATTATGACGACAAGAACGCGGCGGGCACAACACACCCATAATAGATCCTACAGGATGTGTAACGGCTCCAGGAATCATATCGCATAGCATTCAGGGTATATTTACTAATCAATATAAATTATACTCCTAACGAACGCAGCACGATATGTGAAGAAAACAACAAAATGTATAACAACTGCTGTCTCACACGGTAAAACCGCAGACCACGCATCTACTCAAGAATTTTGAAACCACCGATCATTGCAAACCGATCGTGATCACACGAAAAACTTGATCATTCTAAAGTTTCCGGTACCATTTTTTAGTACGCAGCACCCAGAATAAGATGCGCGAATTAATGAAAAAATTTTTCTTCACATAAACATCCGAGTGACCGGGTGTGACGTCACCCGCTCGGATTCTACGGAGAACGACGTCAGCCGATATTCGTGTTAGAAATACCGTAGCAAACACCTATTTTCATATCTGCCGATCGCCTGTTGGGGTTTAAAGAAGGCGATCGTCTGGCATATATCGTTGCTAGCACACGTCCCAGATTCTATGGGGTTAGAAATTGGAACATGCGACACAACGAAATTTAGAGACCTAAGTCTTTTAACTATGGATATAAAGAACAATACAACCTGGTTATCTTGGGCGGTATTCTCCATAGTCCTTAGTTATTCCTTTAGCGCACAAACTATCACCGATTAAAGACTTAGAATCTTTTTAAAAAACACTAAAATCCCTAATGCGAAAAGCATGTATTGCACTTGTTGCTATGCAAACAAGAATGAGCTCTATGGTAAACGGGTACTCGGCAGTGGGGAGCCGGGTACCCGGTTCCCAGGAGTCGGTAAAGCTTTCTAAGTCTATAATCCTAGAGCCGCTGTCAAGGCCAGCTGTATATCAGAAGTAACAGAATGGTGAGTATTGATCGAAGGAGAATTGGTCAGTGCCCCACTACGAAACTTTGGTGGGAGGTGATTTGAGAATCCATAAGCAAGGATAAAAATCAAACCAAACATAACCAAATGTTAATAACATAACATAATGGTGCATCCTAATCAATCACACAGTGATTAACAACCAAATAAAACTTTAAACATAAAGATTTAAACCAAACAACCAAGGAACAACTCTCACCATTCTCCGCAGACGCACAGTCCTAACGAAAATGGTGGGATGTGCTTGGTAAATGGTCTTCAGCCTTCTTGGTTAAAATAGTAATGTTCCTAAAGAAAGATGCCGCTGCGCTCTGGTCTTTCAAATAAAAAGAGGTAAAAGTAGACTCAGATTTCCATCCTGCAACTTGCATAACTTCGTCTACAGAAGAGCCAGCAAACAAAGCAAAAGAGGTAGCCATCCCTCTAACATCATGAGCCTTAATGTGAGAGAGATTGACTTGCTCAGGAGAAGCAATCTCGTAGCATAGTTGAATGGTGTCACAAATCCATCTAGCGATGGATGCTTTAGAGACCGGTCTGGCTACCCCTTCCGCGCAGGGAACCCATAAGTGAGACGGATCGGATCTTTTAAAATTGGTACGACGCTTATAAGCCTTAAGAGCTCTGACTGGACACCAAAATCTGTCAGACGGAGAAAACGAAGATAAAGAATTTAAAATAATCGGCTTAGCTGGATAACGGTTTGATTGCGTTTTAGACAAAAAATCCCTTCTAAGATATAATACCAAACCGTCCCCAGCTTCAATAAATCTATCCTTTTCAGCGGAAAATGCATGGATCTCAGATCGTCTTCTAGCAGAAGCAGCCGCTACTAGAAAAACCGCCTTAAAAGTTAAAAGCTTTAAGCTAATCGAGGCGATAGGTTCAAAATGATGCCCTGCCAAAACCTGAAGAATCAGCGCCAAGTTCCAGGAAGGTAACGGTTTAGCAATAGGAGGCCGAATATTACCTAAACCTCTGATGAACCCATTCAGCACCTTAGTATCCTTAACATCCGCATTTAACAAACAAGGAAGAGAAGATGCTAAGGAAAATCTATATCCTCTAACCGTGTTAGCAGTCAGATGAAGAGAATCGAACAGATAAGATAAAAAATCTAACACTTGGGATATAGAAACAGAATCGGGCACGAGATCATGATTTGAGCACCATTCTCCGAATATCTTAAGTCGACCCTTGTAAACTCTTCGGGTCGACTTCCTCCTGGCCGAATTAATAATTTCCTGAGACCTTGCAGAAAATTTATTCTCAGTGACCGAGCACTCGATATTCTCCAAACACACAGACTGAAGATTCCTGGGTTTGGATGAAGGCACGTTCCCCTTACTTGGGATAACAGATCTGGGGACACTGGCAGCAGACGTGGGAAGTCTACTAGAAGATCGAGAAGGTCTACGAACCAGATCCTTTTTGGCCAAAATGGAGCTATCAACAAAATCTCGCATACTTGATCCTTGACTTTCTTCAGAACCAGGGGAAGCAGGATAGTCGGAGGGAACGCATACGCGAAGATTCCTGTCCAGGACTGAGACAGGGCGTCCACCGCCAACGCCTGATCGTCCGGAAAAGGAGACATGAAAGAGGAGATCTGGGCATTCAGAGAGGTCGCGAACAGGTCTACATGGGGACGATCCAGGAGGTTGAAGATCGCTTTGACAACCGACCTCTTTAACTGCCACTCTGTGTGGGCGAATTTGGAAGGGCGAGACAACTGATCCGCCAGAAAATTCAGACATCCTGGTACATGGGAGGACACCAGGAAAATCTGCTTCATACGACACCACATGAGGAGATTCCACACCTCCAAACAAAGGCGAGACGACTTCGTGCCTCCCTGCTTGTTGATATACGAGACTACTGTCGAATTGTCTGATCGAATCGAGATCTTGAGGCCCTGCACTTGATCCGACCAGGCAAGGAGAGTCTTCTTGACAGCCCACAATTCCAGAATGTTGATGTGGGCTGACGACTCCTCTCGGGACCACAGGCCTGAGACCGAAAGGGAACCCCAGACTGCTCCCCATCCCTCCTGGGAAGCATCTGTAAATATGATCGCCTGAGGAGAAGACTTGACCAGAGGAACACCCATCATCAGCAGAGAGCGATCCTTCCAAAAATCTAGGTGGGGCCTCAAATGATCTCTGACCAGGATCTGATGGTACACTGAATGGGTCGACTGTTTCCACAGGGACATTAGATACATTTGGAAAGGTCTCCTCATCAGCGCCGCCCACGGAATGATGTTCTCGACGCTGACCATCAAGCCTATCACCCGGAGAAAATATTGCTCTGACCACGGCAGAGGAAGCCAGAATTTCCATGGCTACTAGGATTGCCTCTACTCTTACCTCTGAAGGGAAGACTAAGACTTGACCAAGGTCGAAAGCCACACCTAGGTGGGTGAAAACCTGAGACGGGAGACCAAAGATGATTTTTCTAGATTTAAAACCCATCCTAGACTGGAAGCCAGACTGCAGACCTCTGTGATGATGCTTGCCATAATTGAGGCAGATTCTGCTTTTAGCAACCAATCGTCTATGTAAACGTGAAGGGGAATAGAACGACTGTGCAGAAAACCTGCCACTGCTGACACTAGGCGGGTGAAGAAGAAAGGGGCCGTGGTCAAGCCGAACGGCATGACTCTGAATTGCCATACCCTCCCCGTGAATCTCATGAATTTTCTGAATGGAGGGTGGATGAGAATATGAAAGTAGGCATCCTTGAGATCTATGGACGCTGTCCACATGCCTGGACTCAGACTGGCGATAATCTGAGATACCGTCTCCATCTTGAATTTTGGGGTGGATATATGCAGATTTAATCTCTTCAGATTGATGATTGGACGCCATCCACCTGATTTCTTGGGGACTAGAAATAGAGTTGAGTAGAATCCCGGGTCTACTCTCCAACATGGAACCTCTTCTATAGCCTTCTTCAACCACATTGACTCCAATTCGTCTTCCAAGGCTCCCAACTTCTCCAGATTGGATGGAACTGGAGTCCATTTGGGCTGGTAAGACAGAGGAGGAGGCAGTTCTATCCAAGACGGTGCATAACCCCAGCGGATTTGATCTAACAGCCAGGAGTCCTGAGCAAGGGCTTGCCACGTCTCCCAGAACAGAGACAAGCGCCCTCCTACTGGCACGCTGGGAAGAAGGGATTGCACCGATAGATCCAAAGGTGGTAGAAGAGGAGGAAGGACTGGAAAATGAGATTGGGAAAGGCCTGCCCGGGCTGAGGCCACCCCTTCAAACCCGTCTAGGTTGAAAACCTCTAGAGGAGCGTCCTCTAGAACTAGACCTGTAACCTCGAGAGAAAAATTGACCCCTTCTCACCTGAGGAGGGGCTTGACGAACCTGGGCTCTAGGTCTATGTGATGAAATGGATTTAAAACGATCCTCCTCCGCAGATCTGGAATGGGAAGGAGAGGACCGATTAGAGTTCGTAAACACCCTTGACGGATAAGCCCCATATTCATCCGGCCTAAGACTCTTCCTCCTGGGAGAGGAGGAGGGACTCTTCACCGCAGAAGAGTCCCTTTTTACTGACGGCCTCAAAATCGAAATCTGATCCCGCAGATCCTTATCTGATCTGAGACGATCAGACTCCGCCCTAAGGATCGATGTAGAATTCTGACCGAAAATATCTGATCCGAAAGGCGGAGCAGATATCAGGTTACTCCTGAGGGAATCCGAAATATTCACCTCAGCAAGCTTCCTTGACCTTCTCTTAGAGGTGATGAAACCTAGTGAACGGCAAACTGAATTCAACGAACCTCTTGACAGGTCAGCTAACGAACGAAATATCTCCGGAGGAACCTGACCCCCTTTCTCGTGAGTTTTGAGCATAGCCTCTGAAAGAAGGGCCAAAAAGTTTGCTGATTTCAACTGAGCCCGACAGACAGACTCCCATCTAAAAAGGTCTGATGAAGATTCTACCTTAGCCGCTTCCTTCAGATGCGATGAAAGAACATCCCATGTCGGACCATTAAGAGATTGAGTAGAAGCCAATCTAATGTAATCCTCTTTCGGAACCTGAACTGGAGCATCTACCTTGGGAGTAAGAGAAAAATCTTTCAGTTGGACATCGTTAATGTAAAAATCTAACATGTCTACTACCAAGTTATCTACCGGAAGAACATTGGCTGAAGAGACTGAAGATGACAGCGCAGAACCAAACGACGGAGGATCAATCGAAAATTCATCCTGAAGAGGAAGAGATAGAGACGAAGCTATCCATTGATGAGCCCTAGACCAGTCATCTGGCGAGGCCCTCTCGTGATAGAACCTCTTCAGATCCCTGGCCCTGACTGATCTTTGAGTAGCCTTGACAGAAAGGTGAGACGGAGAAGAAGAAGAAGGAGGACAGATGTCTGAATCTAGCGAAACAGAAGCATCAACGATCCTCAGAGAGGAAGGAGAAGCTAAAGCTCTAGAAGGAGCGTCCGAGAGAGTGTCCAACGTCAATGGAGACTGATAAGAACTAGCAATACGGGCCTCAGGCTGACTAGAACTGAAAAAATAAGGATCCAACTCACTAGCTGAAAATCTTGACAAAATTGAAAATCTAGCTGAAATAACAGATCGGTGAAGAGAGGAATCGCGGCTTACTGAAAACAAGGAAAAATCTAAACCCGAATCAACTATCTGGAACTCTAATTCTGGAGACAGAACGACCGAAACAATAGGATCCGAATGATCAAACTCCGGAGAAGATGAATAATAAGAAGGCAAAGTAGGAACAGACGGATCAGAAGAAGGTATGTGAGACGCCGCAGAATAATTCTGCTGAAGGGAAGCCGGAATATGAAGCAACCCTGGAGGCGGAGATATAGATGATGGATGAAAAAGAGAAGACGAATTAGAAACATGAGAAGACGAAAAATCCCTAGCAGACAAGCCAGATACAGACGAAGAGGACGGATGACTACTACTCTTCTGAGAACCTGCTTGAGAGAACAAGGAAGGAGATGAAGAACGAGAGAGAGATACTACCTCACGAAAGGAATGATGACCAAAATCTGACGCCGAAACAGACTGAGCACTAGAAGAACGATCAGAATAATGTCTATCAAAAACGGGAGGACCGGCGCGAAAATAACTAGAATCGGAATTAACAGACCTATTACTGGACTGGGAATCTGAGTTATTCGGAAGCTCATAACTTGATGCGTAAACAGAAGTTCCAGTCGGGACTGAAACACAGAGACCGGAAATAGAACGCTTCATATCTCCTAATCCGGAAGTAGAAAAACTGTCACCAGAAGCGGAAATAGAAAACCCCGAAACGGAACCGGAAGTCGCTTGCAAGGACGGGTCAAAACGACCCGGACATGCATAAGTTGAACCGGAAGTGTCTACACCACCGCCGGAACCGGAACTAACCAAAACTGGGCCGGAAAAGGAGGATGTATGCAACAACGGATCCAACTGACTCGGATAAGCATAATTCCCACCGGAAGTAGTCACACTACTACCGGAAGAAGAGCCTGACAATCCGGACACTGAACGGTGCATAGACGGGTCCAACAGACCCGGATGCACATTCTTCCTACCGGAAGTAGCAGCACTACTACCGGAAGCGGAAGTCGACGAACCGGAAACGGAAGACGACATATGATGCACCGCCGGGTCCAACAGACCCGGAACTACATTGTTCCTCCCGGAACCGGAAACTCTATAGCCGGATACTGATGAACCGGAAACGGATGTTGACGCATAAGCCATATTCTCATGAGTCACCGGATGTTCAGCCAAGCCAGAAACAATCACGGTGCTCATTTCCGGATGCCCGGTAAAACCAGAAGACATTCCGGACAGCAAACCCGCTTGCCCGGACAAGCCAGGAGCATAGACGGGTGCTTCCTTAGAGGCAATCGGCGATCTTACCACCTTCCTTGCAATTGGAATCACTGTGAACCGGACCTTAGCTTGAGGTGACACATCGGAAGCTTCCGCCCCCAATACCACCGCTTGAGACTTAAGCTGGTCCTCAAGTCTAACATGGTCTTTGACCTGGCTCCTACCGGAGGATGCCTTACCAGGTTTCTTTCTTGTCTCGCCGGACTTTCCTTTTGGAGACTTGATTTGTTGTCTTGATGTTAAGGAAACCGGCTTTCCCCACTTACGAGATCGCGACTGGGGGCTAAATTCGGAGTCTGATGACTCCTCTTTAGCGGCCTTAATAGCAGATGTAATACGCTCGTCTAAAGATTTCGTCAATACATTTGCAAAGGATTCAAATCTGGCGAATAATGCCATAACCGGATGTGATAGAGGAGCTGCCCCCCTCCTTTGTTGAAACCGACGTATTAATAGAGGTGGAAGCAGATGTTACTGCTTTAGGACCTTCAACAACGGAGGGAGAGCGACCTGAGGGCAATGCAGGCTTAACCACAAAATCCTTAAAAAACGCTTTAGATACGACCAATGGCCAACCCTTGCACACTCCACACATTTTTAAAGGGGTGCAGGTGGTACACCTCAGGCAAACATGCCCCGTATATTCCTTAGCGTGAACCCGATCACACTTATTCGACGCACACTTTATTTTCTCAGAAGATACTGACACTTCCTATAAAAAATAAGAAATGATGCGAAATAAAGCAACTAGCTTTAAGAAAACCTGAGATATCACAGACGCTACGCCTTGGCCTATTTAAATAAAGTGTTTGAGGAAAGAATCAGAAAAGATTCTGATATATGTTTGAGAGCACTAGGACCTACGTTACTAGGAGTGGTACTGGCTATTATTATTATTACATGGTACTCTTGATGGTATATAATAGGCATGGTTACTCTAACCTCGAAAACGGGAGTAGTGACACGAAAACTGGTAACTCCAAACGTTAGAGTTACAAACACCTCTAAAACACCATGATATATAAGTTAAACATAACTTAGGAAGAATAGACTTCATGGTAGGCATTCCCGAGTCAACTCGTGATAACTGGAAAGTTTCTAGTTAGCAAGCTAAAACTTTTATATCGATTTGATAGCTGACAGTACTGTATAGCTAGCAGAATATTTGAAAAGTGATTCAGTTTTCACAAGTGGGACCTACTGCGCATGCGCGAGCGTGCTTAGTGACAAGCGTCACCAAGGAGTGAGTACAGACTGGTGCCAGTATATTGTAAGGCTAATGCAGGGGGTCCCTCTACCAGAAGCCTGGTGGAGGGTCTACATGGTGATGGTATAGGCATTAGGGAGTGTATAGGCAAGAATAAAAACTTTATTCTGATAGCTAAATGCAGATATTTGATTTAGCAAGTAGTGATTGAACGGTAATGGATGTTTTTGTGGTGTAATAACAACTAAAGGAATTGTGGATATTTTTTTAAAATAATTTGACTGGAACCTGTTGCTGGTATTGGCAGCAACAGCGTCCGGTCAAAATATTTACAAAAATATTCAACCTATCCCAACAAATCGACTTAGTCAATAAGTGAACAGCTATCTAAAGAAAAGAAAATCAATTTGACAAATGTAAATCCTGCTAGATTTTTAGGAAATAATTTGACTGGAACCGGTATTCAACACTCTGGTGCATATTCTGGAGTGAATGTGACCTTTAATACAAGTTTACACCAGGGTTTGTACACCTTTCAGTATTTGAAATTCCATGACTTTTCCATGACTAAAATTAAAAAATTCCATGACCTCCAAGAATCAATAGCTAGGTAGGTCAAAGACAGTCAAATTTGTTTCAAAATGTTCAACAGTATATAGTGAATCATATGAAATTCACTTTATCTAGGGCAAAGGGTCAACATGTGAGAATATCCGGTACATTTTTAATAAAATCTGAGGTTTTCACATAAAAAATTGATGAATAAAAATTCTGAATGGAAGTTCTAGAGCCTATGATCATACATGTAGTATCCTTTCAGCCTAACATGGTTGAAATCGGTCAAAATGGTAAGAAGCAATATGGCCATTTCTAGTAAAGATTTTGACCCAAAAAATTCTCTATTAACCCTTTAACACTCATATCAGCCAAAGCCGGCTTCTGTCACGCGTGGTCTTGAGAGATGTCCATTTGCAGACCAATTTATATTGTTGAACATTTTTTATAAAATAGTCTTCACTTGGTCTGCAAATTGACCATTTTTTTTTAATTAAAAAATTTTTGGAACAAATTTAAGTCTTAGAGCCGAGGCTTCTATTTGGACAAGGTGTTCAAGAACAAATTTAAATCCAATCCCTAAAATTGTTACTTTCGCAAATATGTTGCGCACTAATAGATAACATGCATGGGAAAATTTGACAAAATATGAGCCAAAAAAGCCGTATACATGTATATACCACGCAATCAGTTTAGAAATATTGCAAAACATATTTTTCAGACGAACGAAAATTGGTAACTTTACCGCTAGATTCAAAATAATAATCCTTTATCGGCTAAATATCTTGTTATTCTTTTAATATTACCAAGTACATTTCATACTTTAACCGTAATAGAACGCATAAAACCATCTTTGAGCAAGAAATATGTTCAATATACAGGGGAATCTCCATACACTAGCGAGACCGAGATATTATCGCCATCTAATTATCATAATGTAACCACATTCGTCCGGGACGAAATCGCCCAAGTGAACAAAAATCTTGCCACTAAATATACTGCCGAATGCATACGCTGAGTAGGAAATAGTGAATTTATTGCTCAAATTGTTTTTAAAACATTCTCTTCTGTACATATTTATTATTAATTTGGGATATTCGCATTCGCAGCGTTACAAAACCCGTTTTTATTTGGGAGGCCTCCTTCCAGTCCAGATATAGTTTCAGTGGAATGTCTCCAATCACAAAAGAGTTTAATATGGCCTACCAACATAAGAAGGGATTTAACCTCATTTAATTTCTTACGTTGTTTTGGGTCATTTTATTTTGGTTGGACATATGACTTTGATAATGAATGAAATCATGTGATCGCCGCGATAAAGATATGGAAATGTGTATTTCCGAGCTTTATTTCCCCATTTCACATTTGTCAGATAAAATCATAAAATCAGATTTTATTTTTATTTAGGGAGATTATCATTTTCCATGACTTTTATCAAATTGACAAATTTCCATGACTTTTCCAGGCCTGGAATTTAGATTTTCAAATTCCATGACTTTCCAGGATTTCCATGACCCGTGCGAACCCTGTTACACGCACGCACGCTACTTATTAACAAGGAATTTATTTTCAAAATATTCAAATATAACATATTTCACGATATTACAAGTGCAACATAGTTCACCATATTACATGGCGACGAACGTGTACGCACGTAGACACCCACGTATTCATTAAATGACCACTTATCTAAATAAAGGTTCTGGACATACATTTTGAAAATAGTTTGACTGGAACCTATTGCGGACATTTGCAGCAACAGCTTATGTTAAAAAATAACGACAAATATTCACCAGATCCCGACAAACGCATACTCATTAACCCATCGGGCTGGACCGTATACAAAAATTAATTTGACTGGAACATGTTGATTGTTTGCAGCAACAACGTCTACGCAAAAAAAATATTTACATATATTCAACAGGTGCCCTTTCGTGCAGGTTTGAAATATGTATATAAGGTAGCGCCAGAGCTTCCAGTCAAATTGGTTTCAAAATATTCACAAACTTAATTATAATATAGCTGTAAAAGTGAGTGAAATATTGTTTTTGAGCTGTTACAAAATAATATATTCATTACGTATGTGTCAATGTCTGTTGAGTATCTTGAAACTAAATTGACGGGAAGCTGTTGCTGCCTAAGGTAGCGCCAAAAACTGTACTGTATAATTTGAAGCCGTAGCATGTGCACGCCTACACACGCTATAACCGCCAATGTTTTGAGAAATTTATTATAAATGATAGCAAAAATATACAAGAACCTACTGAGACGCATACCTCAGCAACATATTTCACCATATTACTAGGCTCATCATTACCATTGCCATAAATCACACAAATAAAAACAGAAAAAGAACACTTGTGAAAAGTCACGTTCCGATTTCTAATTAACAAGGGAGGTAAATCGTACCAGTAATTAGCTAACAATAGCCTCACGCAGTTACTTCCCTTTAATAATATAAAACGAACGTGCGGATCAGAATATGTATTTTTATTTTAGGAATTTTCTGGTAATAATTTTTGTTAGATGTTTGTTGGCCACACGCAATTTATTCACCTTATTTTTTTTAATTCACAGATGTAGACCAGGTGTATGCAAATGTTGCAGAAGCAACATCACTTAAAATGAGGTCTATGAATTTCAGATCTATGGTTCCTTAATCACGGTATTAACCTGAAAAAAAGAAATATTAGATAGACAGAGACTTATACAGCTCAACGGTAAAACAATTTTAATAACATTCATAACATTACAATATTTACGATGTTGAACATGCTGCCGAAAATGTAGTGTGAGAGGCTGCCAAAAATGTATGTTTTTATGCACCATATTTTCGTTTCGGTAGTCTGCCGAAAACTAATTAATATTTGCGGCTGCCGAAATTACATGGCTGCCGAAACCGCCTGAGACCGTCTCAATCATATCACCTCTGAGCCTACGGTAGGTCAATGATGGTAGCTTCAGTCGCTTTAGCTTGTCCTCGTAGCTCATATGATATATCTGGCTTTTCAGGTTCAAAGGGTTAAGAATGAAATAAACAATTTTGAATAAGATTGAAGGCTAACGGCAAAGCGAGATAGATCGACAAATATGCAAATTGTTGAAAACTTCTTTAGTATACACATTCAGAAACCCGAATAAGTGTACCTGGATTCGGAAACCATAACAGTTTCTCAATTCAGAAACGTTTCTGAATTCCGAGATTTCCCTTAACTGATTCTGAAGTGAAGTGAATGTTACTGTATTTGTGGAAAACGAGTTTTCGAATAACAAAATAAAGCAGTGTTGTTCAAACTAAGATTATACATAACTTACCAACAGAGGCAGAACCTCTTGAACCACTTAAAATGTTGCCGAAACACCAATAATGTTTTTATTTTGGTCAAATTTAACAGCCTGGCATCAACAATTCGAAAAAGGATTCAAATCTTTAAATTCCAAGATGGCGTGGCTTCTCTAATCTATTTACTCCGGGAGCACCTGTTTATTCATCCGCATTGAAAAAGAAACATGTACTGGAAAATCTTCACACGTGTGCATTTATTCGGTAATAGATTTTCAATAATTGGCGATTAGCGTTAAAATACGTTCTACTTAGTCGCACGAAGTGAAATGTATGACTGGCTCAATTTTCTAAAACAAACACAACACGGATTTTTCAGGGGGTTGCGCAAAATAGTGCTGGCAGAATGAGAATTAATCCGCTTCCCGTGAATTGATTGGCTCACGGAAAAGGAATGCACGGCGAAGAAAAGCAGTGTTAAAGAAGTACAGACACCACTACACGCCCTTCCCCTCAGACACCCACTACCACAACGGACCTAGGCCCAGTCTACTAACAAGCATACTTCCAACACTTGCCGAGAGACGATTACGTGGTGATATGTTAGAAACATGTAAACTCTTCAACATTTAATATGAAAATAGGCGCTGCCTATAAGCGAACACAGACACAATTTATTGCTTAAATAAATAGGACGAATTTGTATATGGTCGAAATGTCATAAATACGTATGCCCATGTATATAGTACATTTGACGATAATTTTTTATCATGCTTGGAGGGCATTCTGGTAAATCCAATCCCACGATATTCACAACATATGTAGCATACCACTAGCAACCCGTGATTGCAACATGACATAGTAAGATTGTCACTTTTAAATCCTCATTTAAAACTAAGCCCTAATGTAGATCTTTCAATCAAATTAATTTTTTATGTCGGTTGTCTCTTGAATATACATCAACTTTATGATGCATATTTATTGCGTGCCCGCTCCCGCGGCAACGCTTCTATTTATTGCTGGCTAGAATTGCATATAGGCGCGGACATTTTGCGCAGGGGATTGTGGGGCTGTGTCTCGCGAGATCTCCATCTATACGAGATGTAATAATTCTCGGCGCGAAGACACGGCTCTATTTTTAGATTGCGGGATATCTCATAATTATTATCTTCATGCACGTGATTCATGGCGAGTTCTTTTATTTGTCGATGACCGCTTAATTATTTTAATAAACGGCCAACGGAACTTATATGTCCACTTTAGCACTCTATCAAACTGACCACAAATGGCTTCTTGCGGTGATCGTGAGAAATGTCCATTTGCATTAGCTACTCACCGGAGAACTTGTTTTGAAAGTTTACCACTGGAATGACTGGTTGGATAACCGATCCTATAATCCCAGTAGTAAATTGCAAAAGAAAAACCACAATGGTATCTTGGACGGCAATTACACATAGGACATTTTCTATGATAATGGATTTTTCTGTATATGACGTCATAATTATTTAGGTCAGATGTAACTGGACGTCACAATCAAAATGTGTAATGAATGACGTATCTAGCTCCACCAGGAACACTGAATAGCCAGTCAAGTATGTGAATTGCACGTCTTTACTATTTAATCAGCATGCTGTTGAATATTTTGAAACTAATTTGACCAGACGCTGTTTGAATTGTATGCCTTTGCTATTTATTCAACAGTCATTTTCTATGATAATGGCTGGGTTCGATCTGTAACTGAAGGATATGACGTCATAATCAATTACTTCATATACAGGCTGACGTCACAATCCAAAATGTGTAAATGAATGGTGTATCGAGCTCAGTCATGAACATTGAATAGTCCGGCAAGTGTACGAATTGTATGTCTTTACTGTTTAATCAACATCGTGTTGAATATTTCGAAACTAATTTGACCCAGCGTTGTAGCGGCCAGAGGCAGCAAACCTTTAAAAGCACCCAGTCAAATTAGTATCAAAATAGTCATCAGCTTACCTGTATATAGTTACCTTGAAATTGGAAGTCTGGGAATTCATTATTCAGCGTGTATATATATATATATATATATATATATATATATATATATACATACATACATACATACATACATCGATTCCAACACGCAATAAGGGGTGGAGCTTAGCTAGAATTAGGCGTGGCATACCTAGAAATGGATCTCTCTATTGAAATTGCCATGGGCAAATTGAGCATTACATGGCCTATACCACTTGGTAATGCGTGGCCCACACAATATGGACCACTTGTATTAAGAGACCACCCATATTTATAGGTCACATATTTTAACAAGGCCAATCATAGATTGTTGCCCTGAATACAATGTACTCGTCCTCTGACGGAGGGAGGATAATTAATACCACTTGCTAATGGACATTTTCATGTTGTCTATCGATCATATTACGTCATAATCAATGACGTGACGTATAGGATGACGTCATAATCATGAAAATTGAGCAAATTGAGCATTACAGGGCTAATACCACTTGTTAATGCGTGGTCCACCCAATATGGACCACTTGTATTAAGAGAGCACCCGTATTTATAGGTCACATTTTAACAAGGCCAATCATAGATTGTAGACCCTATCCCGAACGCACATAGACCCGAATACAATACACTCATCCTCTGACGGAGCGAGGGTAATTAAAACCACTTGCTAATGGGCTTTTTTTAGGTTTCTATCCATCATTTTACGTCATATGACGTCATAATTAATTAAGTGACGCATAGGATAGCGTCATAATAATGACATCATGACTGACTCGATTTATCTCATCTTAAATGCTTAATAATCTGACACGTTGTACGAATTATATGTTTTTGTTATTTAATAAAAATGCTGTTGAATATTTTGAAAATAATTTGACTGCCCGCTGTTGCTGCCATAGGCAGCAACAGGACCCAGTCAATTTAGTGTCAAAATATTCCACGGCTTACCTGTATAGTTTTCTAGTTCAGAAATCCATCGATCCCAACTCAGAGTGGTATGGGTGGAGTTTAGCTAGAGACAGTTTTCAGTGCCCTATTGTCTATAGTATGTTCAGCCCCATAATTTACCCCACATAGACTTGAGCTTTAATAAGCTAGTTATATTCCGAATCTAACAAATTCTAGATGAAGTAATTTTAATACGCAAAATTTAGCTTAAATGATGGTGTATTCGTGGTTTTCGGTGCCCTATTTTCCGTAATATTGTCGGTTCCAGAACTTCGCTCACATAGACGTATAGGAGTTTGAATATGCTAGTTACATTGGGAATTTAAAAGAATTCGAACGTGAAGTATTTTCGTAGTATGCAATTTCATCGCATACAATTGTTCCAATGTTGGCAGATCTGTGGTTTTCAATACGCTACCATCTGCAATATGTGTGGCTACATAATTTCACCCATATGGTTAGATAGGGATATGAATACGCTAATGAATCTTGAGATTTCTACCACGTAGTAATTTCGTAATATGCCAAATGCCAACAATTTACTATATTCAGTATTAGAATCTGTTTGCAATCAATTTTTTACATATAGCTGTGCTTTTGCACGATTCTACCATCAAGTAATTCGGTAATATGTTGTTACATATTCGCCATATGGCCCCATTGTAATATGGTTAGTTCACATTCACCACATTCAGATAGGTGTCAATATGTCCTGACATATCGCTCATAATGGGTTCGGCCCAGAATATCACCCATATGTTTAGATAGGTATAGGCATAAGCTTACGACGTAGTGAGATTAAAACATTTCATAACGTAAATAAGCTCAAACTTAAGGATAATTCATGGTTTTCATTGCAATACGTTCACCCCCAGGATTTCACCCACAAATACTTATAGGAAATATGCTAGTTGTATTCCGAATTAAAAAAAAATCTACAGGAACATAATTTCATAGTACACAATTCAATACCGAAAATTGGCGCAAATTCTGTCAGATCAACGATTTTCTGTACCACACTGTTTGCAATAGGTTCGACCCCCAGAAGTCCACCCAGATGGTTAGATACGTATATGAATACGCTAATAAAGTATCAAAGGTTTAAAAAAATGTTTACTATACAGTAATTTCGTCATATGCAGTTTAGTAGTGGCACACCATTGTCAAATTCCAATAATGTACTATATTCGGTACCGGAATATCTCTCACCCAGACACTACAACGAGTTGGATGGAGATCCACATCTCGTCCGTCACCGCGTCCTACGGAGCTAACATTTGACCTGTCATTAGGGTTATTTTCCATGATGCCCAGAGATACACTGCAGGCGGGTATTACAACATATCAATTAATATTATCATTATTTCGCAGTGCTTCCTACTTTGGCGGGGGTGGGGTGGGGTGGGGGTGGGGGTGGGGTGGGGTGGGGTCTACCTAATAAGTATCCGAAGATGCATGGGGGGGGGTGCATGTATGTAAATTGGAATTTAACTATCACCGCTCAGAACCCTCCAAATGGTTTCCCATGGTCGGATCCGGTCAACGTGTCGATTGGGAATCCAGACATTAATAAACCATATGGCTGGTGGATCGTGGAATGAGACAATCACTCAATAAATATATGAGGCCCTATAGGTAACTGGCCAATTTTATACAACCTTGCCAGTGCGTCGGGCTACATTACCGCAACAAGAAAAGAGGTGTACACTATGCGTCTCTAACGGAGAAATTGCCCCTAACCACTTTAACCCTATCCTATCGAGCTAAATAGCCAGGTTTAGTTGGTAACATGTCAGGCTCAAACATTTAGAGCATGATCAGCGACCTCAGTGTAAAATTGATGCTGGCGGGAATCGTGATGCGGATATATATGTTGCTGTATAGTATTTCCTAGCGTACTGCGGTCTAGAGTTTTTATAAACAAACAAAACATATTAACTAGATGGCTACTTGCCATATGCACAACTAACCAATACACCATCTAACGGATATGATGATAATGAATATGATAATTATGAAGTATCACAGGTCACTAGACCTTACAGTGTGGCTAGTTGAAAGCACCCACAGTAAACAAGGATAATATTCACAGTAAAACAGAAATTATAAGAATGCGGTCATAAGACTGGTAAGGTACCTATTAGTCATCAGTACCATTATACGGAAATAATAATTAATTGTTCTATAGTATAGCTACTTGAGTACCTATTGGTCATCGGTATGGAACAAGCTCACAAGTTAGTGAAATTGAGGTGCTAACATATAAATAGCGCAAGATGGCACGATCTCTAAGGCTGGAAAGATTTTCGCAGGAAGATGTCTGCAGGCAGGTATCCACAGGCTGGTCTCCACAGGCTGGCTTCTCCAGTCAGGTCGGATACGGCACACTCTCAGGACAGTGAAACTGAACAGTTCAGGCGATGTCCATTAGATAGTCTATTAGCTGCTACATAATTTAAACAGTAGTTGTAAAGTTTTCCGTCTGACGAAGGTAGTATGAAAATTTGAAGTTGCCCATTAACAGAGAGGGCTAATATATATTATTATGCATGTACAATAACTGGCACACGGTGCTGGGTATGTTACATAGCTCTTGCGTGCACTAACAAAGTTCACCACGACTGGTCGAAAAGTTAATTAATCACACATTGTAGATATGGGAGTGTCTTTGTGGGAAGTCATGACCCCACTGTACGGACATCTTGTATGTACGAGTAAGTCCCGAGTGAAATTCATGTGTGAATACCAGGTGAGCCAATAGACTATGTCACCATGTATATTAAGATGCACCGATCAGCGGCTATGTTTAGATACGTTACTAGCACTGATCATCATCTATATATCTTCCCTTCTCCTTGCTGGATGCTATTGCCATTCACAGCGGAGCAACGCGCAACAAGTTACGCCCTCGAGGGTTAACTTAGGGTTAACATTCTCTTCCCGTCTACAATGATTCAATATTCATACACCTTGCATACTGCCATGGTCAAACTCATTGATGTTTGTTGCTACAGTCATTTATGTTACTGCAAAGAGATTATTGCTCATAAACGACGTAGCACCAAGACAGCAACAACTTTCACTCATATCATTATCAAGTTTTTACTACCACAACTAATTATTGAGGGTTAATCGATTCACTGGTTTCGTCCTTCAATTTGAATGGGTTACTCTCGCTAGTGCATTTCATCTGGCTGTTTAAGTATTGAGATAAACGTTGCTGTGTACGATTATTATCGTTCCACACACAAACATCAGTTCTCTTTAATAAATAGGGTCTATGTAATATTAGGAAGATTATATATTATCAGCAATGGACGACTGGCAGTAGGTACGTCAGCTAGTGCGCGGTACAGCTTCGAAACTGAATCGAGTATGAATCATGATGGTTAGCACCAGGTTGGAATCAATCAAGGGATTAGATATGACAAACAGACGTAGTTAGTTACATAGTGGTCTGTGTTCTCACGGAAGCACGGGACAAGATAAGCCGAAAATAATCCGGCTATGAGGAATGGTAACTCGTGTACCAATTAACTCTAGCATTCCACAGGTTGTCGGCTAATAGGTAATGCACATGACATGGACATTGTAGCGTCCTGTAGGCATTAGGTACGCAATCGAAAGATATTATCAAAAACATATTAATTGTAGAGGCGTGCTAATCCACCAGTAAGCCTTGCTATCAAACAAGCGTTCGTCATTCTTGGCAGGGCATCCATCAGAAATGGCATGGTAATCCAGCCCAAACCCTTGTTATCAAACAAGCATTCGTCATTCTGGGCAGGTCATTCGTCAGGAATGACAGGGGAAGCCAGCTGGAATTCTAAAATAAAGTTAGGGGGACGGCAGATCCCATCACTCAAGAACCAGCCAAACCGCAAGTGCTAGGTAGAAAGCACCCTCCCGGGGAGGGAGGGTCGGAGTTTTGATTAGTCAAAGTGATGTCATAATCCAATGAGAATCAGAGCAACCTCCGGCGGTGCGAAACCAAGATGGAGGGAGAATAGAAACTGAGATAGTATATAAGGGGGACTTTAACTTTAATCGGGAGTTCGAGTTCGGTCCGCCTTGCACCTTGTAAAACGCTGAATGGCTTTAAGTAGGCAAGAGCTGGTTGAAAGTTAGTGAAACTTAGGAAACATTGAATTGTAATATTTAATGATTGTAAATAGATCGCTAGGTAACAGTAAAAGTTGCCAACTTTGTAGGGTTATTGCACAGTTAGTTAGCAATTAAAACGATCACCTTGTGATATTATACACGGCAAAAGTTTGTCACATATTTGTTGTTACTCTGGAGAACACGGAAGACCACCGTGTCGAACCAATCATTCTGAAGCGCGCAGTTAGATCAGGCCCAGGCACTAATATAAATATCGTCAGGTCTCTGTGTACCTACGAGGCGAGCTAGTGTCGCGCTCCATCTTCATCGGTGGGACCGCTTGTCACAGCAACCATTCGTACAAGGTGTCATCGAAGGGGGTAGAGCATACGACATCAACAAGGGTAGACAACCCGAAATCTTCAACATGACATGCAGTGCGGAAGTTGAAGTCCACTTTTCAGCATGGGTGGCAGATCTGGTGAGTCATCCACCAAGTATCACCATCAGCTCTACATTCCGTAGAACTACATCTGGGCCCGCATGGCCCTCCGACGGAAAGACTCCCCTTGAAAAGTCTGGATGCGGGAGTTATTACTTTAAGTTAATTTATTAACCCTGGATGGCCATCCGGGGGTGTACAAAAACTGTGGAAGCCGAGGATTCTGAAATCCGAATGGCACCGGATGATGTGGGACTCACCGTAGGTTAGCAGTTTCACATGTCTATCGTGATGGTCCAGTCGTCCTGCGCAGGCCGGCTTCCACGCCGGTGATGCTCCTGATTCTCGATTTTTCACCCCTTTTATACTACTCGTGACGTCAGACCCATACACCTCATCCGAATCAGCGGCTGAGCAGTAGCCAATCAGCGTGCAGCTAGAAGTGGTAACATGTTAGTAGGATCCGACTCTGGGAAACTAGTGGGGGTTTCCAAGCGATGATAACTAAAGTGCCGAGTTACATACATCTCCCCCCCCCCCGTATCTTTGGATTCCAATTAGTTTAGATTCCCCCACCAATGTAGGAAGCACTGCAAAAAGAAATTATATTATTTATTACGTGACACCGGCCTGCAGTGCATCTCTTGGCATTCTGGAAACTTAACCATAATAACAGGTAATATGCTAATTCCATTAGCAGATGGGTGGCGGATGAGATGCGGATCTCCATCCAATTCGTTGTAGGGTCTGGGTGAGGTCTTAGAACCCACCACGCCCTCACAGGAAGGACACTAGCGATGGATATCCGTCTCTTACTACCCACCATAAACGATATGACGCTCTCTAAATTGCTTTTGTGAACTGTAAACTTGTCCTAGTGATGTTATATGTGGATGCAGGACAATGGTGACGGATCGTCAAATGATTCGGGAGCTATTGCTCCGTAATATGTACGCACGCTATATTTCTGAGGTAGATGCTAGGCGGGACGACCTTTGGGAAGCTGGGCATCTTCGCCAGTTAGATGTATGTATCTAAAGATAGGTAGGAATCCCTGCCACTTGTGGCCAAAGCCTGGCACAGTATCTATTAACCAAATGGTAGGTTAGAATGTAGCAGAAGGCCTGCATAAATAAAGCGGCAACTACCAATACAGTATCTTTGGATCTACATAAGACGGTGACCTGTGAATTCTTCGGAAATCATTCATCCCGTCTTCACGTAAACCAGTGTGCATCACATTAATTATGGCGTCACTAGGATTGACCAGCACCAAGCTTTTTGTTTGAACAAAAGAGTGGCCCTTTTTGCCAGCTCTTTTCCTCCACTTCGGCATTGAAGGCATTTTCCTGTGACAGAGGACCGTGCGAGGCACTTTCCTCTCACAACAACCATATTTTGTGTGTGTTAGGGGTGTAATTAGTATTATATTAAACTACCAAGATGCTCCCTTGCAGAGATACCACTGCGGATTTACGGATCTGTGTGGTACCTTTGGCGAAACCACGTAGAAAGAACACCGGATAGCTCTATGTACTGTATTATTTGCTCATTACTGTCAAACGAGTAGCATTGTTTGTATAGTTATTAAATGTTGCTGTTTAATTATATCATCATGTCCAGACTTCTAAATTAGGAATGGATCATCATACCGGTGACACCAACAGTTGGGATGAGACCGTGAGGTTCAATCTCGGCGGCAATGGTCGCATGGCCCCACTGGAATGTGAACATTCCACCGGCTCTAGAGGCCGGTCTTTGTACCTTCCAGAGGGACGCGATATGGGATTCGCAACCCCGAGAACTGCATCTAACCAGCCCTCCCACACGTCCTACAGGTGCAGTGGAGTGGAGTGACATGGTTGACCAGCGAGTACCCCCGCGAGCTACAAGTGGCACCCAATGTAGGGCTTGAATGAGAAGCGAACCCACGCCAACTCTCAACACCCACAAGTTTTAGTCTCCTTCATCAGACAGTCAGCTCTCACTAGACATGGAAGTAGCATCATATGATAGACGAAATGCTCGCATGCTCACCGACAATGTAACTAATTTCCCCGATGCGGAACAACCAGCACCGCCTTTACAGGAGTTTTCGCTGATCAGCGAGGGGACATTCTGTGATGCCTCGCATGCATCAACTCAATATATTACACTGTCGGATCTCCGCAATAGGCATTCAGCATCCACGCCAAGTCGCGGACGACCATGACACAGATCCCTATGGGGTCATAACTATCCTTCACGACCATTATGTTCGCCAACGTCATCACAGGGTGATCAATGCCTGGAACTTCATGTATCATATTCCGCCTCTCTGCCGGTGCATACATCGTCACCATATGATCCATCGGTACCACGTTACAAGCCAGGAGACGCAGTACTTCACTTCCAACAATACACCAGAAGACCATCACATGGCATACACCATCCCCGTCAGTCACCTGCACCGCTACCATATGAAGAACATCAGTCACACCAGCCTGTAGAACATCCGCGTCGTCTACATAGCACGCCTCCACCAGTCTATAGATCAGCACTGGTTTATGGACCTGCATCAGTGTGGTATTCCATGGAGCCTACATATCATGCACAGCACCACCGATGAGAATCGCCCTCATGGACACCGCATCATAATCATCATCAGGGACATCGACGGGAAACACCACCAACACCAACATGCATGCCAGCATCCACATTTTCATCAGTCTCCCAAGCACCACCACCCAGACTTGCGCCAATCACTTCACCTCGTGGACATGGCCAGATCATTCTCCGCTCACCCCACACCCCGCCACCCCACCCCCGAATTTAGTGGAAAGAATGATTGGGCTAACTATAAAGTTCAGTTCAAAATAATAAGTCACGCAAACCAGTGGACAAATCAACAAATGGGAGAGTATCTGGCCGCAAAGCTGTCCGGGAAAGCCCTACAAGTCCTGGAAGATTTGGGTACAGATTACATACCAACATACACGGAGTTGGAGAGCACTTTGTCAGAAAGATTCGGCGACACAGCCGTTTGGGGAAACAAGTCGGTTGCAACCAAAGAACTTTTGTCGACATTCGGGAGAAACACTTCCGGAGTTGTCTAGTCATATTTGGCAACTAGTTACCAGTGCTTACCCCAGTACAAATCACGAGGGCATCACACACTTACATCTAGACACCTTCATGGATGCGTTGGGCAGTGAACCCACCCTAAATGAAAAACTATTCCTTATGGAGCACAGTAGTCTTCAACAACTAACGGCAACCATGGCTCATGTTGAGAACTTTTTAGAACAGGAAAAGAATAATCGCCGGTAACTACACCCCATCAACGAAGTAGCTGATGTGAATCCGCCACCAATAACGACAACGGCACTGCATCAGCACAAACACAAGCATCAGACCCACAGACACAAACCGATTAACCCACCAGTCAGAATCCTGCGTCTAGAGGAAGGGGGCATGGCCAGTCCCATCACGGAGGCCACAACAATGCCCCAGGATGTGGGAACCAGCACAACAATAACAATAGGCAAAACGTGCATGATAGGTTAGAAGAGATCAGCAATTCTCAGCACTCACTAACTTAGTCACCACCATCAGCACAACAGTAGCCACACAGTCAACAACATGCCCAGCAACCACTATGGTTTTCCAAACCGCCACCGAACACATGTTTTGGATGTGGTCAGCCGGGCCACTGCAAGGAGTGATGTCCTAGTCGCCCTCCATAAACGACTCCAACCGCTGACCAATGTACCACGCAGCCTGAGCCCCCATCAAACTAACAAGGGCACCGATTACAGAGTCACTTCGGTGCCCATTCTCACAACATGGATCAGCTGCGGCCTCTGAATGGCAATGTCAGGTGGCCAACACAACCACTCATTCTCCTACGACAGCATGCATACACTCGCACCCGGCTTCTTATATGTTGGTACCAATGATGCATACTGCATCCGCAGCACTGACATCTCCCCCCTGCCAGAAATTGTGACCCCCACAATTTCCGCATCTTACAAATCTTCGTTTCAATGTAAAACGGCAGTGGTAAGATGTAGCACCTCCGCTGAAACAACATTCATACAGGCACCACGACCTACAGTACTGTGCAAAAGTCTTAGGCCACCCAAGAGAATTTTAATTCAAAACATTTTTCTGATCAGCTAGTATTTATATTTCATAGGAAAAGTATAATTTCATTTTCTAATTCATTAACAAATGATATAACAAAATCTTTAACAAATAATATAACAACTAATAGCTAGGCAATCATAATTAAAGACATATATCAGTATGTTGTGTGGCCTCCCTTGACACGCTTAACTGCTGCACCTCGCTTTGGTAGACTTTCCTGCAATTTTCTCAAGTAATCCTGTGGCATGTTATTCCATGTGTCTTGTAGAACGTTCCAGAGCTCTTCTTTGGACTTTGCTTGCTTCTTGTTCTTTTCTCTGTCTAAATGTTCCCATGCTGCTTCAATTATATTAAGATCAGGGCTCTGGGGTGGCCATTCTAACACTGTCAGAGTACCGTCTGCTGTTTTTTGCTCCAAGTACCTTTTAATTATGTTGGCAGTATGTTTGGGATCGTTATCATGTTGAAATGTAAAGTTCCTACCAATAAGTCGCTTTCCAGATGGCACAGCATGGTGTATCAGAATCTGTCTATATCTCTCAGCATTCATAATTCCATCAATTTTCACCAGATCTCCTACTCCATCTGCTGACATGCATCCCCAAACCATCACAGAGCCACCTCCGTGTTTTACAGAAGATTGTAGACAAGCATCAATGTACTTTTCACCAACCCTTCTCCTGAAATACTGGCGTCTATTTGAACCGAACATTTCGAATTTTGATTCATCACTCCACAGGACATTCTGCCACTGGTCTGCTGTCCAATTGTCATGTCTTTTAGCATACTGTAGTATCTTTTGCTTGTTCCCAGTCCTTAAGTATGGCTTCTTGGCAGCAACACGCCCAACAAGACCATTTTTGATAAGACTTCGTCTCACAGTCGAAGCATGTACTTTGGTGTTACTTGACCCTGCCAGATCTTGAGCAAGTGCCTGGCTAGATTTCCTTCTGTCCCTCAAGGAAGTGACTTTCAAATAATGTTCATCAGCTACAGAGAGTTTCCTCGGTCTTCCAGTGCATTTTTTGTCTACAACCGATCGAGATGCTTTGAATTTCTTAATAACACCTTGAATAGCACATCGAGAAAATCCAGTTTGGCGGGATATAGCTCTCTGTGAATTACCTTCTTCATGCAAAATTAAAATTTTATGCCGGTCATATTGTGTCAGTTTTGCCATTATACCAGAATTGAGCTTCTTTCACTTTATCTAATACTGGTTATTCCCTATATAACACTTAATATTCACTCATTCATATCACTGCACATTTGGTACTAAGTATGATTAAGTTCTAACTAGAATGCACTCAACAGTGGTGTTAAAACTGCATATAGACTAGCTCTATTGATATGCAAATGAGGCCACTCGTTACTGGGGACTACAAAACAGCTTACAGGTAGAAAATGCACAGGTATTACAGGGTGGTTTAACAAAACAAAATGAAAAATAGCATTTAATGCTGCAATGCATTCTAAGGGAGCAACCAAAACATTTATTTATTTCTGAAATCTTTTAACAGCTTGTATTATTTTAAAATTAAGGTTTCATTTTGATTATTACATACTAATTTTACAAGCAATTTTAATATCTACTGCCTAGAAATTACATTTCAACAACATTTCAAGGGTGGCCTAAAACCTTTGCACAGTACTGTACCACCAATGCACTTGACCCCTAATGTCCCTTGGTGGTTTGCAAGTCACAAGTCCTTACAGCATCATCTACCACATACAGCAGCAGCAGTGATTCGGATGGGAGTCAACATTCGGCATCATGGAGCCGCAAGAAAGAGCGTCGTACGAAGGATGGAAAATTCCATGCCATCATTGCTTCTTCTGTACATCCACTAAGCATCCCATGTTGCATTGTCAAAAGTGGCTCACACAGGTAGCCCTCATCTGTGATCATGACAATCCTATCCGCACTGCCGTATACACCAACTCTAAATACACAGAGACGGCATCATCAGCACCACTATTGCTACCCCCAGCTCCATCATCGCCTAAGCAATCGCAGCAGCAGCGATGATGGGTTGGCCCTTTCCACGCTCAGCCACCCACTGCACTCATGGAAGCTATCTGGAAACAAGCTGACTATATACAGAATGATACTGCAGAAAAAACAATCCCACAGACAGTATCATTGGAAACTCTTCCACAGGCACAACGTAAAGTGATATATAAGTGTGCTTGTCTGTTTAGCGGTGTTTCCACCAGTGCCACTGTTGACACTAGAGCTTCCATCACCGTTTTTAACAAGCGCTTGTATGAGAGCATTCCACCTCATAAAAAGCAACCCCTTAAACCAACAAATATATATTTGCAAACAGCTACGGGAGCCCATGTTCCCATGGCTGGTACTGTAAGCCTCGTGATGCAGATAGAGGAGATGCAATTCATCCAGCGAGTTGTCATTGCCTCTATTCAAATTGATGCCCTGCTTGGTTCTGATTTCCTCAGTGCCAGCGAAGCCGTCATACACTGCAGACAACAGGAACTAGATATACATGCCCGACGTATACCTCTTGGACTGGAATCATCGCTGTACGACATGTGTGCAGTGATTTTAGCTTCTACAGCCACAGTTGAGCCAGGACACGAGAAAATTTTATGGACCACTGCACCACAGTTAGGAATGAACACACACATAGCTATGCTAGAATCCGACCCTGAGTCTATGCATGCCTCGCAATGCCACCACCAATAAGGTTCACATACCATTTCGCATATTCAATGGCACAATGGACCCAATAACTCTTGAACCGGGACATTGTAGCCATTTGGTGGATGTGGTATCACTGGAGACACCCCCTAATACACATGCACCAGCACCAGCTTCTAATGATTTGCCTGAACATCTACATGACATATATCTGTGTGCTACAGTTGGGTTGGTACAATCCCACAAACAAGATATGTGGAAAATCTTATACATGTATCGCGATAGTTTCTTGACCAAAGACACGGACCTCGGGGAAACTCATCTTGTGTGACACTCCATCAACACTGGAAACAACTGACCCATTCGACAACCCATTCGACGTCTTCCCATTCACAAGGAGGCGGAAGCACATCAACAGGTGAAGGACATGTTGCGGACAGGCATAATAGAGCCATCAGCATCCCCCTGCGCCAGTCCCATTGTACTAGCAGGCAAGAAGGATGGATCTTTGTGGTTTTGTATAGACTACTGCCGCCTTAATGATCTTAGCATCAAAGACGCTTATCCGCTTCCTCGGATAGATCAGGCTTTATATTCCATGTCCGGAGCCAAGTGGCTTTGTACACTTGATTTAGCTAGTGGGTACTGCTAGGTAGCCTTGGATGAGGCTGACAGGGAAAAGACCGCGTTTGTGTGTAGAGACGGTCTTTTCCAGTTCTGCAAGATGCCCTATGGCTTGTGCAACGCCCCTGGAACGTTCGAGCATCTCATTGAGCAGGTATTAACTACCCTGCAATGGGAGATCTGTCTCTGTTACATCACCGACGTAATCATCTTTGGCTCCTCGTTTGAGCTGACTGTGTCCAAACTGCTCAAAGTTCTAATGCATTCTCATATGGCAAATCTAAAGCTCAAACTGAAAAAGTGTCATCTTGTTAGATAGAGCGTTGAGTGACTGGGACACGTCATATCCGGCGATGGAGTGGCTACTCAGCCTTCAAAAACACAAGTGGTAGCAGAATGGCAGACCCCCACTTCAGTCATGGACACCCAGAGTTTCCTTAGTCTTTGCTAGTACGATCGTCGATACATCCGTCACTTTAGTCAGATTGCATCACCATTATTCAGGATCACCGAGAAAGATCGACCATTCGAGTGGACGAGTGAGTGTGAAGGTTCCTCCAGGGTGCTGAAGGAACGCTTGATGACCACCCAATTCTTGCTCATTATAATCCTAACCTCGATTTCATCTTAGACACTGATGCATCGGCTTATGCCATTGGCGCAGTTCTATCTCCAGTCACAGAAGATGGAACAGAGCAGGCACTGGCTTATGGTTTGCATACACTGAACAAAATGGAGAAACATTATGCGACCACCATGAGGGAATTGTTAGCTGCGGTGCATTTCATCAAGTATTATAAACACTTTCTGTATGGGCGCCCATTTACTCAGCGTACAGATCTTGCCTCACTATGCTGGCTCAGAAACCTAAAAAAATCCAGAGGGCCAGGTAGCGATGTCGCAGGAATCCCTGCAGGCCTTCAACTTCAATGTTGTTCATAGACCCGGCAAACTGCATGGAAATGCTGATGCCTTGAGCAGAATTGGGCTTGAGGATGAACAAGAAGTGGCCATTACCGTGACACATACTACACAGCCATCTCCAGTGTTCCCCGAATTGTAGTGCATAGAATGGAACACTGAGACAGTCGCTCATGAACCAGCAACAGACGAGCAAACACGGAACATATACACATGGATCCAGGAGGGGGTACGTCCTCCTAAGGAATCTGTTACACCACTTTCCACAATGGCAAAATACTAATATCAGCAGTTTGGAGAGTGACATATACAAGACAACATTCTCTACATTAATAACCGGATAGTGATCCCTGAGCATTATCGCAAAACGGTTCTAGAACAACCAAGAGAGATAGGTTCCTCGAAGGGTTTTTTTCTAAAGAGGCGGCAGCGGGCTCGAGAGAGAGAGAGAATCCGGGGGCATGTAAAATCAAATATATAGTGCTGAAGGCCTCAGTGTCTAACAAATGATGAATTAACATCCTACTGTGGTACCGTCTAGTCGGCATATTGTTCGGGCTAATGGGATTTTGGTTCATCCAATCTCAGTAAGTGGACATGAGTGGTGCGTGGATGATAGTCCACACCCAGGACATCGCTAGTAACCTAGAAGTTTGCTGTGTTTGCTAGAGAGGGCCTGCAAGCGAAGCTGGGGAAAATGGTAAAAGTTCGTATTCTGTTGGCAGATAGGTACGGATCAGACCGTCAGTTGCCCCTGAGCATAAGCTCAAATGGTGATCACTATCGACTGGGTCGCCGGCCAGTCATCTTGATCATGTCAGTTCATCAACCCATTCTTGGTTATGAGTGGTCAAGATGGCTCAATGTACAGTCAGGCCATGGTAAGTGTTCGTATTGGGAGCCATGCCTCCCGTGATCAGAGGTCATGAAAAGTGATTCTTTGGGAAGTGGGAGGGTATATGCGTTAAAGTGGCGTCACATGAAAAGATTGTGGGCTATGTTTCTCAATCACGTTTTTTATGGGCATGGTTCTCGATCTCATGTTGGATTAATTGTCCCATGGGCTATGTTTCTCGATCATGTTTCCTGTGGGCATACTCCTTAGTCTCATACGTATGTACGGGAAAGGCACCTAGCCTGGGCTGCATCCTAGTGTGAAGCACTGAGCAATGTCCCATGATGGAGACACCACATACCGGGAAGGACAAAGGGTGCATAGTGTACTACACGATAGCACTGGACACATAGCCGTCGAGTGAACCCCATGCGGATAAAACAGAGATTCCACTGGATTGGGCTACGTGATAGTGTGAAAGCATGGGTCGCCAAATGTGTCCAATGTCAAAGACGCGCTGTTGGCCAGCACCATTCCACATCTCCAAGCTCTGCAAATTGTTTCATATAGTCAAAACGCGCACAACACCCTACCATCCACGAAGCGATGGGATGGTAGAGAGGTTCAACAGAACCCTGGCAGAGGTGCTGACAAAAGAAACATGCCTTGATTGCCGAGATAGGGATTTAAATCTCACATATGTGCTCATGGCATACTGTAGTTCGGATCGACCAGTCAGGTGCTGGCCGTACCAGCTAGCTGAGTACGCGCCGCCGTCCTGGATTCGTTCCCTGAACACGCCCCCCTGGGTAGAGCTATAAGCATATATGGGCCTATGAGAGAGATCGTGTTGTAGAAACAACTAAGTTCGTTAAAGTGTGTAGCGCGCATGTGCACGCTTAATACTATTTTTGACAGAGCGCGTATTTCATGACCAAGATAGGATGGCACTTTTAGTGTACCGAGTAGGTACATTATAATCCTTTCTAATTACTTGTTCCCGCCGAATCCCAGAGAAGGTATAATGTAATCTGTATTAATAACTTGTTCCCGCCGAATCTGGCATTAATCAAGACCAGAATTCGACGGGATTTCCAAATCTGTAAACCATTTCAAAATCGGTTAGGAAATGGCTGAGTTATCCACGGAAACCGCCTTTTTGATTATCTTCAAAATACTGCCGTGACACTGTAACCACGTGTACGCAGAAATTCTAGAATGTTCTAGAACATTCGACTGCATCATTATTAGCAACACGCTGATTGGCTAGTGTTCGACCGATGATTGGTTGAAACCTGCGTAGGTATTATAAAAGGAGATGAAATCCAGAACTCGAGAGCATCCTCGGCCAGGGGCCGAATAGGTTGGATCTGTATGCAGCTGCTATCAGCAAGACAGGCATTAAGCAGATCACTTCTGTCTCGGGAGGCTTCTCTTCCGTAGCCACAGCAGAAATCCAACCCACCGCACTAAAAGCAATTTTGTATCTCCCGATTGTACGGGAGCATTTTTGGAACTTTTGAATATTGTTCACGAATACATCAAGAACTAACTCGGAACACAAACTTGCGGTGAGGCCTTTCCCGGTCTGAATATGTGATTCTACAGATGTAGAGGCAGCGATGTTCTTTGGTGGATGACTCGCCGGATCTGCCGGCCACGCCAAAAAGTGGTTATCCAACCGTCCCAGCACTGATGTCATGCAGGTTTATTTTAACCTTTTCACCGTAGCAAGTAAACTTTTCCCAGTACATCTTCAGAGCTAACTGACGTACCCCGCACCGTTAGGCTCAGTTGTGTATCTTCATCCATATTCAACAACCCCCGTCTATGAACTGGTTGTTATCAACTTCCATCTGTACCATCGGTGTATGGGAACTTTCTTCCAAGCAGTGATGTTATGGTATTACTTACTGACTACTCGTTAGACATTCTATATTGTGATTACAGTCCTGAGTTCGATCTGCTCCCATCCTGGACTGCATGCGGAAATCCTGTTTGCGGGAATCGACATGCAGGAACTTTCCAGCTTCCAGAGAACATGTCAACTCACGTCACACCAAGGATGACGTATCAATTTCAGTAACACGATAGCCCATGCTTAAGAATGGCTACCAATTATTCAAGTAACTATACTTAACATTTTAAATATTCCGTTAGTTACATTTTTAATCTTTATACTTTGTTTATACCGATGACTAAAAGGCACCGTAATGGTCTTAGGACCGCTAGTTATAATTTCTGTATCCGTTTATAGTTATTCTGATTTTCTGTGAGGTGTTTTTACTAACTGCACCATAGTAGGTTTCTTAACCTGTACTTTATATGTTATTCTGATCATTTCACATTGTATTGCTTGTTCTGGTTAGTTTTATATATGGCAAGTAGCCATCAGTTCATATGTTTTGTTTATTTATAGAAAGATGTAGGACTGCAGTGGACGTAGGAAACACTATACAGCAACATTTATATATGCAACACATTCTCACGTCACCAACAATTTTTCACTGAAGTCGCTGTCCATGCTATAACTGTGTTTAGCCCGGCATGCTACCGACTAAAAGGCCTTTTTATTCAGCTCGATAGGATAGGTTTAATATGATTAGAGACAATTTCTTCGTTAGGAGACACATAGTGTACGCCTCTTTTCCGGTAGTTGCGATAATTTAGACCCACACTCCGGCAAGGTTGAGTAAAATAGGCCAACATACCCAATGGGCCTCATATTTATAAGTTATTGTCTCTCTTCATGTTCCACTACACCGTATGGCTTCTTAATTGTTTGGATGTCCCTATCCGCACCATGGACTGGTCCGACCCTGGGAAACTATTGGGGTTTCCAAGCGGTGATGGCCAGGGTGTGGTGTCACATACATTTCCCGTGTATCTTCGGATACCTAGTAGTTAGTTATCCTTGACAAGGTAGGAAGCACTGCGAAAACTTATCTTAATTATTATTTCCTTTTATCTGCTGGACAATCCTCCCGCACCGCAGTGCATAACCGGGCAAACTTGTGTCTAAACCTAATGTCAGGTTAAAAAGATAGCCCCGTAGGACCTGGTGATGGGCGAGATGTGCGCGCATCCCCACCGAATTCCATAAGAATGTCTGGACATGACATTAAGATCTGCTATGCCCTCATGGGAAGGACATTCACGGTGGGTATTCGTCTCTCTTACCCCCCACCGTAATGATAGACCAGTTGCATAAACTTGTTTTTGTGAAAAGTAACCAATGTCCTGTGACGTTTTGTGTGGTTATGGAGCAAGATGTCTGGATTCTTACCCAGTTCTGAGATCTTGGGAGGTATCATGTATGCACGCTGTCTTGAGTATTGATGTCTTAGGGCATCCGTTCTCAATGACAGCCGTATCTAAAAGCTAGGTAGATGCCAGCCAATTGCGGCCTAAAATAATTCTTGTCTCTAAAAAACTAAATGTTAGGTTAGGCATAGAAGAAGGCCTGCATAGATAAAAGCGGCAACTACTAATTCAGCATATTGGAAACTACATAAGACGGCGACGTGGGATCCTTCGGGAATCACTCGTCCCGTCGTCACGTAAACAGCATGCAACCTAATAGTCATAATTTCACTAGGTATGGTCTTTTGTTTACAGCATTTTGGTTGAATATTAGAGTAGGCCCCGTTTTTGGCCATCTTTCTGTGACAGAGGCCTGCGCGAGGCACTTGCCTCTCGCAAGTATTCAGTGGCGATGGCCCATGCGAGGCAAATACTCCTCACCCAAACTAGCACCAGGAGTAGTGCCCGCATGAGGCACATGACCTTTCGACACTATAAAATATAATTTTCTTTCCTTTCAGCTTAGAGGTATAATAGCTTATATTAAGTTAATTAGCTATCTCATGTACGGGAGCCTCCCTTGTGGGGATACCTCTGCGGACCTATGAGTCTGTGTGGTACCTCCGGGAGCCCCATGTTTAAAAGTTCATCAGGCTGTCTCTATGTCTTGTATTTCCGCATGCTTATTTTTATCCAGCATACTTGATGGTCTGTTTTAGGTAAACTCATTGTATAGACTTATTTTAATTAGGTCACCAATCAAATCTTGTAAGTCCATAGATCACGAAATTGCTAGGGACAGGCATACCGGTGACACAAACTCTTGGGATGAGACTGTAGTGTTTAATGTTCGTGACGATGGTCGCACAGCCCCACTGGAACGATTGAGTTCCACCGGCCTTAGGAGCCAGTCTTTGTTACCTGTAGGGAAGTGTTGCATGGGATCCGTAACGCGAGCTACAATACCACACTTTAATACATTCCAGCAGAGGTTATACCCCTGCTCGGTTAATGTTAGGCCGTGAATTAACCTTAGCTCTGAATCTGGCCATGCCCAGAATTCCAGGAGAGAAAAATTCACCATCTCTCTACGTAGAGCTCCTGCGGCAGTAGATGAAACAGACCCATGAGCTAGTGAGAACAACATTATCCACTGCACACCGGCGTCAGAAAACGTGGCACGACCAGCGATTGCATGGAAATCCGTCTGAGGCGGGAAAGATGGTTTGGGTTCATGATTCACGATGTTCTGCAAACATGCCGAGTAAACTGAGTTACCAGTAGAAAGGCCCCTATGTGGTAGTAGTCAAGAAGTCAGACATGACCTACCGTATCCGCGCATCGGATGGCCTGACCTCAGTCATTCACTTCGATTGACTTAAAACTTGTGTTAGTGACAACCCAGTGCCAGAGCTCAGGCTGGGCATTCCACGTGACACCGGTACCCAGACAGATGCCTCTATGGAAACAAGTATTCATGACATTAGTGCAGAGCACCGTGGTGCCAGTTCGACCCCTCTCCTACCAAGCCAGGAGTCCGGTGAACATATGACTAATGGTGAGGAGGATGACGGGATACGTACTTGCCTTTTCCCTCCTCAGAGCAGGTCTACACGATAGGGGAAGTCGTATCTGAAGACTTTCTTGTTTGTGCTGTCCAATGGGAAGGACGGACAAGTTGTTCCGCCGACCTCTTCCCATTCCCACCCATTTCATGCTATTCCCCCAATTATAGAGTTACCACAAGCGGAAGCTGAGGCTGCCCTGAGCCATGCTTCCTGTGGAGTGGAACATGTAATAAATATCATGGAAGTGATGAGTCTTGATGAGGCATGGCTTGTTTTGAAGAACAGCAAAATAGCACAACTCGGTGTACCCCTCCACATCTGCAAATCGCGAGACCACCACCATTCCAAGTTGCATCCCATCCTATAGCACCCCCACCCCCACTCCAACTCGCGTCTCTCATCTATGCACCAAGTTTGGACATCATCGGTCCTGTCCATTTCACACTCCACTCGTCGTCTGTTGACTGTCACTCTTCAGATTGCGCGACTCCACTGCTGCAGAGGGGGTGGCATACCGCACCACAGTAAACCCCCTCCCCCACCCACCCTCCTCGCCTCTGGTGATGGTCAGGGGAACAGCCTGTTCAGCAGACTCTCAGCTCAAATATTCCACGTACTTCAAAATTATGACAGAGTACCAACCGTCGTGTAACGGGAGATGACCCTCTCCATCCAAAGGGCATCCATGACCAGATTTCTATACATTTCTGTATTAGTTTTTATAGTTTATAAGATTTAATACAGTTGAGTGTAATTTTAAAATATCCTCTATTGTCCACTTAATTTCATGAATCTAAATCGAATGGTTTATTTTATATACGCAAATAAAAAAAAATAATGCATTAATGTTTCGGCAATTGAATGCGCTTTCCAATGATATATGATTTAAATAATATAAGCATTTGAGTTTATAATATGAACGGTTTAGATTGTGGCATATTTTAGTGCAAAATTAACTCAATGCGGGTCAGCGGCTTGTTGGCGGTGGTACCAGCCAGCAGTTTTGCTCCGAGCATTGATCTAAGGAAATCCCAGCATAATGACGTCAATGTGGGAAAGGTGTATTCACATTATGCCAGTGTCACACAGCAACCCCTGACTTCCCTACAACAGATCACCACCATCTTCATCACGAGTCAATATTTTCCGCAAACACCTTCTTATCCGGTTTACGGAAAACTGATCATATGGAAAGGAGGAACAACACCGCAGCCATCTACAGTACGTGTTACAGGGGACCCCCCCCCCACTCCCCAACTCCCCCCACTCTCCCCCCCCTGCACTCAACCCCCCCCCCCCTCCGGAAATGTTGTATGTAAACAGCTAAACTATCACACGTGAATCACACGTAATAACAGTCAATATTATTAAGAGAGCAAGATGTCCGCAGTCTGTCGTCAGTATCAAGTAGGATTTTGCTACCGAACGGAAGAGCGATAATGGATCGATTACTTCAAGTTATGACAGCACCCTTCTTCATCATCCATGCTCTAAAGTAACTCTGTCCGATCTTTAGACTCGCCCATTACAGAGCGAAATACATCATGTCCGAGAAAGTTGACACAACCCACATGCACCGGCCCCACCCCGCTGCCATACAAACGTCACACTTCAAAACAGCACAAGAATCATCCACAGATAAGCAGCCACGTGTATCAATTAAATTCACCAACATGACATACACAGACACTCAGGATTACTGTATTCACAATCTCCACACGACTGTTTTGTAATTGTAAAAACTGAGGCAAGGATTTTCCGAGCTGTACTGTGATAATTAAGCTTGGTCTAGATAGGGATGGGACTAGTCCTACCCACAGAGGATGATGCTTGTCAGTCTACCCACCCGGAAAACACAGTCCAGCTTCACGGGATCAGTAGACCTGGTTTCCGCAAGACATGGAGCTGTTTAAACCAAACAATGAATTACAGTCAGCTATACTGTCCTAATTTTGATTAAGGACACAGCTGTTCTACCGCATATACAAATCATTAGCGCGCGGGCTGATGAAGCAGCATCAAAACTTTGACAGTATAACATTATGGAGAATTTCAAATATTCTCTTACCTACATGTTCCAGTCATTAATCAACATGGGCTGCAATAATTCTACTATAGACAAGAGACAGCACATGTATAAGATCGCGCACATATACAGGGATGCTGTTCTGAGGAACAGAATTTTGAAAACATATATTCCATTTTTCACATCAACTGCGAATAATCAGCAGCATCAACACTCCACAATTACATACAGATTGCCTAAGTTTCCGATCAACCACGTGCTTTCAAAAACAAGAATCACGTGATCAGCACTTTTAATTTCCAGTAAATTGTATCGAAGGCTATAAACAAAAGAACTGACCAACGTGTATCTACCACAGCGTCATGGAGGAGGCGAGAGGTGGTGTGTCGGGGCCATGGCCACTGATGTCATCGTGCTTTCACACACCCCATCAGGCATTCCAGCCAGAAATTATGAACAGGCGAGTTTATAAGCCTCCAATCTGAAAAACTGCTTCACGCTAATTAAAAGGTGAGCGTCCACAGAAATAAATAGTTCCAGATTAATTCTCGATTTTCTGCTGAGTGGGGATGAAAGCGATTATCCTTCCTTCTTATATTTATATTTACCTCCTTCCTATGGAGATAATATATGATCAGACTCCAGGAGGATTACAATTAAAACTTTCCATATTGGGCATGACCGACTCACCCTAAAACCTTCGGGTGTGGTCATCCGCCCTCCTGTGCCATCACCAAGCTACTCGGTACCATGTAACACGTGCATTAGCTTTCAAACATTGTGTGTTAGTTGTGACGTTAGGACCTGGTGAACAGAATGAGGACATAGATATCCTCACTACACATTTCGAAAGTAGACTTCCAATTACCGTGCTTCCAACGGGAAAAATGGCGAAGACGAAACATACCAAACCACGACAAACTGACTTTCCACATTTCGCTAGACCAACAGCATCTGCAACACAGCCAGCTAGCATCAGCACTCCAGCATCCATCAACACAGTATCGGCAGCACCCGCAAGAACAGTACCGGCAGCCCCTGCAGCGTCGGTATTGACACCAACTGTAGTTTCCACACTGGCAGCACCCACAGTAACACCACCAACAACATGCAGCATCATCACCACATCTGCATCCGTGATCGGCCAACCAATATCAGTAGTAATTTCAACACCTGTGACAGTATCCGAACGGGGTTTCCAGGACATTTCTGATCAATCAATATCTCCGTGCAGTTTAATTATAGATGAGGAGATCAGCCTCATGGAAGCTGGCATCACCACCATCGCACCACAGACACCGGGAGGGATAAGCTCCTCGAAGGGTGTCTGCAACAGGTGGCAGTGGGCTCGCAAGGGTCTGGAGACACATAAACCAACCAGGTGCATATAGTGTAGAGGAGATACTGAAGGCCTCTGTGTCTACTGTGGTACTGTCTAGTCGGCGCATTGTTCAGGCGGCTGAACTTGGTAATACTAAGTGGACATGCGTGGTACATGGATAATAGCCCACACTCAGGACATCTCTAGCAAACTAGAAGTTTGCTGTAAGGCTTGGGAAAACGGTCACAGTTTGTATATTGTTGGCAGATAGATACGGATCAGACCGTCGGTTGCCCCTGATCATGAGTTCAGATGGGGATCGCTATCGACTGAGTCGCCGGCTGGTCATCTTGATCATGTCAGTTCATCAACCCGTTCTTGGCTATGAGTGGTCAAGATGGCTCAATGTACAGTCAGGCCATGGCAAGCATTCGTATTGTGAGTCATGCCTCCTGTTACCAGAGGTCATGAAAAGTGATTCTTTGGGAAGCAGGAGTGTATGTGCATGAGACGGTATAACCTGTCACTTGCTGGATGGGTGGAGCAGTCTGTGATCTCAAGTACCGGCAGGATGATTGACCTGGCTAGTACGATCTATAAGGGTCCTCTTGCTAAAATGACGTCCAAGAACGAAATGACATTTAGAGGCATCATCTCTGTGGTATGGTCCAGCTCTTAATTAGCATCCAGTACTGTGTCCACTTGGGTCGAGAGTCGGGAGGGTGCGCCTTGACTCTGTCCCGCATTATGTTTCCCTAACTTGGACAGGTCTTTATCTCAGGCATGTACAGAGAGGTACCCAGCCTAGGCTGCATCCTGTGTGGAGAACTGGGCATCTCTCCAGCATGGCGGGGACAGGGAAACACACCAGGAAGGTCAAAGGGTATAAGCGCACCACACTGGCACCCACACGCACCACAAGTATTCCAGTAGATCCTGCCATACGCAAAATAACTATGCCGGATCGTCCATAGTCAGGGAAATGAAGAAGCGCACAGCAGCCTGCGGAAATCCATGCAATTCCCAGGACGACCGCCAGCAAGTTACTTATGGCTGTGAAAATAAGAAAATTATCTGCAATCACTGCAGTAGCATTGATACCGTGCATCCTCACATCATTCAGCCAACCTGCAGCCCGCACTACCACCACCACCTCCACGACAACAGTGATGTCAGCAGTATCAGCACGGCTACCAGTCAGAGCAGCACCCGTCATCATTACCACCACCACTAGTGCATCTATGGATACATCGGCAGCTTCATCCAGCTTCAGTACTACCGACATGGGCAACATAGATAGTGATATTTCAGCAGAGGAGGACTACCCACCACGTCCATCCCGAACGAGTCTATTGTCGAGGTTGCAGCAGGATTTATGAATAGGTGTGCGAAAAAATGGAACTTATTATTTTATTATTTTTGAAATATTCTTCTTCTTATTAAATATGTTTTTATAATTGTCACCCAGTCCCTAGGCTGACCACGGTCATCCTACGCAGCTGAGTAATATTCTTGCGTAGCTGTGTCTAACACAAATAATCGCTGCGGATACCTGTGTTGTAAATACGTTGTGTGCGACGTAAGTACACAACACACTGCAGCGAATATGTCATTACTCCCATCATGCCATCCCAGCTATGCTGGGGCTGCCTGATGAACTAGTCTTTTTACTTTATTAAAATATTATTTTTCTTCCCACGTTAGTATGTCGGGGCGGATTGTGGATAGCGAGAGCTATCCGTGCGGACCCGTCAAAACGGTCTGCACTGTATGCATCCCTTAATATATCTGGGATGCATACATAATTTACATATTAAACTGTGATATTACTGGTTAAGATATCTATATTTTATAACATTATATATTATATTATAAATGATTAAGGTACGTTGGAGCTTGGGCGTTCACTGCGGAAAAGCAATTATCCGCACCCAAGAGAACGCCCATGCGAGTTATTGTTTTAGCCGGATTGAGGTAATAAAATAAAGAAACAGCACGCATCATGTAATAAAACAAAACAATAAAAGAAAAGACCTGGAAACATAATTCCAGGTCAAAAATGAAAACTAAAAGTATGCTCTCTCCCAGACTCTTTCGCACCTCTATGTGCTCTTCTCTTATAACCATGCGTCTCTCGCGTCACTCCGCTCTCGGCTACACGCCTACACGGGAAGTCTATAATTCCTGCCTAGTGTGCTCCTGTGCATTCGATCCACGATGCATTGATCGTTTGTCACGGCTGTCAAAGTAGGAGGGGGTGGTGTAGCACAGATCAACCGGATGGGTACGAACCATCCCAGCTCAGCTGGGTGCGGGACGACCATTCCGGATTCACTGCAGGCATGCCCCCCACCCCCCTGAGCAGGATAGTACGCATGTAAAGCGCCCTAGGAGAAAGGTTTTCATTAAAAAATGACCAAGTCCATAAGAATGCGCAGCGTGCATGCGCGCGCATCAGCGCTTCCCTGACAACACGTGCCAGGATTGGGGGATTGTGTATCGAGTTGGTTGAGTTTTTTAAAATCGCACCATTCTCGTCGTTCCTGGTACCGATCGGGACCAGAATGAACCGAGGATTAGAGAACTTTTTACTTTGTTAAAATCGGACCGGAAATGGCCGAGTTATCATTAAAACCCATGGTTAAATTATCTTCAAAATATTGCTTTGACGTCGTAATCGTGTGTATGCATTAACTGAATGGGGAATGTGCTGTTCACGTGCTAGTCACGTCACCATTTCTAGCTGCACGCTGATTGGCTACTGCTCGCCCTCTGATTGGCTGAGCCGCCTGCCTATGACGTCACGAGTAGTATAAAAGGGACGAAAAAATGAGAATCGAGAGCATCATCGGTGGGAAGCGGACACAGTCAGGAAGACTGCTGGACCAGCGCAGTGCAAGACGCGGGACAACTGCTAACTGACGGTGGTACCAACACCACCACGGTGCCTTTCGGAATTGAGATCTCCTGGGCCGGTTGGCAGCCTTAAGACTTTTCCGTGATTACAATTTTCCTGCGGAAGGGCCTTGCGGATGTGATTCTACAGGACTTAGCGCTGATGATAATTCTTGGTGGATAACTCACCGGATCTTCTGACCACACTGAAAAGTGGTATCAAACGTCCGCGCTGCATGTCATGTGTGTTAATTAACTTTTAGACTGCAGTCTGATGGGACTCTGCTCAGTGCCCCGCAAGAGCTATGTGATGTATCCCGCACCATGCACCCAGTTATTTTACATGCATATTTAATTACAAATATAGCCCTCATTGTTAATGGGCAACTTTCAAACTACCGTCGCTGGACGAAAACTTTACAACAACTGTTTAAATTATGTATCAGTTAATCTGACTATCCAATGGACATCTTTCTAACCATTCTTCTTCACCGTCTTGAGAGTGAGCTGCATCAACAGTCTGCCTGCGGAAATCTTTCCTGCATTCAAGATCATGCCATCTCGCGCTACGCAATTGTAGTGTATAAATTTTGGTGATTTACGAACTCTTACTGTACCGATGACCAATAGGTGCTCAAGTAACTATACTATTGTGCATTGAATTATTTTCGCAATTGGTACTAATGACTAATAGGTACCTACCGGTCCTTCTGACCGCATTTTTATACTTTCTGTTTCATACTGTCGATATTATCCTTATTTCCATGTGCTCTCAACTAACAGCATCGTTAGGTCTTATGACCTGTGATATATCGCTAGCACTGTATTAGTTAGTTGTGTATATGGAAAGTAGCCATCCAAGTTATTATGTTTTGTTTCCATATTAAAACTCTAAGACGCAGTAAGCTAGGTAATGCTATACAGCAACATTATATCTGCATCACTATATTCCCCCAGCATCAATTTTACACTGAGGTCGCTGATCATGCTCCAATTGCTATAGTCTAACATGTTACCGACTAAACCTGGCTATTCTAGCTCGATAGGATACCTTTAAAGTAGTTAGGGGACAATCTCTCCGTAAGATACGCATAGTGTATGCCTCTTTTCCTGTTGTAGTGGATATGTAACACCACGCAGCAGTTAGGTTGTGTAAAATTGGCCAATTACTTTAGGGCATCTTATTAATATTGAGTGATTGTCTCTTTCTACACTCCTCCAGCCACAAGGCTTACTAATTGTCTGGACTCCCAATCGACATGTTAGCAGGATCTGACTCTGGGAAACTATTGGGGTTTCCGAGCGGTGATAACTAAAGTGCTGATTTACATACATCTCCACCCACCCCACCCACCACCCCCCCCCCCCCCCCGCCCCACCCCCACCCCAAACAGTTCAAACAAACAGTTATCTTTGGATACCAGTTAGTTTAGATTCCCCCGCCAATGTTAGAAGCACATGGGTGATGGATGAGATGCGGATCTCCATCCAATTCGTTGTAGTGTCTGGGTGAGTTCTTAGAATGCACCACGCCCTCACGGGAAGGACACTAGCGATATATATTCGTCTCTTACTCCCCACCATAAATGATATGGCGCTTTCTAAATTGCTTTTGTGAACTGTAAACTTGTCCTAGTGATGTTATATGTGGTTGCGGGACAATGGTGACCAGATCGTCATATGATTCGGGAGCTATTGATCCGTAACATGTACGCATGCCATATTTCTGAGGTAGATGCTAGGCGGGACGACCTTTGGGAAGCTGGGCATCTTCGCCAGTTAGATGTATGTATCTAAAGATAGGTAGGAATCCCTGCCACTTGCAGCCAAAATTTGGAACCGTACCTAATAACCAAATGGTAGATTAGAATGTAGCATAAGGCCCGCATAAATAAAGTGGTGACTATCAATACAGTATCTTTGGACCTACATAAGCCAGTGACCCGTGAATTCTTCAGAAATCATTCGTCCCGTCTTCACGTAAACAAGTGTGCATTATATTAATTATGGCTTTACTAGGATTGACCATCACTTAGTTTTTTGTTTGAACAAAAGAGTGGCCCTTTTTCCAGCTCTTTTCATCCGCTTCAGCGTTGAAGGCATTTTCCTGTGACGGAAGCCCGTGCGAGGCACTTTCCTCTCACAACAACAACATTTTGTGTGTGTTAGGGGTGTAATTGGTTTATTTTAAACTACCAAGTAGCCCCGTTGCGATGCTCCCTTGTGGGGGATTCATTTGCGGATTTACGGATCTGTGTGGTACCTTCGGCGAAACTATGTAGAAAGAACACCAGATAGCCCTATGTACCGTATTATTTGCTCATTACTGTCAAACGAGTAGCATTGTTTGTATAGTTATTAATTAATTATACTATTTTGTCCAGACTTCTAAATTAGGAATGGACCATCATACCGGTGACACCAACAGTTGGGATGGGACCATGAGTTTCAATCTCAGCGGCAATGGTCGCACGGCAATACGCGATCTGCAACCCTGAGAACCACAGCTAACCAGCCCTCCCACGCAGCCTGTACATGCGGTGCAGTGGATTGGAGTGACATGGCAGACCAGCGTGTACCCCCATGAGTTACATCACACAACCAACTGCCTGTCGATTGGGATTCTGGAGCTCTTTTTGTACTAAATGGTGACGTCGCACCAGGCCGTCTCGACCAATCAGCGCACGCATCATATGCAAGGTATGGTTACCGACCACGTGATCTGCTGGCCTTCACCCAACCAAGCAAGTGCACTATGGCGATGTTTATTTTAGATGGGAGTTCAAAATATTGGATGATTATTCTCTAATATTTCATCCATTTCTGAACCGATTTTGATTCTGTAAACAGTTTTGGAATCCTTGTTCGATTCTGGTAACGAGGATTCTTCAACAAAAGCGAGGATGGCCTGTATCTAAGAATTTATGGACGCAGGCTCGACATATTCATAAGATGCCACTCTCTCCACACACTAACGCGTGTATGTAGACTATTTCCTATAGCTGCGCATGCGCACCAGGCCATCTCACGAACGAACTCTGTTATTCTGAGCCTTCCTTATATGGCTATTTACGCTTATCATTTTACCCAGGGGTGAGCTTGGAACGTCTCAAGTCTGGCCATTCTGTACCCAGATGAACGGCGATGGTTCGTACCTGACCGGTCAATGCGCACAACACTTGTGACCTCAGTATCATCATGCTGCTGTGTAACAGTGTAGGCAACCACATAGCCAAGTTTAGTTGCAATAGAATCAACTGATCCCGAAATATAAGCTGAGAAGTTTTGCTAAGTAACATTGTTGACGCTGTCGTCGCCGTCAGAAAAGTGACACATACATGTATGTCTTGCTTTCTGCTTCGCAGGCGAGACAAAAATGGTTTGTCTGACATGTCTGAAGGTTGTTAGAAATTTAATAATAATAATATTAGTAAAATAATAGTAAAATTACAAATTAATCATGACTGGCATGTCATTTCCATTATGTAACCGAGATGAATTTTACCTTCAAATAATATCATATTTAAAATGGGTTAGGCGAACTCAAATGGGTTGCGCCAAAGAAATTTGCACAAATTTTCAACTTGGGCAGGCCTGCAACTGACGATGTTCTGGAAATGTGGAGTATCAATGGATGGCTGATGTTAAAGGATTCAGCTAGGGTTGTTTGGAAAATTGCTGAAGAAAAATTTGGCATTCCGCAAGTGCAGCAGTTCCATGAATCATTAGATGTTAGTAGTTTATAAAAATGCTCTGGCAGGCCAGCACAGTCTATATGGGACCATTGGTCGCAGCTATCGCATGCTACCGCATCGTATTTCAAACTTACAGCTTTGTTGCATACACCACATGAGTATTTTGATATACGTGGGCCTGGATTCCGCTCTGCATCAAATGCAATCAGCAATACAATCAGTAGTCCGGTATGGCATGTTAGATGTTGGTACATTGGCGGCTTGACATGGTCTGATTGTAGGAATCTGGTCATCATCATATGGCTTGTTCTGGCCAGTACATACTCATAAATGCCTATTGCGCACAATTTAATCAGCAGGTATAGGGATAATGGCCCGGCCGTCAGCCGCAGTGTGCCGCCTACAGCCGGGTCATCTAGTCAGTTAATGATTTTCCTGATGTGGTAAGCAACTCTGGTGAATTATATTTATATGCTGATGATGCCAAGCATTTTCATGGCATTAAGTCAGTAGATGATTGTAGTGAGATGAAGTCTGATATATATTCACCAAATGACTGGACTAATAAATGGCTGTTACATTTCAATAACGAAAAGTGTAAAATTATGAGAATTGGTAATACCACTCTTACCAATTATAGTTATATAATAACTAACAATGGGTTTCCAATTAACTATACTGAGTTTGAAAAACCCCATTGGTGTTATTATTGATGTAAGCTGTCTTTTGAGAAACACATATTAGATAAGATTAATAAAGCAAATTCCATAATGGGGGATATAAGACGAACATTCATATTTCTAGATATAAAAACATTCAAAACTCTTTATACATCACTGGTAAGAATCCGCTAACCAGGTTTGGAGTCCATATCTTAAAAAGCATATAGATTTATTTGAAAATGTCCAGCGCAGAGCATCCAAAACTGTCCCAGGACTGTCACACCTAAATTACGAAATGAGGCTTATAAAACTTAACATACCAACACTTGCATATCGTAGAATAAGAGGCGGCATTATAGAAGCTTATAAAATAATAACAAAAATGTATGACCCAGATGTATGCGATTTCTTTGAATTAAGAAAGGAATCTATAACCAGAGGGCATATTTTAAAATTGTATCAACCTCGGCCCCGCTTAAACATCCTAACTCCTCCTTTAAGCATAGAGTGGTGAACACATGGATTAGCCTCCCATCCCATGTAGCAGAAGCACCAACAACAGCATCATTTGAGGGGAGACTTGATAAACTGTGGGCTACCCAACCAGTATAACTGATTACTATCATGCTGACATATAAGGAAATGTAATTGTTTTTCAAATCTGTCATAACACGCTAGTAGCCTATTTACAGAAATAGAATGTGATAGTCAGTCCTTAGGTCAGCTGAGTTATGCCGCTCTACCAGGAAGACTGACCCCCTACACCCATTAGTGCAAGCTATTGACACCTATTTCAGTTTGTGGGGCACAATCAAAATTTTACCCAATTAGTTGCCTGAGTAATGGAATTCTAAATTTTGAAAAATGGTAGCTACACTTGGACACCTCAAAAAGCAAATATGTTCAAAATTTATTTGTACAGGGGTTTTTTTAAATTTCAATTTGTAAGATTTAATGTTCCCACAATTTATAGAGAATATGTTTTTTAGCACGAGTTGTGCTTAAATTTAGGATTTTTTCTTATTTCTCGAAAAGCTTCTTCTTCCACCCCTGCACATGCGCAACCAGCAATATTCTACCACCTCGTAATCGTTATTTAATTTTACCACATATTATGTGTGGGTGCATAAATGGAAATAAGTGGACATTTTTATGACATTGAAAAGGTTTTGATACTGTCCCACATGCACATTTGAAATCTAAATTGCACAAACATGGTGTGTCAAAAAACATACTAAATTGGATTGACTCACTCTTAACTGGTCGCAAACAGTGTGTAGTAGTCAATGGTGCCAAATCAAACGTTGCAGACGTTGTGTCTGGAGTACCTCAAGGAACTGTTCTAGGCCCATTACTGTTTTAAGTCCACATAAATGATATAGTCTGGGATATTTCCTCAGAGATCAGGCTATTCGCTGATGATTGCATATACTACTGGGAAATTGATGTTCCCCCAAGGACTGTGAGGCACTCCAACAAGACATAAACATGCTAGGTAACTGGGATACCACTGGGGGAATGTGCTTCCAACTAATAAAATGCAACATGATGAGCGTAACCAGAAAAAAAACCCCAAAAAACCCCAACACCATCAAATTCGACTACACACTAAAAGGAACCAGTCTAAATTGTGTTTCATCAGTAAAGTACTTGGGCGTCAACATCACCAATGGCCTAAGCTGGAACAAACACATCACTGAGATCTGCAGCAAATCATACAGAACATTAGGACTATTGCTGAGAAATTTATCATTCTGTTCCCAAGAAATCAGACTTCAAGCATACATGGGACTGATTAGACCAGTTCTGGAATATGCAAGTACAGTTTGGGATCCTTATCAGATAATGCTTCAGGACAAACTAGAAAATGTGCAAAAACTTGCAGCTAGGTTTACCATCTTTAAACTATTGCTACGAACCAGGCAGTATGGCAAATATAATGGAAACCCTAACACTCCCACTGTTGTCAGACAGAAGGAAACAAAACAGCCTTATTTTGTTCTACAAAGGTCCACAGCAACAAGCAAAGATATCATTAGACTGTCTATAGACTCCAATTCGGAAAACCAAAAACATGCACAACAGCCATTTCAACCGAGTTTACGCAAGAACTAATGGTTTTAAGCGCAGCTTCATTCCCAGTACCACAAGGGATTGGAACAAACTATCACAGGATCTTCTAAGCAGCTCGGAGAGCACCTGCACATCCTACAAATAAATTTACTGAAATAATCAGAGACAAAAAATATGTCTAAACGAGCTACTTGACGAATACGCAGCAAAAATAATGTCCTTTGTATGTTTCGCCATAACTAATCAAGATCAAGATCCAGGTGCTTCAATCAACAGGAGGGTTATCCGAATACAGAAAAGAACAGAATCGCTGTATGCAACAGTATGTTGATACTGGACGAAAGGTTATGTCCTATGAGTCCAGATCTTCTTCCTCTTCTTCTTTCATTACATTAACTGACACGTTGTGTCTTGCAGCAGAAATCTCTAGGGTCGCATCAAAACAATATTTCATCTCCTATCCTGCCCAATGTTTGTCAAATCTTGCTTGAAAGGCCTTTACAGTTTAATGCCTTTAAATTATAGACGATTCCGTGGTGATCTAATAGAAACATATAAGTTTATTAATGATTAGATAATATAGACAAAAAATCTTTGAAATCTCCCAAGGCGGTTCGTCTAAAGGAAATTTGTTCCAAGAGACGGGATCTACTCAAGACAAAACAAAACAAGAAGTAGGATTTCTTATAATATAAAAGGAACTACTTCGTCACGGAGGTTCGCCTAAAGGATTCTGAACATTGATCTATGTACTAACTGGATTGGCCACAGAAGCACAAATCGCTTGACAAAATAGTCCATAGTCTCATAGGACATAACCTTTCGTCCAGTATCAACATACTGTTGCATACAGCGATTCTGTTCCTTTCTGTATTCGGATAACCCTCCTGTTGATTGGAGCACCTGGATCTTGATCTTGATTAGTTATGGTGAAACATCCAAAGGACATTATTTTTGCTGCGTATTCGTCAAGTAGCTCGTTTAGACATATTTTTTGTCTCTGATTATTTCAGTAAATTTATTTGTAGGATGTGCAGGTGCTCTCCGAGTTGCTTAGAAGATCCTGTGATAGTTTGTTCCAATCCCTTGTGGTACTGGGAATGAAGCTGCGCTTAAAACCGTTAGTTCTTGCGTAAACTCGGTTGAAATGGCTGTTGTGCATGTTTTTGGTTTTCCAAATTGGAGTCTATAGACTGTCTAATGATATCTTTGCTTGATGCTGTGGACCTTTGTAGAATAATTTTAAAGTCTTAAATTGTCTACCTCAAAGTAATTAACCGAAATATGTCTTAGCATATGATGATTTCATTCCATATAAATTTTTTTTTTTTAATTTGGTTGTTAAGTTGAATTAGGGGCTCATGTCGCTAATTCAATTTCACAACTTAAAAAATTATATTAATCTATACGCAATGAAATTATTGAACGCTAAGATTTATTTTGTTTCATTACATCTAGTTACACAATTTAAGCCTTTAAAATTATTAAATTTGAACACTTATTTTAAAGCATTTTAGTGTGAATATGCACCTTTAAGGAATATTATCTTGAATATTTTTAAATAATTTGAATGGAGACATGTAGCTTCAAAATATTAACCACAGTAGGTGGCATACTCATTTCACATCTGGAAACTCCATTTTGCTGAAACATGATTAGAACTGATACATCTGATGTTTTGTCCGATACATTTATCCGTATACCAATTCACCTTTCCAGTTTATCCATCATATGATCCATCATATGATGTCAAAATCAACTAAGTGACGTGTAGGCTAACGTCATAATTATGACGTCATGAATGATTCGAATAGTCTGACAAGTTGTACGAATTGTATGTCTTTGCTATTTAATAAACATGATGTTGAATATTTTGAAACTAATTTGACTGGGAGCTCTTAATGCGATAAGCAGCAACAGCACCCAGTCAAATTAATTTCAGAATATTCAGCAGCTACCTACAGTTTTCTGGAAATTGATAGTCAGGGAGTTCAGAGATCGATCGATCGATCCCAATACAAGCGTGGTGTGGGTGGAGCTTAGCTAGAGATGGGCAGGGCATAGCTAAAACTAGAACGGTCCATTGAAATTTGAACTAAATGTGTCAAGATATTTTCTGGTGATACACTGAAAACCATATTTTCAATGAATTTCGGGATTTTTATGGGGGGAAATGACTATGGGCAATAGACAGATTTTGCTAAAACTAGACATTGACCCCTGCATAGGTGTAGTGACATGGGGTGGGGTGGGGGAGGGGTATTGACATGTACCATCACACAATATGACCTACATTGCATCTGGATAAAAATCAGTTCCAATTTAATAAATATTCTGTTGAATATGTTCCAGCTTATTTGACTACAAGCTGTTACTGCCATAAGCATCAGAATCCAGTAGAATTGGTCTCAAAATATTCCACAGCTTTTCTGCATAGCTATCATGAAATTGAGCCACTAGGATTCCAAGGGCTTATTGGTTAACTGCATGTCTTGATATATATATATATATATATATATATATATATATATATATATATATATATATATATATATATATATATATATATATATATATATATACTGGAATTTAAGCATTCAAAGGTTTTATATTACACGACTTAGCATGTCATGTGATGTGCACGAAATGATAAAATATAAAACCTGCTTAATAGTTTCAAAACTATTTTATTTGCTTAGTGCAAGACAGCAATTACTAAAAAAGTGCATAGAGAATGTTTCGAGTATGTTGTTTGTAGGTCTAATCAGGTAAAGTGTCCATTCACAGAGATCTAAAGCACTCCACTCTAAACATGCTAAGTATGACAAAGTGATCATCTGCTCAAGTCCTGGCTGCTGAGTTTGTAAATGCACAGTGGTACCATCCATGTCCTTTGATTGATCTGAATATCTGATTCTGAAATATAAACACACAGATGCGAGATATTAGTCATGAAATACTTACACCAAGTGTGGTTGAGAGCAAAATTCTCATGGACCGCAAGACAACATTTTCATTAGGCCTCGCCTCAGGGTGGGGGTGAGGCAGAAAGGTATATCAGTTACCAATATGTTTGCAGACTGTGCGACCATGTTTACATTAGACTCGCAACTAGGATGAGGGGGGGGGGGGAGGTTGGGGTTGAGGGGGTGGGGACAGAATGGCAAAGTTGGTGGAATTCTGAACCCAAATTTTCTTCGTGGGTTACTGTGAATATGCTTGGAGATTGTGAGATGTTTGCATTGGGTTCTGCATTAGGTCGAGGTACAGAACGTCGTCAAAGTTGACGAAAGCATGTGGGATTGCAATGGTGCACCATCGACTACACATTCTAGTGTGAGGATGATGATGATGTACTCTTTAAATTATGGTAATATTGGATCAATCGCTCTTGCCTGTGCAACTATAATTGCTTCTTGATAAAATTTGGATATTTCTTGACCCACTCAATAGTCCAGTTTTCAACCCACAATGCAGCAATGACAGTAAATTTCAAAGCAGCTGGGTGGTATGTACGAAGGATTTCAGCCACACAACTTGAATAATTAATTACCACTGGAATGACGGCCTCGTTTATCGAGCCAGTCCATCCAGTCATACAATTTTTAAAAACATTGATTTTTGACGCTCAAAAGAATATTTCTCAAGATCACTGCAAGTGTCAGTTTGATCATTAAATGTTTCATATAATTCATGCATTGTTTATCAAGTTAGTCCAAACATGTACTGAGAATGAGATAACATCATATTCATGTCATTTATAGAAGAAAGCAATGACTTCTCAGTACATGCTTGGAATAGCCTAGTGCATTGTCATTAATGACATTTCTGGATATGTAGCTTTTATTTTTAATAGGCATACCCATATTTTGTTCTTAAGATAATGGCCTTTGTAACCATATTACTTTGACCACATGGATAACATATTAATATATTGAAATAGGACATTATGATTAATGTGACAATACATTTAAGAAAAATTGCGTTTCTTTGTATGGGCCTTTACAGAGAAAATTGGCATAGTCTAACATTACAGATGCTTCATTAAGTAGGTGATGGTTTATACTTTAAGCTACATGGGATGAAATGTATAACCTCTCAACCTTAAGGGTTGTTAGAGGGCCATTTGTGTCATTTCAGTCAGTCACAGAAACACATTACGCATCTCTATTAGGCGCTGTAGATATTTTCATGTAGCTGGGATTTCTTAAATTATTTTACTACTAATTCCCATCATCTCTGTTGTGCTAAATAAATAGCTAATCGTTTAGATGTGTATATTTTTTAATTATTACCTCTTGAAGACGTTCAGTTGGATTCTAGCGAAAACGTAATTGTCCAACAGGAGGATTCACACACAACTATAACGTTTCTAACAGATGCTGACATGCGCAGTGTTCAATCTATGGATATCTATGATTCTGAATCCCTGGATCATATTCGATCGGTGGTATCTACACAACAAGAAGAAGGACAAATTTTCGAAAAATATTTTCTATACTCGATTATCAAGATACTAACAGGCGCTAATTTAAGCACTTAGATTTAATTGAGCATCTACATAATCATGGTGATCACTGTTAAAATATATTGATTGTTAACCAAATCACTATTGTGTGAAACCGGTTTTCGCATTTCTATCATTAGGATTGGGTACCACAGGCATTTGAAGTTTACCCTCCTTTTCATATTATTAGCATATTTCATAATATGAAATTAGGCGTTGCCTAGTGGACGAGCGCAATATGCTACCCAGTCATTTCAAAATGATGATCAAATATCAGAACAACACTGCATGAATTCAATCGAATCAATGATTCGATGAAATGTTAGCATCTGTTCACTGTTGCATCATGGCACAATGCAGTCTTTATAGATAATACTGAATTGTTTACAAACCAGTATGATGAAGCAAATGAAGAGCTCTTCAGTAATCACATCCATCCCAATTATCACGGTGTACGAGTACTTTCAGAAAACACAACAAACTATCGTGAAACTAACCACTATCCCGTTCAAGATTTTTTTTAGAGCTAAGAAGTTTTTTATTATTGTATAGTTCAATTCAAAAGATTGTTCTTTGAAATAGATCTATCTAGTTTGTATTTGAATGATTTGACCATTGGCGCTCAATTAACTCTCCTCGAAACCGTCAGTATATTAGTGACATTATATTTAAAACTTTAGCTGTGTTTTGTGAAATGCTATGATGCAGATGGGTGTTCCCCGCATCAGCTGCGGTGTGCCACCTACACTTATGGTCACACCCTGCTGTGCCTAGCATTTGTTTGCATGTTCATTTGTGGAGGCTGTGGTTAGTCTAATTGCTGTTGTTTTCATTCTCTGTGCTCATCGCCTTCCGAGCCCCCTCCTCTACGCAAGTGTCTCTTCATGCAACCACAAAGTGCGGACGTGGGAGCAGAGATTATCTAACGGTAATTGGAATCACTACCGAGCATGTTCTTGTTTATGGAGAGACTACTCCAAAATCAGTCCACTGTATTGGCAGAATTGCAGTATAACTCTGTGATGGTCTGATAAGCATATGGCCTGTTCAATTTGTTTATTGCTATCTGGGTCTCCTTCTCTACGCTAGTGTCTCTATGCAAATCATGTTTAGTCAAAATCATGAAGCATTTCTTTGAAATGCTTATCTAGTTTACTTTTGAAGGATTCACCTGTTGGTGCCTCTATAACTGTTACTGGCAGTGAATTCCAATAGGGTACCACTCTGTTAGAGAAAAAGTATTTGCGAATATCCTTAGTGCTGTGTTTCATGTTGAGCTGGAACTTATGTCCTCTAGTGTGTGTATTAGTGGAGAGTTCGAAGAAGCTGATTTTGTCAATGTTGTACATATCATTAAGGATTTTGCATGTTTCGATTAAGTCTCCTCGAAATCTTCTGTATTTTAATGACATTAGATTTAGGGTTCTGAGCCTTTCTGTGTAGCTGTAGTCTCTAATTTGTGGTAATAACTTTGTTGCCCAACGTTGTACTCTTTCTAATAGCTGGGATTGTCGTTTAAATCTTGGTGACCATGCCAAGTTACAGTATTCAAGAATACATCTTACTAAAGATTTGTAGAGTAAAATAAGTGTAGATGGCTCTATACAGGAAAAAGTTCTTGTGATTATTCCTACTCTACTATTCGCTTTGGATACGATTTTATTTATGTGTGTATCAAAAGAAAAGTGTGTGTCGATATGCACTCCCAAATCCTTTTCTAGCTGTGATGTAGATATTGGCTGTATGTGGGCGGTACCAGTTGTCATAGAGTATTGGATTCGGGAATTGTTACTGCCAAAATGTAAGTCATGCGTGTTACTTACAGTATTGAAGCCTAGTTGCCATGTCCGGGACCACTCGCATACCTTGTCTATGTTATCTTGGATGTCATTGGTGGATGGATCTCCATATATTTTTGTGTCATCGGCAAATATTTTGCAGTGGCAGGTTAGTGATTCTGGTAGATCATTTATGCAAATTAGAAAAAGACAGTCCCAAGAACATTTCCTTGTGGTACGCCACTGGTTACATCTGCCCAATCTGATGTTGTATCATTAATTCTTACGCTTTGTTTTCTATTGGTTAAATAGTTTTCTATTGACTTGGTTACTTTATTTCCTATACTGTAGCTTTGCAATTTTGACCACAGACAATCTGATAATAATCTAAATAATAACAAACATGGATCTATCAAACATTATCACCGGAACATGTCAACACCAATCGAAAATATATGTATATATACCAATGCTGATAACTTAATAAATAAAAAGGCAGAATTAGAAGCAAGAGTGCATAACATCCATCCAGCACTTATTTTAATTACTGAGATTTTTTCGAAAAACATAGCTGTAAGTAACAATATAAATCTATGTAATTCTACAGATTGATGAATACAACGTGTAAATCAATAATACGCCCAAAAGAGGAGTTGCCATATATACTCACGAAACAATAAATGTCCAATATTGCGATATAATAAATAATGGCCCCTTTCACGAATCTCTCTGGTGTTCCTGGACGACTAAGTAAAAAGAAAAGATATTATTTGGGTGTATATACAGAAGTCCTTCTTCAAATATATCAAACAATAATTACTTATTAAATCAGTTGAATGCTATAGGAAAATATACAGCAGACCACATTTTAATAGCAGGAGATTTTAATTTCCCAACCATTAACTGGACTTGCAGGCAGTACTGAAGAGAACAAATTTCTTTCAACTCTAAGAAATAATTCCCTTCAACAACTAGTCACTAAGGCAACACGTCACAGAATAAACCAAACCTCTAACATATTAGATCTTGTACTAACTAAACAATACTAATGCTGTCTACGAAATAACCCACCTTCCACCTTTAGACAAGAGTGATCACGACATTTTGCAAATCTCATTGCTCCCAGATTTATTAAGACCTACCAGGGAAATAGGTAAACCTAAATTGTTGCTGAATAAGGGGATGTATGGAGAAATATGTAACAAATTAGAGAGTGTTAACTGGCAGTATTTGTATGAGCTCGATACCAGAGAAGCATGGAACCATCTACATGAAAGTCTAAGTAGCCTGAAAAAACAATGTATTCCAATATCTAATAAATGCAGTAGGAAAATATTTGTGTGGCTTAGTCACAGTGCATCTCAATCGCTCATAAATAAAAATAGAACATATAAAAAATACAAGAAAACAAAGGCATCAAGTGATTATGCTCTTTACCAAACTGCACGAAATAAAGCAACATGGTGTATCAGAGAAGCAAAGATGTCTTTCGAACAGAGAGTGGCTTCAAAATGTAAAACTAATCCCAAATCATTTTGTCAAAAGTAAAACTACACTTAGGGAATCAATAACCAGTTTGAAAGACCCAATGAATGGTTCATTATCCACAAGTGACAAAGACAAATCTGATATTCTAAATAACTTCTTTGCCAGTGTATTTACGACCAAAAAGTTAGACTTCCAATCGTGTCCCTCACAAGTAAGGAACCTGTTCTAGCAGGAGAAAAGAAACTCAAGGAACTTAAACCCAAATAAGAGTCACGGCCCAGATGAAATACCAGCAAGATTACTTAAGGAAGTAGCTAAGGAAATCAGTGTACCTCTCTGCATAATTTTTAATAAATCTTTAGAGGAGGGCATGTTACCCACCATTTGGAAGACTGCAAAAAGGGATGTTAAAGTGAGCCTAGCAACTATAGACAAATCAGCCTTACATGTATCCTGTGTAAAGTTTTAGCCTTTAATACGAGATGAAATCATCAATTTTATGGAAACAACTGACCTATTTTCCAAATGTCAACACAGGTTTTGTTTTAAAATAACAGATCATGCAAAACTCAACTCATGGAATACATTGACTACCTTACTGCTAAATTAGACACAGATGAATCAGCAGATGAAATATATTTAGATTTCTCGAGGGCTTTTGACAGCGTCCCACATACCAGGTTACTTATGAAATTAAAAGGTTATGGCATTGGGAATAAAATAGTTCAGTGGATCAAAACTACCTAAGTAGCAGGAAGCAAAGGATAAAAATCAATGACACAGTCTCAGAGTGAGCAGATATCAGTAGTGGCGTTCCACAGCGGAGTGTTATTGGACCTACCCTGTTCCTAATATACATAAACAATTTGCCTGATTTAGTCACATGCTATTGCAAAATCTTTGAAAATGATATGAAAATATATGGTAATCCACTAACCAATCATATACAAGATGACATTAACAAAGTATGTAACTGGGCACACACATGGCAGCTAACCTTCAACACAGCTAAAACCCACGTTTTACATTTTGGCAGGAACAACCCCATCACTAAGTACTATATGACAGATTCCACTGAAATACAGACAATCGGAATGTCAGGAAGCGAAAAGGACCTGGGTGTGTATATCGACGAAAGTTTAACATTTGACATACACATCAATACTATGGTGTCCATGGTCAACCAAATACTAGGAATCATAGAGAACATTTCGCCACATAAATCCTAGCATCTTTTTACTTTATAAATCCTTGGTGAGATCAATACTAGAATATTGTAATTACATATGGTCGCCCGGCTTCAAAAGACAATCCCATCTAATAGAACGGGTCCAGCTTAGAGCTACAAAAATTATACCAGAAATGAGAAATTACAGCTATCCAGAAAGACTTACCATGTTAAACGTAATGTCATTAAAATACAGGGGCATCCGTGGGGACCTAATTGAAACATACATACCCAATACAACATTGACAAAAATACCTTCTTCACACCCGCTACGAATACTCAGACTAGAGGACACAAACTTAAGTTATACATGCAGCGTAGCATTAAGGATATTCGTAAATGTTTCTTTTCCAACCGAGTAGTACCATACTGGAACTCACTAACAGCTGAGGCTGTAGGGGCATGTACTCTTGAAGTATTTAAAATAAAAGTAGACAATCACTATAGGAAAATAATCCATAACTATGACTAGAATCTACATAAATTCAGAACAATAACAAGCCATAGGCTTATGTTCTGTGGATATGGTGATGATGATCACCTGTGTAACAATCACGCCACCATGTCCACCTGAATGTGAGGACGTCACAGTGTTCTTGACAAATCGCAATTCACGCCTACCACACTGCTATACTTCTATCAGGTTTACCATGCCACTTTACTCCCATTAGGAGGTCAGGGTTCGTACGCATGTATGGAAGTCTGGAAAAAGTATGGAAATTTAGCAAAGCCTTTTCCAGGGCTGGAAAAAGTATGGAAATTCAAATTTTGGGCCAACTGGTATGGAAAATGTATGGAAAATTAAAATATCGGCAATCCTAATTTTTCCGGCCGCCATTTTTTTTTCAGAATGAAGTCTCGCATTTCTGCCAGTCTCGCGAGAATTTAATTCAGTTGGGTCCCGGTCGCGTCTTACCATAGAAAACCGCCTATTACCGGGAACGTCTCGCGGTTGTTGAGCAATACGTGTCTGAACATGTTCAATTACAACTCAATAAAAATGAGTGACCCGGCAGTCGTCTGTCAAATAGTACAGAGTGTGAGAAGCCAAAACAATGAAATAATTTGCGAGATTGCCATTTTTTGTAATACATTAAACATGGGAAAGTGCAAGTATTCTAGTGATTGGATTTTACTGGACAACACATCAAACTTGCATGCCAAATGTAGTGTTTGCAATAAGTCCTTTGACATTGGGAATATGGGCGAAGCGGCTCTTGTTAGCCACATGTCGGGAAAAAAACATAAGACACTGACAGAAGGTCGTCTAAAGCCAGCGCCGAAAGTTACGGACTTCTTTGGTTCAAGGTAAGAAGATTTTACACTTTCACATTGATAGTACCAGAATCATTTAGAAGCAGAGCAATTTTATATCGGCCAACGTTGGATGATCCCAACTTTGCTCGGAGTCATGGTAAAATATTATTACTGCCTGACAGCTCTCGTATCGCGAGGCCTCTTATGGTGGCGCGTTATCGAGTGAAAATAATGAGAATTCCTCCTGTTGCTGTGGCGATCATTTAGAAGCGTAGCAATTTTATATCACCCAATGTTAGATGATCCCAGCTTTGCGTTGAGTCAAGGTAAAATATTATTGACTGCCCGACAGCTCTCTTGTATCACGAGGCCTCTTATGTTGGCGCATTATCGAGTGAAAATAATGAGGATTCCTCCTATTGCTATGATCAGCTATGGTTAATTAAATTTAAAATAAATAGTGTATGTGTGTATGTGCAGGCTTTAACTTGTAATCTAAAGGTGGGGGTGGTGGGGAGGCGGGTGGCCCTCAACAAATAAATGTGGGTGTCTCAAGCTAAACTTTACAGGATAGCTGTTGAATATTTTGAAAATAATTTGACTGGAAACTATTGCTGCAACAGTTTCCAGTCAAATTATTTTCAAAATATTCAACAAAAAATGTGCTGCTGTAATGAAATTCATATCTGGTTTGCATCCTAAAAAGCACTGAGCCACTCCTAAACAATATGCGTTTCCCATAGCTAAACATTGGAAGCTGTGGTCTACACCAGGTCCATAATGCATTTCAATTATTTAGCTAAGTGTGTGCGCACGAGGTGTGTTTTGATATTCTTGTTTTATAAAGTTTAATAAAGTTTTTATGTGATAATATGATGAACTTAGTAACTGTGTTTGTTTTTTGTCTGATTGAATGTCCCAAAATCAGGACTGGAAAATTTGAAATTGAGTCTGGAAAAAGTATGGAATTTAATTCTGCTGAAGGTGTATGAGCCCTGGAGGTTCACCTGGAGGATTGAGATGAACCTGAGGGATGGGAATTACATAACAGAAAAGACCTGAACGAGGCATATGGAACATAGAATTATCTATATCTCTATGATATATACTAGTAACTACTCACAAACTATTTTCATTGTACTTCTCCCGATGTGTCGATTTCATTGCAAATTGCAGCAATAGATCCTGAACAAGTAGCTATATGTCTACAATAAGATTCATTATTCTTTATCATAACAAAATGTTGATAACTAGATTAAATACTATAATGAAGCATTCTTTTAACGACGGTACCAGACCTAAAGGCCTAAACAATTATTATCATATTCTTGACGTACTATTTACGACAACTGACATCACATTGACTTTAATTAATCTTCCCTGATTGAAATGCCGTTGCAAATTTGAGGTCTCCTGTTTCCCGAATTGTTCACAAATTAGAGTCCTGTTTTGTACAGTTGAAAGTTATTATGGGCTAGTTAAGTGATGACGTATTTATGGGTTAATTCAGTTCGATTGTTTAATACACAAATCAATGTTTTGTTTGACAACAAATGATGATGTCATAAACACGCACTTATGATGTAATAAAGCGGTGCAAATTGCACGCAGTGGCGTCATACTTAACAAGCCCATATCAGATCGGGAACACACAATTAGTGTAGGTGGTTGTATTTCAGAGGGGTTAATCATATTCTTGCGGTAAACAGAGGTTGTTATTACACCACAAAAACATCCATTGCCGTTCAATCACTACTTGCTAAATCAATTATCTGCATTTAGCTATCAGAATAAGATTTTTATGCCTGCATACACACCTCCCCATGCCTATTCCTATTATTATGGACCCTCAACCAGGCTACTGGTTAAGTCCATCTCCAGCCTACTGACAGCTATAGACTGGCACCAGTCTATACTCACCCCATAGTGATGCTTGTCACTAAGCGCGCTTGCGCATGCGCACTGGAGCCCAAATAGGAAACAGATTCACTTTTCAATTATTCTGCTTGCAGAACAACCGCTTAATATTCTTCTAGAGGGGTTTTTTGTGCTTTGCGCTGTGTCAGTTACACTTTTGCCTTCTATATTATAAGAATTATGCCTAATATGAAGTCAATCCTCCCTAGGTTATGTGTAGGAAGTATATTCATGGTTATATTGTATTTTATAACTATGTTCATATTGTTACCAGTTTTCATGAAAGATCGTTCTCGTTTCGTGGTATCTTAATTACTATGCCTATATCATCATCATCATCATATTAATCTCTAGCATTCACCCAAAGCCCTTATCAATTTACTTCTAGTGCGTTATAAGGATTATCATTTATCCCTATGCAAGTTTATTTTCTTGTCGGTAGGGATTTTGTTTTCTGATTTGAACTTTCCCACCTTTTTAGAAATGATTTTTATCTTTCTAGTCTCCTTTTTACGATTTTCTAAGCGGTATGCTTCATTGTTATGTTTTTTCGTTTTTAGGAGTCCGCTAAATCGTCAGATAAGACGAAATGTACGTCATCAAAATGTGATTGCACTTAGTAAGTTCTACCTTGGCTATGCTTTGGACTTATAGAGTTACTTATGTTATTCCATAGCATGTATCATCTTATTCTACATAATATTGGAAATCAAATAAAGTTCAACATGCTTGAACAACCACCTACCATTTGACCAATAGCAGGGTGGTTCCTTAAGACTGATCTTTTGACTACCTGTATTAAAGAACCCCATCTCCTGGCTCCAAGGAAACCATACTATAGCAGGTTCCTTCTTATAAGAGACAGTCTTGTTAGTGGCTAATTTATGTGCCCCATAGATGGTCCCTCAGGACAGGTATATATATAATTTCCACTTTGTGATAATACATTGGTAGTATACAGAGCATACCGTAACTTTATTCGTTGGAAAGGCACAAAACCGATGCCCCGTCCATAATAACAACATACGGTATAGATAATTAATTACAATCAAATATAGATAAGTGCAGAACCCATGCTCTATCCAAGTTGAGATCCTACTAGGGACAGAAGAACATGACTTCATAACTCATGTACAAACTGTGTGGCATGGTACGTGTATTTACCACTAACTGTGGGTACACAGAGTTTAAACTAAGAGATCATCATCCATGTACTGTTAGACATGTAGTTAAAACCTGAAGCCTGTTATGTAATCAAACTTAACTTCTTGGTCCTTCCAAAATTTGTCTAGTCTTTCAAGATTAGGTACGTTGACCACTTCATATGGGAGACTATTCCAGACATTAGTTGACAAATGCATATTTCCTAATGTCTAGCCTAGCGTAGTGTTGCTGCGGTTTGTAGTTATGTCCAGACTATTAAACTTAAAAATATTCCCAGTTACAGTTGTTACATTACATTACAATCTTCCTCCTTGCATTACTTATAGCTCTTTCCTTCTCTGAAGGGAAGCGTAGTTGGATAAATTTTTGCCAGCCACTGTTTGCTGGGTATTGTGGTATTCGTGACTGAAGGATCCTTCAGGTAACTCCATACTCTCCAATGTTAAGATCCATAGTAATTCGCTTGAATGCTATATTTCTATATGCGGCAATAAGAGGTTTAATACAATACCCATAGCCTACACACAGTCATAAAGCACAATGACAACCTCATTGGCTGATAGCTATCACATGCCTTATGTTGATAGCCATCAGCTTCATTCATTTTCCTACTCTTGAAGAGGAGAGATTAAGAATTTTTTCACGGCCAAAAGTTACTTTTGTAGTTGAGAAAAAAGATCTGCTATGGTATAAACTTTGCCAAATGATGTCTGAAAAGCCAAGGAGACCTTCAAAGATGAGTGGTTTGAGGGTTGATTTATTACTATTGACATAATTGTCATTACTAGTTTTCATGGTACTAGCATTACCGGTTTTCATGCTAATGCGTTGAGTGATATTTAAGGCTAGATAAGTCTATATGCTCCATGATTTTAATGCAAAATCAATAATTGCATCTTTCAGTTTATCATGCGCTAAGTTATAGCGTGATTGCTAATAATTCTTAAACATACTCTCTAAAAAAGAAAATCATTAACAACAAATAAACTTTAGAGAACTATTTGTTCTCTTTTTATTTTAAAGTTTAATTTGTCTAGTAGTTTACTAGCCTGGTTTATCGTGAGCTCTTGCTCTATGTTTATGAACAGATCCAAAAAAGTCTCAGAAAAAGGACAACAAGAGCCACTGAGTTTAAGTGTCCTTCTGGCAGCTGCCATAGGTTTATCAAATCCGAACATGTTGGTCATGTATGTTCAAGATGTACTTCATGTACATTTGACAAGCCCTGCTTGATTTGTGAGGCATGTCTGCGAGCGGCTAGACTCTTTTTCAAGACGGATTCTCCTTCATTGTGTAACGCTGGAAAGAATATGTCGCCCATGTCTAGTAAAGTTTCTCAAGTTAAAGTGCTCAAGGCTCCCTCCCAGGCGAAGCCTGAGGCACCATTAGAGAACACGATATAGGAGAAAATTGTTCAATTGATGGAATGTCTCCATAACCAGGTGAAATCTATCGACTTGTCTTTAGATGACAGAATTTAAAAAATTCTCTCGGAACAGTCTGCCGGACCCGGGATTATATCCGACTCCGGACGAAGATGCGTCTAGGTCTATTGTCGGTCTCGGGTTTGGTCTGGGCGGGTCCCAGCCTCCCGGTGTGTCAAACATTCAATTAGATTTTTCAACTAGTTTTGGTCCTTCTTCCACTAGTTTTTCTCATGTTCCCCCGGGTCCGGTGCCCATTTGGGCTCCGGGTCCGGGTTATATCTCAGATGATCAGGAGTCTTCCATCTTTAAGTCCAAAGGTTTTTCTGGCCGTTCTTCGGGGCCACTGGGATTTTGAGTGATTTCAGAGCGGCCGCGTGTCTGGTGTTGGTGGAGCCGCGTGCGAGGCCCGGCTCGATCCCCCGGTTCCGACTGAGGGTTATTCCTTGGACGTTCATAATAGTAACCTTGATTCTAGCCAGAAACATCTTCTGCAGTGGTCTTGAGAAATGTCCCTTTGCAGACCAAGAAAAGACTATTTTTGAAATTTTACCACTGGAATGACTGGCTTGATAGTCGGGCCAGTCATTCCAGTGGTAAATTTTCAAAAATAGTCTTCTCTTGGTCTGCAAAGGGACATTTTCTATCAGAAAATTAAAATTTTCTTGAATAAATTTGAGGGTTAAATGAAAATGGTTCAAATGCTAATGGTCCAGGTGAGCATCACAGACCTTCTGTCCTCGTGTCTAGAATATCAAACCACCCCTCACCCCCCCCCCCAAACTGCCATCTCTAGCTAAACTCCACCCATATTTCGCCCATGTTGGAACTTCCTGCCTGTCAATTTTCAGAAACCTATACAGGTAAGCTGTTGAACATTTTGAATCTAGGTTGACAGTGCGCAGTCAAATTAGTTTCAAAATTTACAACAGCTTGTTTATTAAATAGTATAGACATACAATTCATACAAGAACACTAATCCGTCGCCAATTATACGTTCGTGATGAACTTAATTACGTCATTCATGGTGTCATTGATTATGACGTCATCCTCAACGTCATGTAGTTGCTTATGACGTCATATGATGGATGGATAAACTGGAAAGGTAAAATCTAGAGTAGTTTGTATTACTGTCATCATCGCCCATACCAAGCGTCATCTAGTACTTGCACTATCTAAAACTCATCACATGTCTGTCATGTTTGTAATATCTTTGTGAGTGGCCTATTTGATCTTGTAAATTATTAACCCTGTTATCGATGAATTCCTCATATCTCATTTTCTGCAAATGGACATTTCTCTAGACCACTGCAGAAGCCGGCATTGGTTGATATGAGTGTTAAATGGTTAAAAATGAATTCTTGCATTGTCACAGTATCAATAGAGAAAAAGCGTATGTACATTTTGGAAACAATGTTACTGAGAGTTGTTTCTGTCTTAGCATATGAAAGGGAACAGAATTTAGGAATTTAACAATTCAGCTGTCTAATGTTCAATTACCCTTGCTTCATCATGGGAAGAGAGTATTGCAATCGGGTCGGACTAACTGTCTGTCTGTCTTTCCAGAGCTGTATCTCAAAATCTAGTCTACTGATCTGATTTGCCTCGAATTTTAACACCACGAAAGAAGTTGCTGTGTAAGAGGATTCCAGATGCTTGTCGTAATCCGGATAAAAGAACCCGGATCTGATCAAATTCTGGATCTATGGATATTTCAGAAACTATTGGTCCAATTTAGTGCAAATTTTAACGTAGGAAAGGATTCCACTATTTTAGGAGTGATCCGAAAAAATCTGGAAATTCTGTAAACCTTTACAATGGGATACGAATGGGAGGGTGAGAGTCAGCAATCGATTTCTCTTGTTAATTTTAATGCATTTATTTTTGTTTCAGTGTATCAAATATTCAACTTCAGCTTGTCTCACTGGAGTGAATGTGACAGCAACAACTTAATCTGCTTGTCTCGGAGTGAATGTGACAGCAACAGCTTAATCTGCTTGTCTCGGAGTGAATGTGACAGCGACAGCTTAATCCACCACAGATTTACTCATAATATGAACTTTTGAGTTATAAAAGTTTACACCAAGATATCAAGTGCTTAAAAAACGTGTTTTGCAGCCAAATTATTGACAATTAAATAACCAAATAAATAAGGATCTGCAGAATTTTGATAAAGATTTCCTGAAAGTACAGCGTTCAAAAGTTGATAAATTCAGTAAAGTGATTGCAAGATTAACCCTTTAATGGTGAAGCTGGCCAAAGCAGCCTCTGCAGTAGTCTTGAGGAGTGTATGTTTGCAGGCCAAAGAAGACTAAAATTGACCACTGGGATAACTAGCTTGATGACTCAGCTAGCTCAATGACCAAGGCAGTCGGCTAAATATATGGGGGTTATAAAGCGTTTGCTTGTCCGTCTTTCCGGATGATAACTCAAGTTCTATTGAAGGGATCGTTACCAATCTGGCATGGTGGCTTGTCCTTGTTTTTCAAAGAACCCTATCGATTTTGGCGTCAAATGATCAAAGGTCACGGTCACTGTGACCAAATTAATGATGTATTATTACGTTTCCGGATGATAACTCGAGTTCTATTTAAGGGATCATTACCAATCTGGCGTCAGAGCTTTTCCTTGGTGGTCCGAAGAACCCTATCGATTTTTGCGCCTAACTATCAAAAGTCACGGTCACAGTGACCTAATTAATTACATAATATTGCATTTCTGGACGATAACTCAAGTTCTATTGAAGGGATCTTTACAAATCTGGCATGGTAGCTTGTCCTTTGAGGTCCAAAGAACCCTATTAATTTTGGCGTCAAACGATCACGGTCACTGTGACCTAATTAATAACATAATATTACGTTTCCTGGTCATAACTCAAGTTCTATTTAAGGGATCATTACCAATCTGGCTTGGAGCTTTTTCCTTGGTGGTCAGAAGAACCATATCGATTCTGCGTTCAAAAGGTCACGGTCATGGTGACCTAATTAATGATGTAATTTTGCGAGTCTATGATAACACAAGTTCTATTGGAGGAATCGTTACCAATCTGGCTTGGAGCTTTTTCCTTGGTTACCCGAAGAACCCTATCAATTTTGAGGTCAATTGTCAAGGGCACTGACCTAATTAATCATGTAATATTTCCGAATGTAACTTGAGTTCGATTTAAGGGATCATTACTAATCCTGTGTGGGAGGTTGTCCTTGGTGTTTCAAAGAACCCTATCGATTTTGTTGTCAGCGGTCAAAGTCACGGTGACCAATCTTGGCTGGGATGTTGTGCTTGGCAGAATGGGGGTGGGGACGTGGAGGGGGTGGTCATACTTTAGCAATGTCTGATTGTCGTTCTTGTTCCAATGGTAATCTTTTTAAAGCTATTCTCTTGATTTTCATATGGTCACTTTGTAAGAGTACAAGATTTCTTGAGCCATTTTGACCATTAGAGGGTTGAATTGTAACCCATTACTGGTCAAACTGTATCAAAACCAGCCACTGCAGAGGTCTTGAGGAATTTCCATTGGCAGGTCAAGAGACTATTTTTTGAAAATTTACAACTGGATTGCCTAACCCAATAACTGAGACAGCTATTTATATCAATACATGTACATAACGCAATAACTGGGCCAGCTATTTACAACTGGATTGCCTAAACCGATAACTGAGCCAGCTATTCCTGTGATGAAAATTTTCAAAAATACCCTTCTCTTAGCCTGCAAATGGACCTTCCTCAAGTCCCAAATTTCTGATTTTCTTGACAGATTTTGACAATAAAAGCTTTAGACATAATATTGACAGTTTTGAAACATGGAGGTTCATCTCGGAGAAGAAACAATGGTATGCTCATTATGTGGTAAGCAATTCTTAACACAATCATCATTGGACCTTCATATTGAATCTCACCTCGAAGACCGATTATATAAATGTGCTCATTGCAGAATGGGATTTCCCCATTATAGCGCATTGCAAGATCATATGAACATACACACCATGGGCCTTGACCCTTCCAGCATCGATATGAACAATCTTCAGACGACTACAGATGCTTTGTATAGCATCGGCGGTGACAAGGTTCTGTATCATTGCGCTTTGTGTTCGAAAGAATATTACGCTAGCGGCGAACATATGAATATTCATGGACCATCTTATTCTGGAGGCCAGACGCATTTATGTGTGGACTGTTGCAGTAGAGGGCAACAGCATTTCTCAACGCTGGATGAACCCACCCATATTGAAACATTAGAGAATATAGCATCACTAACGATGCCATCACCTACACCTGTGCCTCCACTAACACCTGTGTCTCCCATATTGCTGGCACCTGTAAGTCCACCTCGGAAAGACGGTTCTGCTCAGAAAAAGATACAAGTCACTGCGTCAGCTACAGATCATATGGACAGTAGTGGCCAGATACAGGTTGACAATGAGAATTCTTTTATTGATGCAGGCTTTGTGCAGAAAACATGCGCCACTCGACAAACCCGTCCATGTCGTGTCTGTGGTAAGTTAGTTCACCCCACCTATGTAAGGATACACGAAAAGATTCATTCTGAGGACCGTTCATATACATGCCATTTGTGTGACAAACGATTCAAAGCTAAACAGACACTGGAAAGGCACTTATTCAATCATACAGACCAGCGTCCGTTTTCGTGTCACTTATGCAAATCAACTTTCAAAGTTAAATACCAACTAACCAACCATTTGCGCACACATGATAAATGCAAAGAAAAAGTTTCTATGGCCGTCATGCGACGTAAAAGGGCAATTCCCGGAGTAAAGTGTCCAGACTGTGGCAAACGGTTCCCGACGGATAGCGAATTTCAGGGCCACATTACAGAATGTTCTAAAAATCGTCTCTTTTTGTGTTGTGAATGTGGGCGGAAATTCACAACTCAAACTAATTTATGCAATCACCGTAGAACACATAGTGAGCAAAAACCACATCAGTGTGTCCAATGTGGGAAATATTTTCGTCAGATAAATGCGCTGAAACGCCATCGAATCTTGCATACAACAGACAAACCGTATTGGTGTGTTATATGTACAGTAGCTGAATATCAGACATACAAGGCCTTACGTAAACATATGATTGCCTGTCGTAAAGAAAAGGGGACTGCTTCGGCCGAGGAAGCATCTTAACAACTTGTTATCCCTCTGCTTTGAAGAAACAGGGTGATTATGCTTTTGCTTCCATGCGTCGGTCCATCTGTCCGTCCGTACCTTTGTACTTATAGTGGATGGATTCATTTCAAATGTGGATATTTAACCCTTTCACCCTCAAATCTGTTAAAGAAAATTTCAATTTTCTCATGGAAAATGTCCATTTGCAGACCAAGAGAAGACTTTTTTTGAAAATGTGTCACTGGAATGCCTGGCTCGGTTATTGAGCCAGTCATTCCAGTGGTCAATTTTAAAAAAATAGTCTTCTCTTGGTCTGTAATTGGACATTTCTCAAGACGATTGGCGAAGCTATTTTTGGCCTGATGTGAGTGTTAAACAGTTAAGATAAGAGGATTCCAGATGGTTGTTCTTATCCGGATAAAAGAACCTGGATCAGATCACTTTCTGGACCTTTGGATATCTCAGAAACTGGTGGTCCAATTTGGTGCAAATTTTAACATAAGAAAGGATTCCACAACTTTGGGTGTGATAAAAAAAATCCGGAAAATCTGTAAACCTTTACAATGTGACAATAATGGGAGGGTGAGAGTCAGCAATCTGTAAACCATTACAATGTGACAATAATGGATGGGTGAGAGTCAGCAATCTGTAAATCTTTACAATGTGACAATAATGGGAGGGTGAGAGTCAACAATCTGTAAACCTTTACAATGTGACAATAATGGGAGGCTGAGAGTCAACAATCTGTAAACCTTTACAATGTGACAATAATGGGAGGCTGAGAGTCAGCAATCTGTAAACCTTTACAATGTGGCAATAATGGATGGGTGAGAGTCAGCAATCTGTAAACCTTTATAATGTGACAATAATGGGAGGGTGAGAGTCAGCAATCTGTAAACCTTTACAATGTGACAATAATGGGAGGCTGAGAGTCAGCAATCTGTAAACCTTTACAATGTGACAATAATGGGAGGGTGAGAGTCAGCAATCTGTAAACCTTTACAATGTGACAATAATGGGAGGCTGAGAGACAGCAATCTGTAAACCTTTACAATGTGGCAATAATGGATGGGTGAGAGTCAGCAATCTGTAAACCTTTATAATGTGACAATAATGGGAGGGTGTGAGTCAGCAATCTGTAAACCTTTACAATGTGATAATAATGGGAGGGTGAGAGACAGCAATCTGTAAACCTTTACAATGTGACAATAATGGGAGGCTGAGAGTCAGCAATCTGTAAACCTTTACAATGTGGCAATAATGGATGGGTGAGAGTCAGCAATCTGTAAACCTTTATAATGTGACAATAATGGGAGGGTGAGAGTCAGCAATCTGTAAACCTTTACAATGTGACAATAATGGGAGGGTGAGAGACAGCAATCTGTAAACCTTTACAATGTGACAATAATGGGAGGGTGAGAGTCAGCAATCTGTAAACCTTTACAATGTGATAATAATGGGAGGGTGAGAGACAGCAATCTGTAAACCTTTACAATGTGACAATAATGGGAGGGTGAGAGACAGCAATCTGTAAACCTTTACAATGTGACAATAATGGGAGGGTGAGAGACAGCAATCTGTAAACCTTTACAATGTGACAATAATGGGAGGGTGAGAGACAGCAATCTGTAAACCTTTACAATGTGACAATAATGGGAGGGTGAGAGACAGCAATCTGTAAACCTTTACAATGTGACAATAATGGGAGGGTGAGAGACAGCAATCTGTAAACCTTTACAATGTGACAATAATGGATGGGTGAGAGTCAGCAATCTGTAAACCTTTACAATGTGACAATAATGGGAGGCTGAGAGTCAGCAATCTGTAAACCTTTACAATGTGACAATAATGGGAGGCTGAGAGTCAGCAATCTGTAAACCTTTACAATGTGGCAATAATGGATGGGTGAGAGTCAGCAATCTGTAAACCTTTACAATGTGACAATAATGGGAGGGTGAGAGACAGCAATCTGTAAACCTTTACAATGTGATAATAATGGGAGGGTGAGAGACAGCAATCTGTAAACCTTTACAATGTGACAATAATGGGAGGGTGAGAGACAGCAATCTGTAAACCTTTACAATGTGACAATAATGGGAGGGTGAGAGACAGCAATCTGTAAACCTTTACAATGTGACAATAATGGGAGGGTGAGAGACAGCAATCTGTAAACCTTTACAATGTGACAATAATGGGAGGGTGAGAGACAGCAATCTGTAAACCTTTACAATGTGACAATAATGGGAGGGTGAGAGACAGCAATCTGTAAACCTTTACAATGTGACAATAATGGGAGGGTGAGAGACAGCAATCTGTAAACCTTTACAATGTGACAATAATGGGAGGGTGTGAGTCAGCAATCTGTAAACCTTTACAATGTGACAATAATGGGAGGCTGAGAGTCAACGATCTGTAAACCTTTACAATGTGATAATAATGGGAGGGCGAGAGACAGCAATCGATTTCTCTTGTTAATTTTAATGCATTTATTTTTGCTTCAGTTTCTCAACTATTCAACTTCTGCTTGTCTCAGTGGAGTGAATGTGACGTGGGTTGCCTAACCTGAAATCTGAGCCAGCCATTCCGGTGATGCAAATTTTCAAAAATACCCTCGTTTAAGCTACAAATGGACCTTCTTCAAGTCCTAAAATTTTGATTTTCTTGACAGATTTTGACAATAAAAGCTGTAGACATAATATTAACAGTTTTGAAACATGGAGGTTCATCTCGGAGAAGAAACAGTGGTATGCTCATTATGTAGTAAGCAGTTCTTAACACAATCATCATTGGACCTTCATATTGACTCTCACCTAGAAGACCGATTATATAAATGTGCTCATTGCAGAATGGGATTTCCCCATTATAGCGCATTGGAAGATCATATGAACATACACACCATGGGCCTTGACCCTTCCAGCATCGATATGAACAATCTTCAGATGACTACAGATGCTTTGTATAGCATCGGCGGTGACAAGGTTCTGTATCATTGCGCTTTGTGTTCGAAAGAATATTACGCTAGCGGCGAACATGTAAATATTCATGGACCATCTTATTCTGGAGGCCAGACGCATTTATGTGTGGACTGTTGCAGTAGAGGGCAACAGCATTTCTCAACGCTGGATGAACCCACCCATAATGAAACATTAGAGAATATAGCATCACTAGCGATGCCATCACCTACACCTGTGCCTCCACTAACACCTGTATCTCCCGTACTGCTGGCACCTGTAAGTCCACCTCAGAAAGACAGTTCTACTCAGAAAAAGATACAAGTCACTGCATTAACTACAGATCATATAGACAGTAGTTGCCGGATACAGGTTGACAATGAGAATTCTTTTATTGATGCAGGTTTTGTGGAGAAAACGGGCACCACTGGACAAACCCGACCATGTCGTGTTCGTGGTAAGTTAGTTCACACCACTAATGTAAGGGTACATGAAAAGATTCATTCTAAGGACCGTCCGTATACATGCCATTTGTGTAACAAACGATACAAAGCTAAATTCACACTGAAAAGGCACTTATTTTATCATACAGACCAGCGTCCGTTTTCGTGTCACTTATGCAAATCAACTTTCAAAGATAGATCCCACCTAACGGGCCATTTGCGCACACATGATAAACACAAAGTAAAAGTCACTATGCGCATGCGTAAAATACCAATTGCCGGAGTAAAGTGTCCAGACTGTGGCAAACGGTTTCCGACGGATAGCGAATTTTGTGGTCATATTACAGAATGTTCTGAAAATCGTCTCTTTTTGTGTTGGGAATGCGGGCGGAAATTCACAACTGAAATTTATTTATGCAGGCACCTTAAAATACACAGTGCGCTAAAACGACATCAGTGTGTCCAATGTGGGAAGTGTTTTCGTCAGATAAATACGCTGAACCACCATCGAATCGTGCATACAACAGACAAACCGTATTGGTGTGTTATATGTACAGTGGCTGAATATCAGACATACAAGGCCTTACGTAAACATATGATTGCCTGTCGTAAAGAAAAGGGGACGGCTTCGGCCGAGGAAGCATCTTAACAACTCTTGTTATCCCCCCCCCCCCCACACTCAAGAAATGGGGTGATTATGCTTTCGCTTCCGCACAACGTTTTGCGGTTTGCTTTTGTATTAGCGACTCACTAAGCAGACTATGCTAGCACATTCGGTTGTACATAGTGAAATATCACCTATTTTCGTCCTCATGTCAAAATCTCCGAGTTTTTTTAATTTTATAAAATTTGCAGTGCCAGAATGTTCCTCATTCAAAGCAGCATTTGAGAATATCAAAATTTTGGAATTTCTTTTTCTAGGTCGCAACCACTTCCAATTTTCCGTGTGCAGTCAATGTACATGGCCATTCAACTAGCGTAGTCACGTAAATGTTGAAATTTGACTGAAATTTAAGAGAAACCTTCATTTGAGTATCACTCAGTGTGTCGGTGGGTGCATGGGTTGGTTGGCATCCCTGAGGGTGTAGGTGGGTGAGTGGGTTGGTACGTGTCCCTGAGGGTGTGGCTGGGTGAGTGGGGTGGTACGTGTCCCTGAGGGTGTGGGTGGGTGAGTGGGTTGGTACGTGTCTCTGTGAGTGTGGGTGTTTGAGTGGATTGGTACATGTCCCTGATGGTGTGGGTGGGGGAGTGAATGGTGTCACTGAATGTGTGTGTGTGTGCGTGAGTGAGTGTTGGACGGTGTCAATAAGTGATTGTATGGGCGTGTGGGTGATGTATTTCAGGGATGCGTGACAGTGATGGCTAAGTGGGTGCCGATAGTGATGTTTTTTAAGAAATTTGACGACCTAGGTGGCGAATTACCCCCGAGTGGTGAAATAACCCCCATCTTATGGTATGCAGCATTCGGCTTATGAGTACTTTGTCAAAATATGTGAATAATTGACAGCATGACTGAGATAAGAAATTCAATGGCATTCCATTACTACAAATACACAGAATAGGCCTACCTATCACTCTGCCTTATTAGCTCACCTGGCCTGAAAGGCCAAGTGAGCTTATGTTGTGGCGACCGTCCGTCGTGTGTCCGTCCGTCAACTTTTCCTTTAAAACGACTTCTCAAGAACCACTGGGACGGTTTCAATTATATTTGGCAGGAGGCAGCCTTAGGAGATAGGGATCCAAGTTTGTTCAAACGAAGCTGATCAGTCAATTTGACCGGCGGCCATCTTGGATTTGGCAAGAGTTCAACCAAGTTTGTTCAGGTGAACTTGATTGGTCAAATTATTCAGCGGCCATCTTGGTTGACCTAGTTTTAACGAAAATGACTTCTCCAGAAGCGCTGAAGGGATCAGGCCAAAATTTGGCAGATATTATTAGGGACTAAGGGCCATTAAGGCTTCTTCAAGAGAAGTTAATCCATCAAAAAACCTTGGCCACGGTTGGCCAATCAAAATATAGCATTTGACGGCCATTTTGTTTTGAGGCCGAAATTAGTTTTATGTGGGGTTTTGGGTATTCTGATCTCAAATTTGCAATTTTCGAAACTGTCGGATAAACGGTTTGGGGGCCATCTTGGATCATTTTCCCGCCAAACGCTCCCATACTAAAGCAATGGGAAATTTAAAATGTCTTCTTCTTGAGAACTACTGCGCCGATTTCAATTATATGTGGCAGGAAGCATCCTGAGGGCAAAGAGATTCCATTTTGTTCAAACGAAGCCTATCGGCCAATTTGGCCGGCGGCAATCTTGGATTTTGGCTGATTTTTAGAAATGTCTTCTCCAAAACCGTTTGATGGATCAATTCAGACATCATGAAATATGATCTATGGTAAGAGCTGATCCAAAGTTCTTCAAGGGAGCTTGATTGACTAAATGGTTCAATGGCCATCTTGGATGACCATTTTCGCAAAAAAGGGATCAGGCCGAAATTTGTGATATATGATTAAGGACTAAGGGCCATTAAAGTTTGTTCAAGAGAAGTTGATCCGTCAAAAAACCTTTTTAAAACGCTTTAAAATGTCTTTAAAAATCTTCTGCAAAACTGCTTGGGCGATCAATTCAAAACATATGAAATACCATCTAGGGCAAGAGCTGCACCAAGTTTGTTTCAAGGGAACTTGATTGGCCAGATGGTTTGGTCGCCATGTTGGATAACCTAATTTTTGCCAAAATGACTCCAGAACCACTGAGCGGATTGGGCCGAAATTTGGGAGATATGATTAGGCACTGAGTGCCATTAAAGTTTTTGCAAGGGCAGACTAGAAACCTGGCTGCAGTGGACCAATCAAAATGTGACTGCTCCTAAACCACCCACCAACAATTTTGACAAAAATGCAAAATGCTCCAGGTGAGCGACACAGGCCCCTTTGGCCTCTTGTTGGAGAATTAAATTACCACTAACCTGTTAGTGTGAGGCTAGGAAAAAATGACGATAATATTAATGACAGTAATAAACTAACTAGCAAACGTAATAATCAGCCAAATGATCCACAGTCCATGTGTGATTATAAAGTTTAGCAAACAGAATGATAGATCTCATTTACAATTAAGTCAATATCTCTCAGTCCTAAAGCGTAACCATTTAATGGTCATACCGGCCAAAACCGGCTGCTGCTATGGTCTTGTGGAATGTCCATTTACAGGTCAAGAGAATACAATTTTTGAAAATTTATCACTGGAATAACTGGCTTGATAACTGAGCCAGTCATTCCAGTGATAAATTTTCAAAAATTGTATTCTCTTGGCTTCTAATTTGACCTTTAACAAGAAAAAACTTTCTTGAGCAAATTTAACCATTAAAGGGTTAAATAATCTCGAAGTACACCACTATTGCGTACAAATGCAGTACCAACATATGCCCCTTGATAACAATCGTTCCCTTGTACACATCACAAGTCATTAATCTATTTATTAAAAAAAAAAAATGACACTATCTCTACAGAATTGAAGAAGGACTAGGTGTATTTATTTCCTCTGATATTTAACCCTTTCACAATGGAGGCGTCCAAAACCTGCCTCTGTAGTGGTCTTGGGGAATGTCCATTTGCAGGCCAAGAGAGGACTATTCTTGAAAATTTCCCACTGAAATGACAGGCTCGATAATTGAGCCAGTCATTACAGTGGTAAATTTTCAAAAATAGTCTACTCTAGGCCTGCAAATGGATATTCAAAAAGTAAATATTAAAATTTTTTTTTAACAAATTTATTCATTAATGGGTTAATAATAGTTTGGCGCAGAGCATGCTGCTGAGGTGCCTGGGTGCCCATTTAACCTGGACACATTTAGTGATGCTGCTGCGGGGAGTCATTTCTAGAAAATCGTGGTGAGCTAAAAATTTAGCTCTCCAAGATCAGTGCTACGCGAGTGATTAATCCTCGTAGCAGAATGAAAATTTGCACATATTTTATTAACCCTTTAATGGTCAAGCCGGTCAACACCGGAGTCTGCAGTGGTCTTGATGAATGTCCATTTGCAGGCCAAGAGAAGACTTATTTTTTGAAAATTTATCATTGGAATTCCATATTGACATTCAATAGGCAGATATTAAAATTTGACCATTAAAGTGTTAATATGAAGATTGTAACGACGAATGTAATGAAGGAATTTAATCTGTCGCTCAGGTATCTGATATTCTAATCAAATACATCACATGTTTTCTCACGTCAATATCAATATGATGTAACTCCATCATGAAAATCGAAAACTTTGTCACTATTGTGTATAAATTGTAAGTCTTTGATGAATTCACGATTTTAATAAACATTTTGTTGAATACTTTGAAACTAATTTGACTGGGAGCTGAACATCCCCCAGTGAGATTAGTTTTAAAATGTTCAACAGCTTAACTTGAAATATAGTTTCTGCTAATTGAGGTTTCAGTGTCAGATCGATTACAACATGCATAAAAATGGGCGGAGCTTAGCTAGCAGCGGGTGGGGCATATTGAAAAATGGATCCCTCCATTACTCGTTTCAGCTCTACTCATGAGATAACAAATATCAGAAATACTTTGCTGGATATTTTGGAACTAATTTGACTGAAACATTTAGTTGTAGCAGCTTCCATTTAAATTTGTTTCAAAATTTTTGCCAGCATGGCTGTAATGATTAGAACTACAAACATGAAAAAATACTTTATTTGAAGTGTTGTATTAGTCTATTATATAGTTAATCTTTTATAAGCATATGTTAAGGGAGATAACTCTAACATACAGTACAGATTCTACACATCTTTATTAGTTATCTCCCCATACCTATGTTTTTTATTGGCACAGTATAATCATGTTTTGTCAACAAAAATTCCCCTATGGTGTAGTGTTCCGTTTTACCTTCATATCATCCAAAAATGGCTTCTGCAGTGGTCTTGAGAAATGTCCATTTTCAGACCAAGAGAAGACTATTTGTGAAAATTTACCATTGAAATAATGCGCGATAATCGAGCCAAGTCATTCCAGTGGTAAATTTTCAAAAATAGGTTTCTCTTATGCTGCAAATGGGCATTTTGTATGAGAAAATTAAAATTTTCTTGAACAAATTCGAGGGTTAACCCGTATCACTCTGATGTCAATATTCTATCTTTCACTGTATCAATAGCAAAGAAACTGGCGTACATTTTTCAACAATTTTGGTGGACGATGTTGCTGTCGTCGACAGTACCATCTTCCCCAAATTTGTTGCAAAATGTATACCAGTTCATCTTTTAATTTAATTTGAAAATTTAAAAATCTGACATCAGTGTGTTAAGGGTTACTATAGACTAGGCTTGCGCGATTATTGCTTTCAGTAATCACGATCGATTATTTAATAACAAGCGCGATTGCTCGATTAATCAACTTGAGTACAAGTTACCCAGTTATAACAGCAAAAAAGCATATCAATGACGAAAGCTGCAATGATGTTGAGAAAGGTCGATTTGTGGGCCAAGAGAAGATTATTTTTGAAAATGTAGCACTGGAATGACTGGCTCGATTCTCGAGCCAGTCATTCCAGTGATACATTTTCAAAAATAGCCTTCTCTTGGCCTACAAATGGGCATGCATTCGCTGAGCAAAATGTAAATTTCCGTGACCGATCGCAATAAAGAATAATTAAAAGGTAGGTTTTGAATTATTTTATGCTGTACAATTATTCATGATTATTTGATTATTTAATTTTTTATCATATAAATTCACGATTTAAAAAATTATTGCGATTTTTTATTTAATCACGTAATTGCGCAAGCCTACTAGAGACTGCGAATGATCAATTTTTAGCCATGTCCGCCTATGTCTGGCTAACCTCCACCCACTTTGTGCGGGTATTGGAAGCAATTTGAACCTTTGAAACCTGAATGCCCAGAATCTCAATATCAAGGTAACTATACAGTTAAGCTAATGAATATTTTGAAACTAATTTGGCTAAGACCTGTTACTGTCAATGGCAGTAGTCGCCTGCGACTTTTCCGTAGAGAAAATTTACTCGCGCAGTTGTCAAAATGTTCTCTACGCAAACATACCAGTGGAATAAAAAGAACCTAGCAGTATGGAAGGTGCAGAAACTGACTAAATCGCCTATTTTACTATCTTGAAAATAAAATCCACCTTTCAATGCTGTTTTCAGACATAGTGAATGCTGAATAATAGTAGAATTCAGTTCGTATCAGTCCCGTATTTTAATATTTTGCATCACGTAACATATTTCACGAAACATGCCACACGTTTTATCTCCGGCTTGTTTCGTGCTCTTCTTTCCCAGTAAATTCCAGTCAAATAAAAAAATATACTCTATGGAGGCAATGTGTGCTGTAACTTTTCTTCCAGTCAAATACAGCCTATGACAAACCTACATCATTTTGATTGTAACGTCAGCTGACATTAACTGATGTATTTGATTATGACGTCATATGCCTTAGAGATTGGATTCCTGCAGACGTCTTGATTTCTAGCATCCATAAATACTGATAAATATATCTTCTTTTAGCCATTTAACCCTTTAACAGCAAACCCGACCAAAAACGACTTGCAGTGTTCTTGATAAAACCCTATTTGCAGACCAAGAATAGGCAATTTTTTGAAAATTTATCATTGGACTGACTTGCTCGGTAACAGACCCAGTCATTCCAGTGACAAATCTTCAAAATTAACCTTCTGTTGGTCTGCAAATAGACCTTTTCTATAAGAAAATTAAGGTTTTTAAAAACAAATTTAAGGGTTAAAGGGTTAATGATCAATTTAAGTGGTAACAAACGTCCAAATCTTTGCTTAACCATTTAATGGTCAAATTTGGTCAAGAAAATTTAAATATTTTTTTGTTGAATGTCCATTTACAGGCCAAGAGAATACAGTTTTTGAAAGTTTATCACTGGAGTGACTGGCTCGGTTATCGAGCCAGTCATTCCATTGGTAAATTTTCATACATGTATATTGTATTCTCTTGGCCTGTAAATGGACATTCCATAAGACCATAGCAGAAGCCGGTTTTGGCCGGTATGATCATTATAGGGTTAAAGACAGTCCACTTGCGGACCAAAACATGGTGTTTTTTTTAAATTTAACTCTGAAATGACTGGCTGGGGTATTGGGCTCGGCATTCCACTGATAAAAATATTTAAAATAGTCATATGTATTTTGTTTTTGAAAATTAAAATTTCACTGGAATGACTGGACTGCAATTGGACATTCCTCAAGACTACTATAACTGTTTACAGGTGTTGGTTTTGACTGACTTGACCATTGAACCAATTCGTTATAACTTAACAAACACTGTATGGAATATTTTGAAAATAATTTAACTGAAAACTATTGCTGGTTTCCTAAATATTCAGTCACTTATCTGTATAATTGCTTTAAACTATATACTAGGAATGCAAGATTCAAATGTCTCATGATAAGCTTGTTTATCATTATTACACGCATGTTTTTAGCTCACTTGGCCCGAAAGGCTAATGGAGGAATCCAGTTTTAGCTATGCCCCACCGATCTCGATCTAAGCTCCACCCACACTTCGCCTGTGTTGGGATCGATTGATACCTGCACACTCTAAGTCTCAATTTCCAGAAAACTATACAGGTAACCTGTTGAATATTTTGAAACTAATTTGATGCGGTGCTCTTGCTGCCTATGGCATCAACAGCGCCCAGTCAAATTAGTTTCAAAATATTCAACAGCATATTTACTAAATAGTAAAGACATACAATTCGTACAACGATGCTTAGTCCGTCATCAATTACGCGTTCGCGATGAACTTATCTACGTCATTCATGACATCATTGATTATGACATTAGACTACAGGTCACATAGTTGATTATGAAGTCATATAATTGATGGATAAACTGGAAATGTCCATTTGTCAGGGAGCATCCAAGATTGTTTACAGGAAGCCTATTGGTCGATTTGGTCAGTGGTCATCTTGGATTTTGCCCTATTTTTAGGATCATGTATAAAAATCTCCAAAACTTCATTGGCTGATTGATTTTGAACTCGGGAAACTTCATGTAGCTGGCCAGGTACTGAACCAAAGATGCTTAATTCACCTTTCCAGAGTATCCTTCCATCATCTGACCTCATATGATGTCATAATCAGCTCAGCGCGTGTATGATGACATAATCGTTACATCACAAAGGGTTCCATAAAGACCATCATCAAATCTCAACTACTCCGACACGTTGTATGACTTGTATGTATTTGTAATTATTTGCTATTTAATAAACATGCTATTGGATATTTTGAAACTAATTCGACTGGGCGCTGTTGCTGCCTTAGGCAGCAAGAGCGCCCAGTCAAATTAGTTTCAAAATATTCAACCTACCTGTGTAGTACTTTGAGGGTGTTCAGAGATTGATCGATCCCAGTATGAGTGAGGTGTGGGTGGAGCTTAGCTAGAGATGGGCGGGGCATGGCAAAAACTGGAAAGGTCCATTGTCAGACTGCTGTAAGCCACCAGATAATAATTTCAATGGGCAATAATTCTGGATTTGCTGACAATTTTGAAAACAATTTTACTGAACCACCAACAACTTTCAGTCAAATTGTTTTCAAAAGTTTCAGCATGTCCAGAGTTAAAGCCCATGGAAAATGTAGTCCGCAGAAATTCAGCAGCAGACAGTTAAGAACATCTGATTGGTTGATTTGTCTGGCAGCCATCTTGGATCTTTGGAACAACGGAATGGATCGGTCTGAAATTTGGGAAATATGATTAGAGACTATAGGGTTATTAAAATTCTAAAGGATTGTGTATGTATGTCGGCCATGTTGAATTTTTCATTTGATTTGTTTTGATGTAGATAATTGCTTTATATAATTATGTTTATGGGCTGCGCATTTTGATGTACAATTTTACACTCGCTTTTGTCAGATATAAACGGATCAGCGGCCATCATGTATTATTTTCTCACCTGACATATGTATATGAAAATGATTTCGATTTCAACCAAATTTGTCAGAAAGCATCATTTCATTATAGAGATCTACGATTGCTCAAATGAAACTAATGAATTTTTCCATTTTTACCTATGCCCCGCTCATCTCTATCTAGGCTCCACCCGCATCTTGCCTGTGTTGGGATTGAGTGATCCCCGAATGGCCTAACTATCAATTTCCAGTAAACTTGACTGGTAAGCTGTTAAATATTTTGAATCTAATTTGACTGGGCACTGTTGCTGCTATATGCCAGCAACAGTGCCCGCTACCTATGGCAGCAACAACGCCCAGTCAAATTGGTTTCAAAATATTCAACAGCATGTTTTTAAGTACAATTTTTACAACATGTCAGACTATTAAGAGTTAAAGACGGGCCTAATAGAATCATTTATGATGTAATGATTATGACGTCATCCTACACACCACTTAGCAGAGTATGACATCATATGACGTCAAATCATCAATGGATATGCTGGAAAGGTGAATTTGCTCAATTTGGGTGGTGGCCATATTAACTTTTACTCTATTGTTAGAAACACCTTTAAATATCATCTCTGAAACTGCTTGGCTGATTGATTTGAAACTCAAAAAACCTTGTCTAGGCCAAGGGCTGAAACAAGTTTGTTTGATGCTCGTGCCAGGCATTCCAGTGATACACTTACAGAAATAGTCTTCTCTTGGCCGACAAAAATATACACAATTTTCGATTTAATCTAATTACATTACCGGTAAGCCGCGTTGCAGTTGAGGTACTTGTATACAGGCCATGCTGATCTTGTTCATGTGACATTATTACATTGTAATAAGACTTTTATTGAACATAGTAAATTTATGTATATATATTATGTATTTATATTGGTGTGGGTTGGTGGGAGGGGCAGTGGAAGGTGTCTAATAGATAGTTGATCAAGATGTTATGAAGTAGTTGTTCCCGACCTTTTTTGCTGTAGGAAAATAATGTTAGCGTAATTAAACTATATAGTCTGTTGTATAAATGAATATTTTGTTGTAATAATGTGGTATTGTATTATTCTAGTATTCTGCCACAAGATGCTTATGGATTGTACACTCAAGGGTCATTGACCTATTGTGGAATAAACCTTTTTCTATAAGAAATGTAGTCTAAATTCTGATATTTTTTTCTAAATATAATTTTACTTTACTGTCATGTTTTGTTTTTTTATCACATATGAATAAATGATAATAAAAATATTAATTCTTGAAATAACAGTTTATAACCAATTTATTACTGCTACATATAACTGTCCTGTGGTTAAATATTTAAACCACAAACATGTATTGCAAATTCTGTCACACAGAAGACTAGTAACATTACAGTACAGCTCACCACCATCACTATCATCATCATCACCATCATCATCGCCATCATCATCGCCATCACTATCATCATTATCATCATCAATATAAAGAACATTAGATTCATTATCACAAGCCATTAACATCAACGATGATGACAATAATAACGTCATCACAAGCAGCTGTACTATCAACAACACCATCATTGTCGGTGACGCCTATGTTATCAATGGCAGGAGCAACAGCAGCATCAATTTTTCGCATGGCCATCATTACTTATCAGAATACGGTAAAAATATATTCTTTTCAAATGTCTCTAATATCTAATGGCGAATATCTCATAATGTTCGCTTTGACATGCCATGAAAATGGGAAAATCTGCGGAACATAATAGGTTACAGTATTTCTTTCACGTAACCAATAGTTTGGTTATGTACCGGTAGTTTGCGTAACCTGGCCCGAAGTGAGCTTATGCCATGGCGGTCATCTGTACATCAAATCAATTTTTCTGGCGGCCATCTTGGATTTTCAAAGCCTACTCCAATATAAATGGCCTGATTTCAAAGAAACTTGGGTGGACTAATTCTATGCTGGTAGGCTTCAACACTTCTTACGAGAATCTTGATTAGTCCATTTTTCCAGTGGCCATCAATTAAAAACTGCTTACTCGTTAACCACTTGACCGATTTCAAGCAAACTTGGCTGGAAGGACCCTAGAGGGGTCTGTTTCAGAACTGTATACAAAATTTTAATTTGTCAATTTTTAGGATTTTCTGAAGATTTTTGGAAATCGGTTAAATGCCTACTCATTAACCACTTTGCCGATTTCAAGCAAACTCGGCTGGTGGGATCCTAGAATGATATGCTCATTAACTGCTTGAGTAATTTCAACCAGACTTGGTTGGAAGGATACTAGGCTGGTAGGTTTCAAAACTTATATACAATTTTGATTGGTCAATTTTACCGGCAGCCATTTTGAATTTTCTGAAAATTTAAAAGCACTTAAAAGCCTACTCGATAACCACTGGGCCGATTTCAATCAAACTGATGAAAGACCCCAAGGCCGGTACACTTCAAAACTTTTATACAGAATTTGGACGGCTTGGTTTTGATGGTGGCCATCTCAGATTTTCCAAAAATGGGAATTCGTATAAAATGCTACTCCTCATTAATCTCTTAGGCAATTTCAACCAAATTTGCCTGGAAGAATCCTATTGTCATAGCCTCTGGAAATTCTATTCAGAATTTTGATAGGTCAATATTTTGGCAGCAATCTTTGATTTTCTGAAGGTTCTGGAACCATCTAAAAACGGTACTCCTTCAATCAATAGCCTGATTTCAACAAAACGGGTGGAACGATCCTATAATGGTAGGCTGCAACATATTAAACGAGAATCTTGATTGGTCAATTCTTTGCTGCCCATCTTGGATTTTCCAAAAATCATCCATCATGTCTATTTAAATTATAATGGTTTAAATGCCAATGTTCTCGGTGAGCGCCACAAGCCCTTGGGCCTGTTGTTTGGCTAGGTATCTAATATTTAATTTCTCACAATATGTACAGTAAAATAACTTTCCTGATGGATTACATGGCAGAATGGCTAAGTGAGCGTATGCCATGGCGACCATTCGTCATCCATCTGTCTGTCCATCTGTACAAACTTCAAAACGCTATTAACCGCTTTGCAGATTTCAACCTAATTTGGCTGGAACGACTCTATTGGGGTTGGCTTTAGAACTTGTATACAGAATTTTGATTGGTGAATTTTTTCGGTGGCCATCTTGGATTTTCCAGAAATCCTTTAAGATGCTACTCTTCCTTAATCAATGGCCTGATTTTAATGAAACTTGCATGGAACGATCCTATGCTGACAGGTTTCAAGAGTTCTAATGAGAATTTTTATTGGCTGATTTTCTTTGGCAACCATCTTGGATTTTCCAAATTTGTTTGTGAATCCTTTAAAACACTACTCCTGAACCAATGGCCAAATTCCAATGAAATCTGGCTGGAAGGATCCTATGGTCATATGCTGCTGAACTTGTATACAGGAATAACATTGGTTTATTTTTTTGACGACCATAGAGGATTTTCTAAAAAAATTCTAGAATAAATCACTACTACTACTACTACTTAATCAACAGATTGATTTTAACCAAACATGGGTGGAACGTTCCTATGATGATAAGCTTCATGAAAGCAAATGAGAATTTGATTGGTCGATTTTGTTTTATGGCCATCTTGGATTTTCCAAAAATTATCCATCATGTCTATTTAAATCCAAATGGCTCACATGCTAATGGTCCAGGTGAGCGTCACAGGCCCTTGGGCCTCGTGTTCTAACTGAAAATAAATCAAGTCTATTTTTCAAGTAATCTAATTTTCATTCTACATTTTTTAATAGTGCGTAACCAACATGGGAACTATTGTTTTCGTTGCGGTAAATTTTGAGGCCCGCTTTGAGCCATGATGTGATCATAGACAATCTATCACATTGGTTTAATTTGTGGAATGTTTGTTACCTGATTTATGGTTTTAACCACCTCATTGAATTTGGTTTAGCTGGTTGCCATGGTTATTACCTGGTTATCCCTATGTTTTTCGAAGAAAAGTGGGTATTATGTCATCCCACATGTCCGTGCGTGTGTGCATGAAGAAATTTATTGTAACACATCTCCGAAACCCTTGGACAGAATTTAACCAAATTTTGTATGTGAGTCACCAATAACATTGCGGAGGGCAAGAGGACATTTAGATTTGTCTCTGCACCATAACTATGGTGGGGGTCAAAAGGTCAAGAAATCGATTAGACGGAATTCCCCTGAAACTGTTGGAGGGAATTCTACCAAATTTGGGATGAGTCTCTTACTCATTTGCTTGTGGAATTCAAGAGGACATTTAATTTGGTTGCGTTCCCCCATTGGGTGGGGATATGGTGGCAAAAAGTCTAGAAATTGATAGTAATGCAGCTCTCTGAAACCGTTGGATGGAACTCAAACCAAATTCTGTATGTGATTGCATTTGGCTCCGGCCCTAGCCTAGTATGGTGTGTCAAAGCTCTAAAGTGGAGATTTGCAGTGACATGTCATTGACCAAGAAATCTAGTTTGATCTATAATGGTGAAAGGGTTAGATATACCTGTTTTCAAGAGTGCGATCTACGAATTTCTGAACGACAGTCTATATTTATGTACCTATGTAAACAAAAGAAGGATATTTTGTACATAATTCGTGTGACCATCCATCCCTCCATTTGTGTATACCGGTGCCGCAATAACAACGTGGAGTATCTCTAGTGGTGTGTGGGATACTCGAAGAGAAGTCCTACACCGCTAGGTTAATTCATATCGGCTCCATTGTGTGGAGTTGGTCGATCCAGTGGCATTCTTTTTGCCTTCTCCAAATGGTGGAGTAGGGATCCATTGGATCTGATGATAGGACTTGAATTATTAACTCACCTGGCCTGTAAAGCCACATGAGCGTATGCCGTGGCGGCAGTTCATCTGTCAACGCTTTCTTTAAATGACTTTTCTAGAACCACTGGACCAATTTCAATTATATTTGTCAGGAAGCATCCTTACGGCATAGCAGTCCAAGTTTGTTCAAACAAATTCGATCGGGCAATTGGGCCAACGGTCATCTTGGATTTTGGAGTGTGTTTAAAAATCGTGCTTGTGGATCGATTCAAAACTCATAAAATATTATCTAGTACAAGAGCTGAACCAAGTTTGTTCTGGGGAACTTGATTGGCCAAATAGTTTGGCGGCCATCTTGGATGACCTTGTTTTTGCAAAAACGACTTCTCCAGAACCTATTGACGATATTGATTTAAAAATGAATATGTCAGTGTTGACTTTTATTCTGTCCTGGCCCATGTAAACAATGAGGGAATCCAGTTTCAGCTATGCGGCGATCATCACTAACTAAGCTCCACCCAAGCTTTACTCATGTTGGGATCGATCCCTGCACTCTGAATCTCAATTTCCAGAAAAGTATGCAGGTAAGTTGCTGAATATTTTAAAACTAATTTGACTGGGTGCTGTTACATGCTGCTTATGACAGCATGTTTATTAAATGGTAAAGACATACAATTCGTACAACCTGAAGGACTATTAAGCATTTAAGACACACTAAATCGAGTCATTCATGCCGTAATTTTATTATAAGATCATCCTACACGTCAGATAGTTGATTATGATGTCATATGATTGATATATAAACTGGATTCCTCAATTGCCATATTCAACTAGTACTTTATGAGTGATTAACTATTATGCGTATGGAAAGTTTTCAAAATAGTCTTGTTTTGGTCTGCAAATAGACATTTCTCAATATCACTCCAGAAGCTGGTTTTTGGCCAGCTTCAGTGTTATGGGTTTTTAACTGTCTGCCTGCTGAATTTCTGCAGACTACATTATCCATGGAGTTTAACTCTGGACATGCTGAATATTTTAAAAACAATTTGATTGAAAGTTGTTGGTGGCTAATCCACCAACAACTTTCAATCAAATTGTTTTCAAAAATTCAACAGCTTGTGAATTGTTGCCATTGAAATTATTGTCTGGTGGCTTGCAGCAGTCAGACAGTTAAAATAGTTACTCGCAGAAAGTCACATGATCCTACCAATCTGAAAGTCACATGATCATACCAATCTGAAAGTCATATTATCATACCAATCTAAACACCAAAATGTGCTCAATGAGAACATATTTTGTAGAGAACAGACCAATCGATTATGACAATTCACCTTTCCAGAGTATCCATCTATCATCTGACATCATATGACGTCATAATCAGTTAGGATGACATCATAATCATTATGTCATAAATGATTTTATTTGGCCCGTCTTTAACTTAATAATCTGACATGTATGAATTGTATGTCTCTACTATTTCATAAACATGCTGTTGAATATTTTGAAACTAATTTGACTGGATGCTGTTGCTGCCATAAGCAACAATAGCGCCCACTCAAATTAGTTCCAAAATATTCAATAGCTTACCTGTATAGTTTTCAGGAGATTGATAGAAAGGGGGTTCAGAGATCGATTGATCACAACACGAGCGAGGTGCGTGTGGAGCTTAGCTAGAGATGGGCGGGACATAGCTAACAATGGATTCATGACAATTGTTTTTGCTGTATTTGAGGTTGTTTGGTTGAGGGCTTGAGATTGTTAGTGGTCGAGTTGTGAGGCATACACTTCATCGTTCTGTGGGCTGTCATCTACTTTGAAAGAAAATTGACCAAAAACTATTGTTGCCCAAAGCGGCAATAACTTTCAAGCAAGCTGTTTTCAAAATATTCTTCTTTTCGATCGCTGGTATCACACTTGGAGAGCCGTTCTCAAGATGAAATCTGTGGTTTTCTGCAGTTCTTCAACAATATTCAACAGGCTACTTTTACTCATTTAGCGCAAGACGTTCAAAACTCGCGGCCTCTGCAGTGGTTTTGAGAAATGTTCATTTTCAGGCTGAAAGCCTATTTATCACTGGAATGACTTTGCGTGATAAACAAGTCAGCGATAAATTAAAAAAAATATTCTCTTACCCTGCAAATGAACATCACTAAGATTTTGAATTTATAGACTCCCTGATCAATATAATCCTCGATACTCAAAACGAGTATGGTTCCCTTTTTGTAAGGTACTCTGTCTGAGTCGATGTGAAATAAGGTCGATATAATCTCAGAAGCTGCGGGTGAAGTGTGAAAGGTAGGTCACACTGGCCTATATTTGTTACATTACATACCTTAGCCCATTAGACCTAGAATTTGTTCAAGAAAATTTCAATTTTCTTATAGAAAATTTCCACTTGCAGACCAAAAGAAGACTATTTTTTTAATTTACGGCTGTAATGACTGGCTCTGTTATCGAGCCAGTCATTCCAGTGGTAAATATTCAACAATAGCCTCTTGGTCTGCAAATGGACATTTCTCAGGACCAATGCAGAAGCCGTTTTAGCTGATATGAGTGTTAAATGGTTAGTGCATGATAAATGTGTCTTTCATGCATACATGGCTTTCAAAATAATTATTTTCATCAGTGACCATAGTCCTGATCTTTGAGCTTTTGATCCCAAATTTATCACAGACCTTCGGGATGCCACGGGCAGACTTTCACCCAAGTCTGGTCATAGTCTTTCCAGTAGAAACAGAGGTATTGACAAATATGTCTTTCAGATACATGGTTTTCAAAAATACTCATTTTAATCTGCTCGCCGTGGTCCTGACCCCTGACATTTTAACCCCAAATTTGTGTCACACATCTTCACGACTCTGCGGGCAACCTTTTCCCCAGGTATGATTACTATATACGAAACGCCATAATATATGACTGTATACGAAAGTGACAGCCCGGAATAAGCTTTTGTGACCGACTGACTGACTGACTGAGAGACATTACAGTTTATTGCGTAGTTGCATAGTCCTTTTCTGCTGATTAGGCTAAACAGCCTGTAGCAGATCTTCATTTTCTTCTTTGATATCTTCAGTCGGTTCTTCTTGTACCTGTTTTTTATGTGGATGGGTGTGGACTAGCACGATGGGAAAATTATTTTTGAACATCTGGTCTTTGTAGAACTTGTCGATTCCTCCCTTGAAGGTGTTGAGCATAGGAGCTGTGACAACTGACTCGGGTAGACTATTCCAGTAATTATGAGTCACACAAATACTGAAGAATGTCTTCCTGTGTGTTACCTTTAAAGCTTTGCTTTAGTAGTTTGTATCTGTAGCCTCTCGTGCGATGTCCATCACAAGATGGCAGCAGATTCTCATGATTTACATCCTAGATGCCATGAATGTACTAGTAAGTCTCAATTAGGTTGGCGCGCAACCGGTAGCTTTAGTGCCTTCAGGCGGTGTTCATATGGGCTATCTTATTGAGCTGCTAAATAGCAGGCATACTGACAACATGTATCCGTGGATCATATTGAGATGGAAGTCAGATTTTCTTGAACAACCTTAATCATGAAAGGATTAACCCTTACCACTCTGGTGTAAAAATTTTAATTTTTATTCCCCGCCAAAAGATTTTGCGGGGTATTATGTAATGGCGCCGTCCATCCCGGCGGGCGGGTGGGCAGGCAGGCAGGCAGGCGGCAGAGTGGTTTCCGGATGATAATTCCGTTACCGTTTGTCAGATCGCATTGAAACTTCATAGGGTGGTTGGACTTGGTCTTGGAAAGAAACCTATCGAAATCTACGATGATCCGAAATCCAAGATGGCCACCGGTGGCCATCTTGAAAATTGGTTTCCGGATAATAATTCCGTTACCATTTGTCGGATCGCATTTAAGCTTCATAGGGTGGTGGAACTAGACCTGGGGAAGAAACCTATCGAAATTGATGATGATCCAAAATCCAAGATGGTTGCCAGCCACCGGCGGCCATCTTGAAAATTGGTTTTCGGATGATAACTCTGTTACCATTTGTCGGATCGCATTGAAACTTCATAGGGTGGTGGGACTAGGCCTGGGGAAGAAACCTATCGAAATCGACGATGATCCGAAATCCAACATGGCCGCCTGCCACTGGCGGCCATCTTGAAAATTGGTTTCCGGATGATAACTCTTACCGTTTATCGGATCGTTTTGAAACTTCATGGAGTGGTTGGACTATGTCTGCGGGAGAAACCTATCAACATGGATGATGATCAGAAATCCAAGATGGCTGCCAGCCACAGGCAGTCATCTTGAAAATGGGTTTCCGGATGATAACTCCGTTACCGTTTATCGGATCACATTGAAACTTCATAGGGTGGTGGGACTAGGTCTGGGGAAGAAACCTATCGAAATTGACAATGATCCAAAATCCAAGATGGCCGCCAGCCACTGGTAGCCATCTTGAAAATTGGTTTCCAGATGATAACTCTGTTACCGTTTATCGGATCGCTGTGAAATTTCATAGGGTGGTTAGACTACCTCTGGGGAAGAAACCTATCGAGATTGACAATGATACGAACTCAAAGATGGCCGCCAGCCATGGGCTGCCATCTTGAAAGTTGGTTTCTGGATTTCATTTATTGGATCACTTCCTACTGTCGTTGGAATATGTCTGGTGAAGAAACTTATCAAAATTTACGATAATCCAACATCTAATATGGCCGCCAGTCAGCGGCAGCCATCTTGAAAATTGGTTTCCGAACGATACCTCCTTGACTGTTTAACGGATCGCTTTGACACTTCATAAGGATGACTGGTCTGATGGTGCTGAGGAAGAAATAAATATTTTCTGATAGCTCTCATTCATTGGTTTATCATCATGGCGGGGTATTATGCGCCGTTTGCGGAGCTCTTGTTCAAATTAAATTGAAAAATGAAGTGGTGTACATTTTTCAACAATTTGTTGAAAAATGTACACCAGTTTCTTCGATATTGACACAATAAAGGTTAGAATATTGATATCAAAGTGCTACGGCTGGTATGTAGTAACATGATCCTGAATTTGATCCAGATCTGGATAATTACTATCTCTGTTTCCGGATCAAAGTGAAAGATGGGAAATGTTGATTTAGGAGAACAAGTTCTTGTGATAAAATCTGCGCAAATCACATCAGAAGTTTTAGAGAAACAAGCGTGATTGGGCATGCAGACAAATGAGCAGACAGTCTCAGATGCAATATAACGTTCTCGTACCCATCCAGATGTAAATAGTATCCAGAGGTAAATAGTATCCAGAGGTAAATAGTCTCCAGAGGTAAATAGTATGCAGAGGTAAATAGTCTCCAGAGGTAAATAGTCTCCAGAGGTAAATAGTATCCAGATGTAAATAGTATCCAGAGGTAAATAGTCTCCAGAGGTAAATAGTCTCCAGAGGTAAATAGTATGCAGAGGTAAATAGTATGCAGAGGTAAATAGTATGCAGAGGTAAATAGTCTCCAGATGTAAATAATATCCAGAGGTAAATAATATCCAGATGTAAATAGTATGCAGAGGTAAATAGTCTCCAGAGGTAAATAGTATGCAGAGGTAAATAGTATGCAGAGGTAAATAGTATGCAGAGGTAAATAGTATGCAGAGGTAAATAGTATGCAGAGGTAAATAGTTTCCAGAGGTAAATAGTATGCAGAGGTAAATAGTCTCCAGAGGTAAATAGTCTCCAGAGGTAAATAGTATGCAGAGGTAAATAGTCTCCAGATGTAAATAATATCCAGAGGTAAATAATATCCAGATGTAAATAGTATCCAGAGGTAAATAGTCTCCAGAGGTAAATAGTATGCAGAGGTAAATAGTCTCCAGAGGTAAATAGTCTCCAGAGGTAAATAGTATGCAGAGGTAAATAGTCTCCAGATGTAAATAGTATGCAGAGGTAAATAGTCTCCAGATGTAAATAGTCTCCAGATGTAAATAATATCCAGAGGTAAATAATATCCAGATGTAAATAGTCTCCAGAGGTAAATAGTCTCCAGAGGTAAATAGTATGCAGAGGTAAATAGTATGCAGAGGTAAATAGTTTCCAGAGGTAAATAGTATCCAGATTTAAATAGTATGCAGAGGTAAATAGTATGCAGAGGTAAATAGTCTCCAGAGGTAAATAGTCTCCAGAGGTAAATAGTATGCAGAGGTAAATAGTCTCCAGATGTAAATAATATCCAGAGGTAAATAATATCCAGATGTAAATAGTCTCCAGAGGTAAATAGTCTCCAGAGGTAAATAGTATGCAGAGGTAAATAGTATGCAGAGGTAAATAGTCTCCAGAGGTAAATAATATCCAGATGTAAATAGTCTCCAGAGGTAAATAGTCTCCAGAGGTAAATAGTATGCAGAGGTAAATAGTTTCCAGAGGTAAATAGTATCCAGATTTAAATAGTATCCAGAGGTAAATAGTCTCCAGAGGTAAATAGTCTCCAGATTTAAATAGTATGCAGATTTAAATAGTATGCAGAGGTAAATAGTCTCCAGGGGTAAATAATATCCAGATTTAAATAGTATGCAGAGGTAAATAGTCTCCAGAGGTAAATAGTATCCAGATTTAAATAGTATGCAGAGGTAAATAGTCTCCAGAGGTAAATAGTTTCCAGATTTAAATAGTATGCAGAGGTAAATAGTCTCCAGAGGTAAATAGTTTCCAGATGTAAATAGTATGCAGAGGTAAATAGTCTCCAGAGGTAAATAGTATCCAGATTTAAATAGTATGCAGAGGTAAATAGTCTCCAGAGGTAAATAGTCTCCAGATGTAAATAATATCCAGAGGTAAATAATATCCAGAGGTAAATAGTCTCCAGAGGTAAATAGTCTCCAGAGGTAAATAGTATGCAGAGGTAAATAGTATGCAGAGGTAAATAGTCTCCAGAGGTAAATAGTATACAGAGGTAAATAGTTTCCAGAGGTAAATAGTATGCAGAGGTAAATAGTCTCCAGAGGTAAATAGTATGCAGAGGTAAATAGTCTCCAGAGGTAAATAGTATGCAGAGGTAAATAGTTTCCAGAGGTAAATAGTATGCAGAGGTAAATAGTATGCAGAGGTAAATAGTATGCAGAGGTAAATAGTATCCAGAGGTAAATAGTCTCCAGAGGTAAATAGTATGCAGAGGTAAATAGTATCCAGATTTAAATAGTATGCAGAGGTAAATAGTCTCCAGAGGTAAATAGTATGCAGAGGTAAATAGTATCCAGATTTAAATAGTATGCAGAGGTAAATAGTCTCCAGAGGTAAATAGTCTCCAAAGGTAAATAGTTTCCAGATGTAAATAGTCTCCAGGGGTAAATAGTCTCCAGAGGTAAATAGTCTCCAGAGGTAAATAATATCCAAAGGTAGATAGTATCCAGAGGTAAATAGTCTCCAGAGGTAAATAATATCCAAAGGTAGATAGTATGCAGAGGTAAATAGTCTCCAGAGGTAAATAGTCTCCAGAGGTAAATAGTCTCCAGAGGTAAATAGTATCCAGAGGTAGATAGTATCCAGAGGTAAATAGTATCCAGAGGTAAATAGTCTCCAGAGGTAAATCATATCCAAAGGTAAATAGTATCCAGAGGTAAATAGTCTCCAGAGGTAAATCATATCCAAAGGTATATAGTATCCAGAGGTAAATAGTCTCCAGAGGTAAATCATATCCAAAGGTATATAGTATCCAGAGGTAAATAGTATCCAAAGGTAAATAGTATCCAGAAGTAAATAGTCTCCAGAGGTAAATCATATCCAAAGGTAGATAGTATCCAAAGGTGAAGAGTATCCATTTAATGATCAGATTTTGTCAAGAAAACTAAAGTATTTGCTTTATTAAGGCCAGACCAATGTAATGTTTTGTTTTGCGAAAATTCCCACCAAAAACACGATCAGTGTCCATTTGCAGGCCAAGAAAAGACTATTTTTGAAAATTTAATTCATTAACATTAATGAGCCAGCCAATCCAGTGGTAAATTTTCAAAAATAGTTTTCTCTTGGCCAGTAACAGGACTTTTCTCATGACCATTGCAAGGCCATTTTGAGCGGCTTTATGATTAAAGGGTTAACAAAGCTACAGAGAACAAAGAAGAGTTACAGAACATTCTGAGGAATTCCCCAGTGATAAGGATTTGACTGTGAAAAAGTGCTAGGTGGAAAGAATGTGGAAAAGTGCTAGGTGGAAAGAATGTGAAAAAGTGCTAGGTGGAAAGAATGTGAAAAAGTGCTAGGTGGAAAGAATGTGAAAAAGTGCTAGGTGGAAAGAATGTGGAAAAGTGCTAGGTGGAAAGAATGTGAAAAAGTGCTAGGTGGAAAGAATGTGAAAAAGTGCTAGGTGGAAAGAATGTGGAAAAGTGCTAGGTGGAAAGAATGTGAAAAAGTGCTAGGTGGAAAGAATGTGAAAAAGTGCTAGGTGGAAAGAATGTGGAAAAGTGCTAGGTGGAAAGAATGTGGAAAAGTGCTAGGTGGAAAGAATGTGGAAAAGTGCTAGGTGGAAAGAATGTGAAAAAGTGCTAGGTGGAAAGAATGTGAAAAAGTGCTAGGTGGAAAGAATGTGGAAAAGTGCTAGGTGGAAAGAATGTGAAAAAGTGCTAGGTGGAAAGAATGTGGAAAAGTGCTAGGTGGAAAGAATGTGAAAAAGTGCTAGGTGGAAAGAATGTGGAAAAGTGCTAGGTGGAAAGAATGTGGAAAAGTGCTAGGTGGAAAGAATGTGGAAAAGTGCTAGGTGGAAAGAATGTGGAAAAGTGCTAGATGGAAAGAATGTGGAAAAGTGCTAGGTGGAAAGAATGTGAAAAAGTGCTAGGTGGAAAGAATGTGGAAAAGTGCTAGGTGGAAAGAATGTGGAAAAGTGCTAGATGGAAAGAATGTGGAAAAGTGCTAGGTGGAAAGAATGTGAAAAAGTGCTAGGTGGAAAGAATGTGGAAAAGTTTGCCTTAAAATTCTACCATAATATTTTTCTGTATTTGGAAAAATTAAGTTAGGAGTGTTTGTAAAACCAAACAAATAATTGGTATGGCCTAAATATATCTCGTGCCCAAATTTTATCACAAGAAAACTATTTTTGAAAATTTTTATCACTTGAATGATTCTCGAGCCAGCCATTCAAATGCTTAAATGTTCAAATACTAGTCTTCTCTGTGTCTGAAAATGGGCAATCCCTAAGACCTGTACAGAAGCTGGTTTTGTCTGATTTATGGCGCTAATAGGTTAAGCTGGCCTAAGGCAGCGTTTGCAGTGATCTTGAATAATTGCTGGCCAAGAGACTATTTTTGTAGAGCGAATAGCGAAGCCGAGGATATCAACATAGCGATCCAATGACATTTGGCGTCTGACATGTACCAAGAATTAAGTTTCACAATGGATATTTAATTCATCAAGGACCTCGTCTCGATCATAATTGAAATGATTTTCAAATGTTTCCATATTTCTAGGAGGTTTGGACTTAGCTTACTTTGCCCCAAGAATTAGATGAATGTTAAATTTTTCAATGGATATTTAATTAATTCATCAATGGCTTATCCGATCTCAATAAAACTAGAGATTTAATTTATACCATCATTGCATCCAGACTACATCATAAGGAAAATGATTTTCAAATTCTTTACATATTTTTATGTTTGTTGTTGCCCAAGAATTAGATGAATGTTAAAGTTTTTCAATGTGGTTTTAATTTATTATGGGCAATGAAACTTTACTGATTTGTTTTATATCGTCATTGCATTCAGTTTGCTGCAATATTTAAAAGATTTCAACTCTTTAATGGTCAAATTTGGTCAAGAAAATTTTAATATCTGCCTACTGAATGTCCATTTACAGGCCAAGAGAATACAAATTTTGAAAATTATATCGCCGGAATTACTGTCTCGGTTATCTTGGCCTGTAAATGGACATTCCACAAGACCATAACAGAGGCCGGCTTCGGCCGGCATGACCATTAAAGGGCTAAAGTTTTCTCCATACTTAATTTTACATGGATTTGTCTCCTTTTCAAGAATTAGAGGAGCATGACAGTTTACAATGGACATCTGATTCATCAAGAGGGGAGACTATTTTAAGAAATCCTTATTTTGCACCGCTGTCACTAATGATATGTGATATGCAGGAAAACTAAAGGATGCAGCTAGTCCATCTACTTGAAAATTTATATATCTGGAATGACGAGCCACAAAAATATCAATTTCTTGACAAATCTGACGAATAACCGTTTTTCTGCAGAATATTTTCTCCATGCGGTTTAACTCGGGATATGCTGAATGTTTTGAAAACAATTTGACTGAAAGTTTTTGGTGGCTAAGACATCAACAACTTTCAGTGAAATTGTTTTCGCAATATTCAGCAGGTCCAGAGTTATTGGCCATTAAAATTGTTGACTAATTGCTGGCAGCAGTCGGACAGTTAACCCTTACCACTCTGATGTCAATATTCTATTTTTTACTGTGTCAATAGCATAGAATCTGGTGTACATTTCTCACCAAATTTGTTGAAAAATGAACACCAGTTCATCTTTTAATTTAATTTGGAAATTTTAAATTTTGACATCAGAGAGGTAAGGGTTTAGGGGTTAACATATTTGAGAAGAAATCAAAATATTTATAGAATTCATTTTTGGCAAAAGGTGTTAGATTTAGCATTACAGTAATCAGACTTCTAATTCTTTCCCCTAGTTGCCAAATTTGGAGATGGCTATTGATTTATTTAGACAACCAAGTTACCGTAACTCAAGCGGCTAGGCAATCATTGGAATTACGTAAATTTCTAGACACTGGCGAACATGTGCTGGTCAACCAGAACGAGATGTCGAGAAGTGCCGTTACCAGCCATTTGGCATACATTCAGTGATGTTACCGCATCAATATTTAACGAATATTTTTGTTTATTCACGCTGCTTAATTAGCCCTTTAATGGTTAAATTTGGTCCAGAAAATTTAATTTTTTCCTTATTGAATGCCCATTTGCAGGCCAAGGGAAGAGTAGTTTTGAAAATTTACCACCGGAGGTGCTGACTCGGTTATTGAGCAAGTTATTCCAGTGGTTGGTGACCCGGTGGCTTGACTGTTAGCCAAACAGACCAAATGTCTTAAAATTTCAAATGAATTCATTGGATAGGCACAACAAACTAACAGCTTCATTGATTTACGGTTTACTATACAGAGTACTAAAAAAACAAGAATTCAGTTTTGACTTAAAAATCTTTTATTGAAGGAAATATAACAGCAAGGTTATTGCTTTCTGACTTGGGAACTGATAACAATTCAGCAATTTGAACACTTAAACATTTAATGGTCATGTCATGGTCTTGTGGAATGTTCATTTACAGGCCAAGAAAATACAATTTTTGAAAATTTACCACTGGAATGACTGGCTCGATAACCGAGCCAGTCATTCCTGGGGTTAATTTTCAAAAGTTGTATTTTCTTAGCCTGTAAATTGACATTCAATAGGCAGATATTTAAATTTTCTTGACCAAATTTTACCATTAAAGAGAACTAAGCTCATGATCTCTAATGATCCTTTCACCGACAAATCCATGAAAATGTAAATTTCTTTTAAAATCCAAAACTTATTTTAAAATTTATTTGACTGGAAGGTGTTGTTACCTTACCTCCAGACAAATTAATTTCAAAACAGTTTTCCTGTATGTTTGCCTTGAAAATCGGCTTTGGGGAATTCATCGGTCAAAGAGTTGACCCTTTAACATTTGAAATCTCATTGTCTTGGTTTCAGGACCTATACAGGGGAGCAGAAGCGTCCAGTCAAATTAGTTTTAAAATATTCAAAGCAAATTTTCCTTACATCATTTCCTTACATCATTTCCTTACATCATACACCTGGCTGATCATGCTACTCCTCTTTCAAACCTTTGTTAACAATTTAAATTTTGGTTTCAGATAGACTATTTTAACCCTTATAGCGACAAATCCCTGAAAACTAAATATTTTACAATGTATATGTAGCATATTCTATGGAATATTGTGGAATTTAAATATGACTAAGGAAACCATTGCTGCCCAAGGTAGCATATTTAATGGCTTCCAGTCATTTTAATTTCAAAATCCTCAACAGTTGTCTTCTTAATTTGCCCTGAGATTCAGATATGGGGAATTCCTCAGTGAAAGGGTTAAATCTTATAAGGATCCCTGAAAAGACTATATTTTTTAGATGTACATATATAGCATGTTCTGTTGAATATTTTGAAATTAATATGACTGGAAGCCATTGCTGCCTAAGGTAGCAATGGCATCCAGTCATTTTAATTTCAAAATATTCAGTTGCTTTCCTGTTTGTTTGCCCTGAGATTGAGATGTTCATGAATGTAATTGTCCTGTTTTACTGTTGTATCCTACATGTATATACATACTGTTCATATAGTATCACATAATATATGTCTGTTTATGTTACATCCTATTATATATGTCATAATATATTTTGCAATTAATGTTTATATGTTAGGAGTCCACCACTTCATAGGCTTGCCTTTGGTGGACTGCCTGTTGTAATTTCTGATAATGACGACTAAATATGAAAATAAATAATCTTGAATCTTGAATCAAGATATGAGTAATTGATCGGTGAAATGGTTAATGTACTGAATGTTTTTGCAGGCTCACCAGTAGAAACACTGCTTCACCCACCAGAGAACAAACAATCCATGGAAACACTGAATTCAAGGGACAGACCAATCACTCACTCAGCCAGTAGTGGATATACTTTCAGCGAGACAAATGTGTGTGAAACAGGTTGTTACCGTGACACTTCTTTCTTTGCCTTTCACAAGTAGCAGACTGAAGCAGACTGAAGAACTGGGTGAAAGGTACCCTAGCCCCGGGTACATTACCACACCATCTGCCCAGCATAGATGTACAGGACTGTGGTACGCGGACAGATTAGGGTAAGTTTAGAAACTGATACATGTACTACAACCTACTTTGTTACCTCACCTGTTTTGAAGGTACGACCGCCTACATTGTTAGCTCACCTGTTTTGAAGGTACTACCGCCTACCTTGTTAGCTGACCTGTTTTGAAGGTACTACCGCCTACGTTGTTAGCTTACTTGTTTTGAAGGTACTACCGCCTACCTTGTTTGCTCACCTGTTTTCAAGGTACTACTGCCTACATTGTTAGCTCACCTGTTTTGAAGGTACTACCGCCTACATTGTTAGCTCACCTGTTTTGAAGGTACTACCGCCTATGTTGTTAGCTGACCTGTTTTGAAGGTACTACCGCCTACGTTGTTAGCTCACCTGTTTTGAAGGTACTACCACCTACGTTGTTAGCTCACCTGTTTTAAAGGTACTACCGCCTACCTTGTTTGCTCACCTGTTTCAAGGTACTACCGCCTACATTGTTAGCTCACCTGTTTTGAAGGTACTACCGCCTACGTTGTTAGCTCACCTGTTTTGAAGGTACTACTGGCTACGTTGTTAGCCCACCTGTTTTGAAGGTACTACCGCCTATCTTGTTAGCTCATTTGCTTTGAAGATGATGCAATGGCAACTATCTGTGCATCATCCACCTCTGTCAACCGGTATCTTTTTCTTTAACCCGTTAACTCTCAAATTTATTGAAGAAAATTTCACTTCTCTTATAGAAAATGTCCACTTGCAGACCAAGAGAAGACTATTTTTGAAAATTTACCACTGGAATGACTGGCTCGATAACCGAGCCAGTCATTCCAGTGGTAAATTTCAAAAATAGTATTTTCTTGGTCTGCAAATGGACATTTCTGAAGACCACCGCCAAAGTAATTTTTGGCAGATATGAGTTAAATGGTTAAAAGTCTATTCCTCAGTAAGCACTGCCAATGGAGGAATCCAATCTGTCACTCAAGTATCCAACACAATAATAAAAATATGATGTCACTTAATTGTTAGCTGATGTCGCAGTCAAATGACTTAGTTCTGTCATGAAACTGTCAATACAGAGTCTGCCACCCTGTTGAATATTTTGAAACTAACGGTTGATGATCATACAAAATGTTGTTGCCAGGGCTGTGTTTACCGAGCTTTGTTTTCCATGCAAATTTTGAAAAAGTTAGAAAATAATTTATGATATGCAACATAAGAATAAATATTTTGTATGCAATATTTCCATTGATTACCACTCTTAGAATCTCTCCGATCACTCGGATGTGACACGATTCCGACGTCCCTAATTGTTGGCCCTATATTTCTCCAGTCCTCTCTGACTGTTATGCTCTCCAGCTAAGCAATCTATAGAATATCGGCACTCGGTAGAATCATTACCATTGCTTTCGGAGTAACCTGATTGGCAGTCAATTTAGATATGATACCCCTTTCACTCATGAAATTCCATGTATGAATTTCCAGACAACTATACAGGAAAGTTGTTGATTATTTTGAAACTACTTTGACTGGAAGGTGTTGCGTCCATCATCATGCAGCAACATCTCCCAGTAACATTAGTTTCAAAATATTTAACAGAATATTCCTTAGTTCTTATAGAAATTATTGTTTCTGGTCTGTAAGGGTTAAAGGGTCATCCCCCTTGTCCAAGACGGCAAGCGCTTGTAGACCCAGTCTAACTGGCATCAGTGGTCAATATCTAGACTTCATCCGTTTGATTTGATGTCTTGGTTCCGTGTTATTGTTCGTGGTCTCCGCAGTCATTCTGCTAGCGTTGGCGTTAGTGTTAATGCTGCCTGTATAGTCTAGCTTTGAGCGTGGCCGCTGAGAAAGCAGCATGGGTATGCGTAAAGTGAGGTATGGATTCGATATAATGGAATAACATGATCGCCTTTGTAGGAGTTTGGATGAAGATGATATGTGTTGTGGATGAGGTTTAGGATTCGTAGTACGGATGAATTCTACAAGTTGCGTTAATCAGGTAAGAAGCTTCTTGTTTCATCATGTGACAATTGCTCAGTACAATAGCGCTTTAATTGGTCAAGCCCGCCAAAACCGGCCGTTGCCAGTCTTAGAAAATGTCAATTTGCAGGCCATGGGGTAGCTTTGATAATTTAAAACTCATATGACTAAGCTAGTCATTTCAGTTGTAAATTTTCAAATTTTTAATTTGTGGCCAACAAATGGACATTGACAATGTCAAAAAAGATAATTTTCTTGGTCAATAATGTTTTGCACTGAACATGAGATCCTCGTTATTTATTAATATTAGTGTCACCATAAAGCATTGCATGAGTATAGAAATAATGCTGTCTGTCCGTCCGTTTGTCAGTCCGTCCACCTGTCTGTCTGTATCCGGTGAGATAAAGAATCTACATAGGAAGGAATCATCACCAAACTTAGTTGCAAGGTTGGGCTTTCCATCAATGGACCTTTCCAGTATATCCATCATATGGCATCATAATCAACTATGTGACGGGTAGGATGATGTCATAATCATTTACAGCATGAATGATTCGATTTAGTCCATCTTAAAAGCTTAATAGTGCTTTGCTATTTAATAAACATGCTGTTGAATATTTTGAAACCAATTTCACTGGGCAGTCAAAATAGTTTCAAAATATTTTTACCTATGGAAATTGATAGTCAGGGAGTTCAGGGATCGATCGATCCCAACACGAGTGAGGTGTGGGTGGAGCTTAGTTCGACATGGATGGGGAATAGCTAAAACTGGAAAGCTCCATTACAGACTATTGAAATTTTGCGAAAATTTTAATCCGACAAAAATTACCAAATGGTTATCTAGATTAGACTGAAATCTATTCTTCAAAATCTTCAAAATCTCGGTGCCCCTTGTGAGTTATAAATGATTATTCCAAAAAGGTTTATAATAAAGAAATATTAGTTACTTCTCCAGGATGTTCCGGAGAGGTAACTAATATTTCTTCATCACGAATCATCTTGGGATCGGGACCAACATTTTTGGAAATAGAATAGGTTTATTATTACAATATTTATTCACTTGCATGGCATTCATGTTGCTGTTGGAACTGCCCCCTCCTCTGTCTTTTATCCATTGTGCTTTTGTCAACTTTTTCTTTTAACCGTTTACTGTGGATTTTCAGAGTGATTTGAGTTAGGAGCACATTTAACTCCTCATGTTGAATAACTGTTTAATGGTCAAGCTGGCCAAAACTGGCCTCTGCCTGGTAACTGAGCCAGTCATTCCAGTCATAAATTTTCAAATATCACCTCTTGGTTGGCAAATGAACACTGGGTTGGGCAAAAAATATAGATCATTAACCATTAATTGTCAAGCCGGCGAGACCCCTGGCAGAGGAGGACCCCGGCAGAGGAGACACCCTCTGTCATTCTTGAGAAATATTCAGTTGCATATCAACAGAAAATATCTTTTTAGATTCCAGTGGTTAAACTTTACCACACTAACGTCAAAATTTTTAATTTTAAAATTAAATTAAAAGATGAACTGGTGTTCATTTTTCAACAAATTTGGTGGGAGATGTTGCTGTCATGGACAGCAACATCGTCCACCAAAATTGTTGAAAAATTGTACACCAGATTCTTCGCTATTGACATGGTAGAAGATAGACTATTGACATCAGAGTGGTAAGGGTAAATTGAAAATAATAGTCTTCTCTTGGCTCACAAATAAACATTCGCTGGGCTAAAATTTCAATTTTTTTGAAAACTTCGGACATTTAATGGATTAATGGAAGAAGCCAGTGTTGCCCATTCCCCGCCACTCTCCAGCTAAGCTCCACCAACGCTTTGACTGTGTTGGGATCAATCGATCCCTACTCTCCCTGACTATCAATTTCCAGAAAACTATACAGGTAAGCTGTTGAATAATATTTAGAAACTAATTTAACTTGGTGCTGTTGCTGCCTATTAAATAGTAAAGATATACAATTTGTACAACAACGCTTAGTCCGTCATCAATTAAGATCTTTAGTAGCACTGTTACCCGCACTGGGAACATATATAAACAGGCCAAAATTGGCCATTGGCATCCAGAATTTTTTAACCCTCTAGATAGCGTCAGGCAAAGTTCTCGACTTTTAGCTTTTATACGTCATCAATTAAGCATTCGTGATGCGCCTATCTACATCACTCATGATGTAATTAATTATGACGTCATACTACGCGTCATGTAGTTGATTATGATATCATATGACTGATGGATAAACTGGAAAGGTCCATTGACTGATTGGTGAAACAATCAAGACACTCTAAAGTTAAAAGCTGAATTGTCTTTGTTCAAGTAATCTTGATTGGTTGATTGACCTGGATGGCCTGGTTTTCAGAAAAATTCCTTTTTTGGAATCACTGAAGAAAAGGAGGTGAAGTTTGTGAAATAAGGTTAGGAACTGAGGGCCATTCACACATTTTCCAGGGAAGTTGTACGGTAAAAATACGTGGGTGCCATCGCTCAATGAAAATTGTTTCATTGAGTGTTTGTTAATTGATACCTTTTGACAGAAAAATGATATTATTTTTAAAAAACTGAAAATTTTTGTTACAATTTTTAATCTAATGGATCGATCCGCAGTCTGCTTTATTTTTTGGTGTTTTTTTGTGACCAAATTTTTGTTATTTCCTAATTCAGGCCTTAAATTACCATGTTTTATGCAGACCCATATTTTTTAATTTCTGGCATAACTTTGTAGATTTCTAGTCTTTTAATTTTGGAGGCTAATTTTCTGTGTCTCTAGTTCAAATGCTGCAGATGATCAGTACACATGGCTTTGACCAAACATGGCTCCTGCAGACGGCTTGAAAAACGTCTGTTTGTCACTGGAATGTTATTGAGCCAGTCATTTCAGTAGTAAATTGTCAAAAATTCTTCTATTCACCTGCAAATATACATTTTTGAAGACTCTTGCAGAAACCATGTGTTTGGTCAGCTTGGCCATTAACCCTTTCATCGACAAATCACTGAAAAAGTTAATTGCTTAAAATAAAAAATGTATTCTGTTGAATATTTTGAAATTAATTTTACTGGAAGCCATTGCTGCCTAAGGCAGCAATGACTTCCTGTCAAATTAATTTCAAAATATACAACAGTTTTCCTGTATGGTTGCCTTGAAAATGTGATATTGGGAATTCGTTAGTGACAGGGTTAAAGTGTTATTACATGTTGTAAGCATGCCTGGCTTGTTGTCTCAGCCAGACCCAGCAGATGATCTTGCCAGTGTTTCTCATGTCATTTGTGTTTTACCAGATGCTAGCGCTGTGACAGGACAGGATATCAATGCTTTATATCCTCGCGTTTAATGACATTGCTAGTATTCCTTTAACTGATTATGGATTTCTCTGTGAATATTGGAAATCCATTAACGGTGACTCGACGGCGTCGAGGCTGGCTTTCTGTACTTAGACGTATGTACAAGCGAATGTGTTCTAATCAGTGTTTTCTACGCGGGCTAGCGCTATGTAGACAGCTTGATTCTTGTCTTCGCAAATACGATACTCGTCCGTGGTCTATAGTAACATCAAATAAGTTTGCGGTCTATCGAACTTGCTCGAGAAACTGTGTACCTTTAGGAGTCATCTGATGGTGTTATTTTAAGATTGCTTTTAACAGCATCGCTTGTCTTATGATCATAAATGTCATCTAAGTCTTATATATGTAGTAAGGACAGACCAATTTAATCTTTGGCTTTTGAAAATTCCCATTGGAGTCGACATTCCTTAGATAAATCTTCAAAAATAGTTTTTTGTTGTCCTGCAATTCGCCATTTCTCAAGAGCAAAGCAGAGGATGGTATAAATAGCTGACTTGCAGTGTTATTGACTGTTTGACAGTGGACCACAAGACCACATTCTACAAGACCATAACAGAGGGCGGTTTTGGCTGGCTGGTCCATTAGAGGGTTAAAAATCTGTTACAAATTGTATGTCTTTGATGAATTTACAATTTAATAAACATTCTGCTGAATATTTTGAAACTGATTTGACTGGGAGCTGTTGCTGCCATAGTTTCAAAATATTCAATAGTTTACCTGTATAGTTATCTTGAAATTTAGAGACTGGGAAATGGGAATTCAGGTTTGAGTTTCAAATTGATTCAAAGTTTCCAACAAACGTAAAAAGTCGGCAGCTAGAAATGGGTGGAGCTTAACTAGAAATGGGCAGGGCTTAACTAGAAATGGATCCGTCTAATGTCGCTTCTGATCTGTCAATCTAGGATTTGTTTCATTATCCAGCTGACGTAGCGTCTAGTGACATCACAATCAAGACGTCACAATCAAGAAATGTTGGCTGTCATTTCTTTCAGACATGTTAGAGAAAGATAGAATCCTTGTTTGGTCAGTATTTTAAAGATGTTTTTTGCTTACATTAACCAAAATCTATGTATTGATTCATTGTAGGCCAATTGTGGGCCAGACTCAGAAGTAGGTCAGAGTAACCTACTTTTCATGCTTCACTGGTTATCATATTTTTGCCTGGGCTGTGGTTTCAATAGTTTAGCTGTATGCAGTAATCAAACTAGGTATCTGGATGCAGCTTATTGTAAAGGTATGTGCAGTTTTCCGCCACTCATACGCAAAGTTGTATCCTGTATCAGAAATAGGTCATCATGACCTATATTTCATGTTTCACTGAACATCATAAAAATTATTAAGGTTTTTATTATTTTTATTATTTTATTTTGATTAATGCCTATAGGATCCATACAATGTAGTTGAAGGATCCATAATTTTTCACGATCCTTGCAGAAAATAGTGGCTTCCATACTCTCTGGGTCATGATGTAATACCCCAACAATCCTGTAATTGAGATCTGGGCCCCCATGCTTGGGAAGATTAAAATGTTGGGCGACAGGTGACGTATGAAAGAAATGTCCAAACTGTGTTTTGGCATCCAAACACAAATTTACTCACAAGTTCATGTCAGGAACAATAAGTGCTACCAAGCTTTTGAAAACTTCTTGTCATAAAAATTATTGTCCAGGCTAGTTTTTCATATGTCAAACTTGGTGTGATAGAATGCATCTTGGGATAAAAGGTGTGTCATGGATAATGATGATGGCAGTGGGACAGACATTTTCACAGCTCGGTGAACATCAACTAAATGATTTCCCAGTCCGTGACTCCGCATTAAAAAATATAGTCTTCTCTTTAGTCTGCAAGTTGACATTTACCAAGCCAACTGTAGAAGCTGGTTTTGGCCGGCATGGGTGCTTAGTGGTTAACCCTTATAACCCTCAAATTTGTTTTAAATTTAAATTTTCTCCTAGAAAATGTCCATTTACAGACGAAGAGAAGACTATTTTTGAAAATTTACCACTGGAATGACTGGCTCGGTTATCGAGCCAGTCATTCCAGTGCTAAATCTTCAAAACTAGTCTTCTCTTGGTCCGCAAATGGACATTTCTCAAGACCACTGCAGAAGCTGTTTTTGGCTGATATGAGTGTTAAAGGGTTAAACTCATAAGCATTGGTCATTTATTATTCCTGTCTAGCGGGACTGAAATGTGTAAGACATTAAAGCTGAAACAACAGCCAAATCTTGGCTGTTGGGACTGAATAAAATTACTTTATTGACAATTGATTGATTTGCTCTAACATGTCTGGAGTGTAACCATGTAAAACTCACGCTGTCCAAAAATAGCTTCTGTAGTTACGTCTTCAGAAATGTCTATTTGCAGACCAAGAGAAGAATTTTTGAAAATTTACCACTGGAATGACTGGTGGTAAATTTTCAAAAATAGTCTTCTTTATCGGCAAATGGACATTTTCAATGAGAAAATTAAATTTTTCATGAACAAATTTGGAAGATAAGGTGGAATACTGTGGTGTTAGAGAGCTGGTTATAGCTGAGTTTTTGTATGCTCAGAAATCTCATATCACAATATATTTAAAACTTTGAACAAATTCCATCCTAAATAGACCAGACTCAACAAATTCTCTACCTCAATCTAAGGAAATATTATGTTGTATTTTGAAATTTGTTTTAAAATGTATTTATTTACCTTTAACCATTGAATTTGTTCAAGTAAATTTAAATTGTCTCGTAGAAAATATCCATTTGCAGACCAAGAGAAGACTATTTTTGAAAATTTACCACGTGAATAACTGGTTTTTTCCCAGAGGATGTTCTTTATATATTTGTGGCAGTTATATAGAAAGTATAAGTCCGTAGATAGAGTGTGATATTTATATAATGTGCTCTTTACATAGAGGTAGGCTAGCGCAATTACGTGATTAAATAAAAAATCGTGGTTATGTTTTAAATCGTGAATTTATATGATTAAAAATTAAATAATCGAATAATCATGACTATTTTCTATTGCATAAAATACTTCAAAACCTAACTTTCAATTACTTTTTAATGCGATCAGTCATGAAAAATGACATTTTGGTTAGTGAAAGTAGGCCCTATGTCCATTTGCAGGGCAAGAGAAGACTATTTTTGAAAATGTATTACTGAAATGCCTGGTTCGATTCCAGTGATACATTTTCAAAAATAGTCTTCTCTTGCCCTGCAAATGGACTTTTCTAAACACCATTGCAATTTTCGTCATATAATATTCTTTTATTATTGATAATTTGTATCAAGCTGATTAATCGAGTAATCATGATTATTTTTTAATAATCGATCGCGATCACTCAACGCAATAATCGCACACGCCTAGATAGAGGTGCTCCTTATATAGAGGTAGCATTTATAATATATATGTAATATATGATATATGATATACCAATAACATTCAGTCAAAATTATCATTGCTAACAAGCATATTTTTAGAATAATGGCATGTAGTAAATATCACATACAGATAGAGAATGGGTTAACCCTTTAATTGCCGAGATTGGTCAAGAAAATCTAACTTGGCCCAGCAAATCTATTTTGCAAGCTACAAGATTAATATTTGAAAATTTACCACTGGCGTCACTTTGCCAGTGGTAAATTTTCAAATATTAATCTTGTAGCTTGCAAAATAGATTTGCTGGGCCAAGTTAGATTTTCTTGACCAATCTCGGCAATTAAAGGGATATTAAAAAAATAAATATCACTGATGCTTGGAAATAAAGTTGCTGCCCATGGCATCAACATCTTCCAGTAAAATTAGCTTCAATGTATTGAACAGCTTACCTGAATTATTACATTGAAATTGTGATATTGGGGTGGCACATGTATAAGAGTAGCTATTCTGCAAATGGAGAAAGTCATTATGAATTTGTTACAAAATTTTGAAATGTAACTGAAAAGTAACTGAAAACTGGTTACATTTCAGTTACTGTAACTGAAAACATTCTTCAGTTTCTTCTTCTTCTTTTCGTTCGCTGATCATACCGCCAGTCCTGTAAGTGACTATCGACATGATCATAAGCCTAAGTGCGTGGATCCATGGTTTTTTAGAGTGCACCGTGCGGCCTGGAACCTCCGTCTGCAGCACTCGAGGTTTCTGTCAGGGTTACCTCACCCTTACCTCCTTTAGTCGCCTCTTACGACATGCAGAGGATACGGAAAGTGTATTCTAAGCCCCACCTACATGGCAAATTCTTCAGTTACAAGTTACTTCAGTTACATGAAAAATGTAACTAAGTTACAGTCAGTTACAGTTACAAGTTACAGTTACCCCAGCTCTGATTTATATAGAGCCTAAGTTCTCATTATATAGAGTAGTCATGAGGCTTTTTATATTGCGATGCTATTAAACGATATGATTTTGTGACGATTGTGATCAGAGTTTCTCATTAAGGGTCTTTTTGAGGGTTTATACCCCCAAAATGAAACTTGGGACCACCCAAAAGTTGTGGCTGATTGGACCATTGAAAATCTTGTATGATTGTTAAATGCTAGTTAGTTTTATTTTATAGGGTTTTTGCACAAACGTACCGACAAAATCTCACATTGCACCCCCATACTTCATAGCTGTGAGTCCATTGTTCTCTTAAATCTTAGCATGGATGAGAAAAACTACATTGGAATACCAACATTTTGGGACCCACAGATTTCTAAGTTTGGTGTTCCTGTGACCTCCAACATTTAGATGTCACGAAAAACACTGATACGTTCTGAATATGTGTAGCTTTCAACACTTCAAATCTTGCATAGCCGTTAGCACAAACTGCAAACTACTGTGCTTCAATTGTCATGGTAATCAAGGCATTATTATTGATGTATAAAATTGTCAGCCCTTGTGTGTCTTTAGGGCATAGATTATGACGTCTTTGATATTGTTACAGCTCAGAACAGGAAAGATCAGATATAATGTCACATATTTTCGAGAACAGAAACATCAAGATGTTACTGGTAGTTAGTGAGAAATGTTCTGTTGAATATTTTGAGCGTATTGGAAGACATTACTGCCTTGGTAATAACAGTATGTAGTAACAATACACAGAGGTTGAACGGCTTAAACCTTTTAACACTCATATCAGCCAAAAATGGTCTCTGCAGTACTCTTGTAAAATGCCTATTTGCAGAACATGAGAAGATAATTTTTTTTAATTTAGCCAGTCATTCCAGTGGTAAATTAAAAAAAAAAGTCTTCTCTTGGTCTGCAAATGGACATTTTCTATGAGAAAATAAGGGTTAAAGATTTAACCTACCCTGGTCAAAACCAGTCATGGAAATGGGACTATGGTTTGGGTGGGAAATTTTTTGGAGGTCCATAGATTTTTGCTATAACCTTGAATTGTCAAAGCTCTTTAAACTTTCTTTGCAAGCATTAAAAAATCTATGGATTAGCATGTCACCCAAACCAGTCTTATTGATCTATGTCCTGCAGCAATACTACCCTCACCCTGGGTTGGGGGAGTCTTCCGCCCTCCACCACCCCCACCCCCCACAATTAATCAAAGCATTGGCCCACCAAATGTCTTCTTTGCAGGCCAAGGAATTAAAACAAAAATTCATCACTGGATTTCACTTCCAGTGGCAAATTGATATAAATTTTAATAAATATCACTGATGTTTGGAAATATTGTTGCTGCCTCTGGCAGTTACATCTTCCAGTAAAATTAGCATAATAATATTCAACATTTTTTTTTGTGGTTGTTTCGGGGATGACCGGAAGTTCATCCATAGGCCCCGTGTCACAGTTCTAAATAACATTTTGAAAACTAAAATAAACAAAAAGAAATTTTCTGCTTAGGATGGATGGGGCATTGTTGCTGTCTCCTAATGTACTGTCGCAAGGCATGTGTGTGTTTTTTGGGTGGCATGTGAAGGAGAGGGGTGGGGTGGAGGTGGAAGGTGGGTGGGTACCTTTCATTGGGTAAAGATATAACTTGGGTTTTTGTCTGTGGCAGGGAAAAGTCTGTGAAATTAAATCTAGAAGTAAATTGGGCTGAAATTGAGACAAATATATTAAAGTGAGATGAAAATCAAAAGTAACGCTATTCAACATTTTACCTGTATGATTAGTCCTCCTCCATCGTGGACGGGTACTGTAGCAACCGGCCCCGTCCATCTGTGCATCCGTACATCCGCATGTAGTTTCTGCTCAATAACTTACTTAGCCTGCATGGATTCATTTCAAATTTGGAATGTCAACTCGCTACGACAAGACCTCGGTGGGGATTGCATATTGGCGAAATTGTTTTCATAATAATATACTGGAGTTTTCTCCCTTGATTTAATTCTTGTAAAATATTTAGTTTTGAACTGGTTTCCGTTCGATAACTTCAGTTATCCTGCGTGGATTCAGGGATTCAGTTCAACTTTGGGAACTACATCCCTCTGCATGAGACTGGGATTGCATTTGGCTGAAATCTGTCTGTAATCACTAGGTTTATCTCCCTTGATTTCCTGAAAAAATCATAAAATATTTGGTTTCCATTCATTAACTTCACTTATCCTGCATAGATTCAATTCAAATTTTGTAAATATATCCCTCCATGAGACATTGACTGCGATTTCGTTTGATCACCAGAGTCATCCACTTGATGTCTTGACAAAACTTTCAATAGTTGGATTGAGAAAATTGAGTTATTTTCCAGTTAGATACCAGTTATATAGTACTAAAATGCCAGGGTCAGGTGATGTGTAACCAGAATTGGTCTTTTTGGTCAATTTGGTAGAAAAGTTTGAAATATAACTGGTATGTAACTGAAAAATAACTCAATGTAACTGGTTACATTTCACTTATTGTAACTGAAAAAATTCTTCACTTGCAAGTTACTTCACTGAGTTACTAAGTTATAGTTATTTATGAGTTACAGTTACCCCGGGTCTGAAATGAATATTGGATCTGCCCCATAGAAAACTCTACATTCGGCCCAGCTATTTAAAAAATAATATATCAAATTTGAGTGAACTTGTGAAAAAAAATTAAAGATATTTTAGATTAGCTTGGATTTTCCTGAATATTCATCCAAGTTATTTGTATTCTTCAACCTCTACCAGCTTGGGTTTCCTTGAATTCCTTGACCGTGTAAATTGGTGAGAAATTTAAAATGTGTGCAAAAAAGTTTAAATGTACATTTATTGCATTGCTCATTTCTACCTGTAGCTATGGATAAAAATATGATTGGATGTTTGGAAACTCTGATACGACTGTGTTAGATAGAATGCTTAGCATCAATAACCTGAAATAGAAACATAACTGTATTTGAAGGTCATATCCCGGTATGTATTTTACTGATCTGTTGAGATTTATTCACATTGACCAGTTTTGGTATAACTTCAGTTCTATTGAAATAATGCAGTGATTGTGACGTTCTAATATGTTAACTGTTTCTGTCTATAAGAATAATAAACATTTCAGTCATGACTTCATACTGTGTTAATATCTTCCTGAAACCGTATTTATTATTGGGTATTAGTTTCAGTTTTAGCCCTTTAATCGTCAAATTTGGTCCAAAAAATGTAAATATTTTCTTATTGAATGTCCATTTACAGGCTAAGAGAATACAGTTTTTGAAAATGTATCACTGGAATGACTGACTCGGTTATCGAGCCAGTCATTCCAGTGCTAAATCTTCAAAAATTGTACTCTCTTGGCCTGTAAATGACATTCCACAGGACAATAACAGAGGCCGGTTTTGGCTGGTTATGACCATTAAAGGGTTAAAGTGGCCAATACCGGCAAGCTACTTGAATATTCTTGATCATTCAAGCTAACTAAGATCTTGTATTTTACGCTAAATAGGATTTTCTTGAATTTTTAGGTAGCCATAACGACAAGCTAATTCAAGCTATTCCAAGCTACTTAAAGTTTCGATTAGCTTGATTATTCAAGCTCTTCTTGAGCTCGGATATTCAAGAATATCCCAGCTTTTTTTACCTAAAAAGCTGCAGATAAAATCATAAATATTGATGGCCCAAATATTATATATTATTGACCTTAACCCTTTTATTGTCAGATTTAGTCAAGAATATTTAAATTTTCTCAGTCAATATCCATTTGCAGGCCATGAGAAAATTATTCTTTAAAATTTACCACTGGAATGACTCACTCCGTTACAGAATCAGTCATTCCTGTGGTAAATTTTCAAAAAGAGTTCTCTTGGCCTGAAAATGGAGATTTGCCAAGAGCACTACAATGGCCAGTTGTGGCCAGCTTGACCATTAAGCTGTTAAATTTACTGCCCATTTCTACATGGCCCACTCTTTATTTCCTCAGTTGTTTAGTATTATCACTTGTAAGCCTTTCTGAGCACAGCTCTAGTGGCACCTGCTAGCGATTTATGTGGAGCTTGGTCTCCCATCAGTCAAACAATTAATTAATTATAGCCTAAAGGACAATAGTAAGTAACATTTGGGGCCATAGCAAAGACATTTGGAGCTATAGCAAAGATCTTTGGGGCTATAGCAATGACATTTTATTGTCATTTATAACAAAGCGCCTTTTGGACCATAAGAATGTGATTATCTAAGACACTACATCCTTAGCTAATCAGCATCGGTTGACCCTAAAAGACACATAGTCTTGCTCTCCCTCACTCTCTCTCTGTCTCACTCTCTCCTCCCCCTCCCTCATTCCTCCACTCCTCCCCTCTCTCTCCTCGCTCACTCTAACCCTCCCTCTCACTCTCTCTCTTCCTTTATCTCTCTCACTCTCTCTATCCCTTCTCCCTCACCCTTCCCTTCCTCCAACTCTCTCCCTCTCTCTCTCTCCCTCTGCCTCCCTCCCTGCCTTCCTCCTTCCTTTCTCCCTCCCTCAGTATTGCTTACATAGACAAAACTGAGCGAGGATAATAAAGATATATTGTATCTCTCCAAGGAAGCGCATTGTAGCTTTAATGAGCTTATTTAATGCGAGATTGCAGGCTGCCGCTGGCGACAGTGAGATGATTGTTCATTTTGTGGTGCCATGTATATCCTGAAATTGCTCCACAGAAATCGTTGAATTATAGATGAAATCTGTAAGTTAGAGCTAACATTGAGCTTCATTAGATATGCGTGTTTAACTCTGCTGGAAATTAGCTCGTATTTTTCTCTGTGGAACTGGCTTCCTTAATACACTCAATTAACCATTTCTACTCAGTTACTCCTAGATAGCTGGCTTAATCATTTCATGGTGAAACAGACCAAAACTGACCTCTGCAGTGGTCTGGAGGAATATCCATTTGCCAGCTAAGAGAGTACTATTTTTTGAAAATGTACTCCTCGAATGATGGGCTCGATAATCGAGCCAGTAATTCCAGTGATAACTTTTCAAAAGATAATATCCTTTTGGTCTGCAAATGGTCTGCGAATGGACAAGCAATAGGCAAATATTTTTATATTCTTTACCAAATTTAGCCATTAGAGGGTTAAAGGAAAACTCATCTCATCTTACGCTCAATCCAAGTGACACAATATCTGCACATGAACTATGCATGGCAAGTTCTACGAAGGCTGCCATGATTTACTTATCAACCAATCAGAACAACCCTATAGTTATTGTTTTGATTGGCGTCTATCGAGTCCATGATTCCAGGTCCCATTCATGCCATATCTAGGCTGGTTTTTATTTCAGTCGATTATTGGTAACTTTCCCAGCTTTTACTCTGGTACCCATTCATACTCCTGGGCGGAGAGAGGCAAGGAGCGAAGGAGAATGCCTATGTTCTAATGATGGCGAGATAGTGCTCAGCTCAGCCGTGAACCAGGTTTTCCGGTTAAGTCGTCCCGAGTGCTAGCCACTATACCAAGCCACCACCTCAAAACAATCCGCTATATATCTTTATGCGCTCTATCAATTAAGTGCAATCTTTAGTTTGGCAGTGTGATGTAATACCAAGAATACCAGTTAAAGCTGTTGAATATTCTGAAATGAATATAACTGAAAGCGTAAGCTCCAAAAGTAGAATAGTATTGACTATTTTAGCATATCATTTTAGTTTTAAAATAATATATTCAGCAGAATTATAAATAATCCCTTGCATTATAAGAGGGTAAAGGCATGCCAATGTACTATGTATGGTTGAAAGTCTTAAAGCTGAGCTGCCATGCTAAAAGAAGCTGCATTTAACCCCTATCAGTAACATAGGGCTATCAATAAATTTCTTGCTTTCAGAAACTCGATTATGAGTCTGGGTATTGGTACTTTAAACAAGACCTGCCTAACACTCCTCACTCATTATAAAAGCATTCCCTCAGTACATAGAAATGTCATGATAGCTGGGATGCTTTCAGGATTGCAAATATTTTCAGTTCACCAAACATTTTGTTATGTCACTTAAGTTCTCCCATAGATATCTATGGGCTAGCCTACCACGTGACTGAACAAAATGTTGGGCGAGAAGATAATTCGAAAATATTCGCGCTCCTGAATGCACCCCTGATCTCATTTGAGTCCGCCAGTATGTGTTGGTGTGAGTGCATGACAGCTACGCAATACTCAGGTGACAGCTCTGCATAATTTGCTGCACTGTGTAGTGCTTACCAGTCAATAGACCTTTCCACTTTATCAATCCATCCTATGATGTCATAAACAACTATGCAACGTGTAGAATGACATCATAATGAAAGATGCCATGAATGACGTCGATAAGTACGTCACAAACGCATATTTGAAGACGGACTATGCGTTGTACACATCGTATGTATTTACTATTTAATAAATATCCTGTTGAATATTTTGAAACTAATTTGACTGGATGCTGTTGCTGCCATATGCACCAACAGCGTCCAGTCAAATTAGTTTCAAAATATTCAACAGCTTACCTGTATAGTTTTCTGGAAATGGATAGTCAGGAAGTTCAGCGATCGATCGATCCCAACACGAGTGAGGTGTGGGTGGAGCTTAGATAGAGATGGGCGGGGCATAGCTAAAAATCCAAAGGTCAATTGCATGCATAACACACTTGCTGGTTAACTGATAACTCAATGTACTGAGAGAATCCTTTTATAGTGGCTTAGATCTGGTGTGCGCGTCTTGTTTAATGAATCAATTCCCAGACTCATAATGGATTTACTGAAAATTTAAATTTATTGATGGCACTATGTTACTGGTAGGGATTAATCAAGCATTGATTATTTAAGCATGATACTTCAGCTTTAATTCTTTAATGGTCAAATTTGGTCAAGAAAATCTAAATAAATGCCTATTGAATGTTCATTTACAGGTCAAGAGAATACAAATTTTGAAAATTTATCACTGGTATTACTGTCTCGGTTATTGAGCCAGACAATCCAGTTGCAGATTTTTGGTAAATCTTCAAAAATTGTATTCTCTTGGCCTGTACATGGTGCATTCCACAAGATGATAAGCGAGTCCGGTTTTGTCCAGTATGTCCATTAAGGAGTTAAGTACATGAGCACCAGCGAAGGTTAAATAAATCTCATTACGGTGTTTAAATACGGAGGATGGATGGCATGCGGAGACGGACGGGATTCAGAGCATGTTCTCGTGGTCGATATTACGGGAATTCTGCGACATCATCAGTGTTATCCGATTATTATTCACCACAGACCACGTAAGTTTCACATCAGTCTTTGTCAGATTTATATTTCGCTTAAGTTATTAACCCTTTAATGCTCAAATTTGTTCAAGAAAATTTAAATTTTTCTCCTACCAGTAGAATATGTCTATTTTATAACCAAGAGAAGATTATATTTGAAAGTTTACCACTAGAATGACTGGCTCAGTTATCGAGCCAACCATTCCAGTGGTATATTTTCAAAAATACTTCTTTTGTTCTGCAATTGGACATTTCACACGACCACTACAGAGCTGGTCTGTGGCTATCTGCAGTGTTAAAGTATTATTGGAGAAGTCGGTCAAAAATGGCTAATGCAATGATCCTGATAAATACAAACCCAGGGAAGACTATTTGTGAAAATGTATCATTGAAATGTCTGGCTCAATAACCAAGCTAGTCATTCCAGTGGTGAATTTTAAGAATAGTTTTCAAATAAGATTGCAAATGAACATTCAATTGGCCAATATTTTGTCGTCCATTTAAAATAAATTTTGACAATAAAAGGGTTAGACCGGCTTGATCACAAACAGATTAGATTTTCTATTGGCCTCATTAATCAGTCAATGCTAAAGATTGGTAAAAGAATTCGACATTCTATCCTTAGTGAATGTACTTTTGAAGGGGAAAAGAATAGTATTTTTGAAAACTTACCACTAGAATGACTGGCTCAGTTATTGAGCCAGACAATCCAGTTGCAGATTTTTAGAAATATTCTTTGGCCAGCACTTTGACATTACTGAAGACCAGTGCAGAATATGTTTTTGGCTGGCTTGACCATTAGCCCTTTAAGATTTTAATGGTCAAATTTGGTAAAGAAATTTTAAATATCTGCCTATTGAATGTCCATTTATAGGCCAAGAGAATAAAAAATTTTTAAATTTATCACTGAAATGACTGGCTCGATTATTGAGCCAGTCATTCCAGTGGTAAGTTTAAAATAATTATATTCTCTTGGCCTGTAAATGGACAATCCACAATAACAGAGTCTGATTTTGGCTGGCTTGACCATTGACCTTTAACAATCGAGCTGGGTCAAATCAGCTGTTGCAGTGCTCTGTGAGAAATGTCCATTTGCCTAACAATTAGAGAAATGTATTTTTGAAAATTTACATCACATTTGCCTACTGCATAAAAAGAATTACCTCATTTGACAATAAAATGTAGATCATGGTGGCCCACTTCTGGTACAAGATAGACCTTAGCATTGGATTCATCCAGATGCCAAGTCTTGTCACTGCATGCAACAAAACTATTGATACTATGTGCAGCAGCGACAAAAATATTCTACAATGTTCAGAGAACCATATAAGGTAGGTGATAGTGACATATTTCTGAGACGCACACACAATTAACCTGCGATGAATTCATACATAAAGTTTGCTACTGTAACGGATAAGGTGTGAGCGCACTATAGTTGTGGCTTAGGCGGCTTACTCAGAACTGTACAAATTTTACAGATATGTAAACAGACTGACAGACATAGTGACAGACGAACTTATACTCATTAGCTCACCTGGCCAGAATGGCCAAGTGCGCTTATACTGTGGCACTTGTTAGCTAACAAAAAAGAAAGCCTGCAGACAGGGCTTCCACTAATTTCTAAACACAGGAAGTCTGGGACTCCCAAGGTGGTGCTATTGGGAGTCCAAGCAAGAAACATGGAAGTTTAAAATGGTTCAAATACATGTAATTTGGTTAAAATCATTGGTTTTAGAGATGTCAGGGCCAAAATAGGATGTCCAGGACTTCCTTGGTATGTTTTTTGGGAGTCATGAAACATGACCATTGGGAGTATAGGACTCCCAGACTTCAACTAGTGGAAGCCCTGCTCACTGATTATGCTGAGAAAAATTGTACAATGCTGTTGCTGCCTTAGTCAGAAATGACTGTCAATAAAGTTGCCCGAAATATCTTCAGCAAGTCTTGCGACATTACCTGCCCTGCTGATTATTTTGAGAACAATTTGATTGAAAATTGCTGCATCAACGATTTTCAGCCAAATTGTTATCAAATCTTTATCTAATAACAATTGTATTATCAGCTGATTATATTGACAACAATTTGACGGAAAGCTGTTGCTGCTATAGGTAGTAACAGTTTTCAGTAAACTTGTTATAAATATATTTGTTGTCACTTGCACCATAGGAAATATACAACTACTATTGAACTATGCTATGTATTTCTATGCACTCACCGCGGAAGCCAGCAGAAGAATGACTAGCATTAGCATTACATTAGAATGGTTTCATACCAACAATTGCGCATTAGTGAAGACAATAGAGTCTGAAATAATGGCGCCTGCAAAGTTCTATCCAAAATGGCGGCGACATTACTAGATAGTTAAAGTGTCCATAAAGTAACAAATAGTTCTAAATTTAGCTAAGATATGTATCTTGTATGAATAGATGAGAACTTTAAGTACAATCCCGTTTTTAAGAAATCTTTGTGAATACATCCCTGGATTGTTATTGATTGAATTGTGAGCAAATAATATAGTCTCACATGTCTAAAGATCAAATTAAAATATTCATAAAGTGAGTTTTAATTTTAAATGTGTAGACTAACACTGTTTGCAGTCTTTTACAATCTTTGTGAAACCCATAGCAATAGATTCTACAGATCATAAATAAGATAACTTGTTTCCAAAGCAAAAACAGAAACATGTTAGTTAGTACAATTTTGAACACAATATAAGAAACGTTCTGTTTAATCTATCGGAATATAACTGTGTTGGAAGACATTGCTGCCATTAGCAAAGTGCCACCCACATTTTGCCTGGGTTGGGGTCGATCGATCCCTGAACTCCCTGACTATCAATTTCCAGAAAACTATTTATCAGATAATCTGTTGGGCAGCAACAGTACCCGGTCAAATTATTTTCAAAATATTCAACAGCATGTTTATTAAATAGTAAAGACATACAATTCATACAACAACGCTTAGTCCGTCACCAATTAAGCCTTCGTGATGAACATATGATGAACATATCTACGTCATTCATGATGTACTTGATTTTGACGTCATCCGACATGTCACATAGTTGATTATGATGTCATATGATTGATGGATAAACAGGACCTCTCCGTTGTATTTATTGTATTTGCCTTTAGGCAGCAATGTCTACCAATCCAGTTATGTTCAAAGCATGTTTCATATTGTTTTCGTAACATTAACCCTTTAATTGTCAAGCCGGCCAAAATTGACCTCTGTTAGGGTCTTGTGGAATGTCCATTTACAGGTCAAGAGAATAAATTTTTGAAACTTTACCACTGGAATGACTGGCTCGATAACCGAGTCAGTCATTCCATTGATACATTTTTTTAAATTGCATACTCTTGGCCTGTAAATGGCCATTCCACAAGACCATAACAGAGGCCGATTTTGGCCGGCTTGACCATGAATTTCTAATTTAATAAACATTCTGCTACATATTTTCAAACTAATTTGACTGGGAACTGTTGCTGCCATACTTGGGAAAATGTCAATTTGCAGACCATAAAAATACTATTTTCAAAATTTACCATTAGAATGGCTGGCTCGATAACCGAGCCAGTCATTCCAGTGATAAATTAAAAAAAATTGTATTCTTTTGGCCTGTAAATGGACATTCAATAGGCATGTATTTAAATTTCTGTGACCAAATTTGACCGTTAAAGGGTTAAAGTTATTTTTGAGCTCCACTGTAAGTGGCTGAGAGGTAGCCAGCACAAACAGTATCCAAGAATAATCAGCGACCTTGACCTCTCATAATTGCCAATATCAGAAAATGGTATTTTTATGCAATATATTGTGGTGCCTGTTATTATGTGAATCATTTGGAATTAGTCAAACATGAACAAATTCATTGTGAAATGTTATTGTGTAATAATAATATCTCATTTAAGCCTGGCTAATTCCACAAAGCTTTGTGTTGGCAGTTCTTTCCCCTGTGATGCAAACTTTTGTTCCTCAGATTTTCTTCACGCCTTTGCACAAAATCTTCGTAAATTCTTTTCAATACCGATCATTCATTCTGATTGAACTTACTTCGTTGTGAATTCAGTATTCAATTTAACGGACAACTAATTATTAAAACAGACGCTGAGTATTTTGCTATCAGTTTAACTGAAAGGCAATGATAACTTTCAGTTAAATGGTTTTCAAAATAACCAGCATAATTATAGATATGGTGGGTTTAATATATGTACAAATATATTGAATAGTGTAGCGTGATTTGTACACATCTTCGGGGCATTTACATTGCTTCATTCACGCACTCAGCAGTGTGTCTTAGAGGAATTCACAACTATTGATTCGTTGTATAGAATCCAGGAAAGTGTTATCATTAGAGTAAATTGGTCCATACTCGCTTTAGACAGCGTAATACGTCTGTCTATGGCACTGAGGGGGCTGGTGTAATTATGAGACAATTTACAGGTCAAATTGACTGGCTTTCCTTGTATAATTCCCTGAATGTGTCAGATTCCTGTTTGTGGATGTATGTATTTGTCTATATGTCTGCATATTTACCACCCGCCGGATGTGTGTATGTGTCCATGCCTATATCTCTGCATATTTACCACCCGCCGGATGTGTGTATGTGTCCGTGCCTATATCTCTGCATATTTATCACCCACCGGATGTGTGTGTGTGTATGTGTCTGTGCTTATATGTCTGCATATTTACCACCCACCGGATGTGTGTGTGTATGTGTCCATACCTATATCTCTGCATATTTACCACCCACCGGATGTGTGTGTGTATGTGTCCATGCCTATATCTCTGCATATTTATCACCCACCTGATGTGTGTGTGTGTATGTGTCTGTGCTTATATGTCTGCATATTTACCACCCGCCGGATGTGTGTGTATGTGTCCATGTCTATATGTCTGCATATTTACCACCCGCCGGATGTGTGTATGTGTCCATGCCTATATGTCTGCATATTTACCACCCGCCCTTGTGTCTCAGGTTAGTCCACCCATTCATCCAGCCATATATTCATTCGGTCGTTTGTTCATCAAGTCATTCATCCATCCATTCATTCAGTTGGTAATTATGACACTTCTTGTCAGATTGCACATATTCTGGTCAGACCTACAGGTTTTTGGAAATAAATTTCACATTGGAACTCAATTACGTATATGTGTGGTTAGTAACTACTTTTCATGCACTATTAGCTAAAATATTGAAAGTCCATTGATTAATCTGAAAACAATTTGAGAAAGTTGTTTGTTGCTGCCTTAATAAACAACAACTGTCAATCAAATTTGTGAGAAATACCTAAAGGCTGTGTTAGTACATTACTGACTGTTTTGATAATTTAAATGAAAGTTGTTGCTGCTATTGGCCATGTTGTGAGTAATTATTTTCAGTTAGGGTCTTATGTAAAAATAGTTAGTCTAGTGTGTTGCAAACTATCGATTCAGCGAACATGATTTGACTAGAATTTATTACCTGGTTAATCGGGAAGGAAAATTTCGACATCACACCTTTTTTGCAAGATTCCATTGCTGTTCAGCAGAACCCAAGAATGTTTTAAATAAAAATTTAGTGGTCTTTATCGTCTTACGAAAGCTTTAAAATTCCATTTTTTATTTGATTGATTTCTGGCAGTCATTTTACCATGATCACTGTCATCCTTTCTTAATTTAATCACGACACTGAATGCCAATGTGAGTGTTGTGATTGGTGTTGTCTGTCTGTCCATCTTCCATCCACCAGCACATCTGACCACCAGCGACTGTCCATCTGTGTTTTGTCTGTAACATATTTCCAAGATGCAAGATGTTCAAAATTACCAAATTTGATACACCTGTTCATATTGTAGATGACTGGAAATGATTTGAGTTTCATGTCAAGCAGTCAAATATTGAGGTCAAAAGGTCATGAAATACATAACAAAATACACATTTCCCCCCATAACCCTTGAATACAAGAGGATAGGATGGTCAAACATGTCTGATCACAGACATTGAACACCTCTGAGTGCTGAGTGTAGTTTCAGCTCATTCCCTAAGCGTGTTTCCAGATTACTAGATTACCGGTAATCAGTTTTAATTTCCTAATGGACCCTAGATAATGAAGTGTGAATCCGACTATGGTGTGATTAGTTTGCTGTTGGGATTGGCTCTGTGTTAATTAACCCTTTAACACGCATATCAGCCAAAAACGACATCAGTGGTCTTGAGAAATGTCGATTTGCAGAACAAGAGAGGGACTATTTTTTCATATTTACGACTGAAATTACTGGCTCGATAACCATGCCAGTCATTCCAGTGGTAAGTTTTCAAAAATAGTCTTCCTTTGGTCTCCAAATGTACATTTTCTATTAGAAAATTTTAATTTGCTTAAACAAATTTGAGTCTTATAACGAGTTAATGAGAAAGATATCTGACAATTATTCATGAACAAAAATTCTTCTGAGATCTGCCTCTGACCATATTGTGATTACCATGACAACTATGTGGTCTAATTACAGTCAAACTTGCTCACATGACTGCTGGTCAGCCATTGAGGCTTTCAGTGAGTGACCTGTATTAAGACCATCTGTCTTTAATCTGACTCCATAAGCTCGTCAGTTATTGCATTGAGACTCAAATTTATTTTCAATTTCAATTTTCTCATAGAAAGTTACGGTCCAGTTGCAAACCAAGAGATTATTTTTGAAAATTTATCACAGCCCATTTCCCAATCAAGAGATTAAAAAAAAATGTATCACTTGAATGTCATTGGCTTATCGATTCAATCATTCTAGTGGTAAATATTAAAACGATGTCTTGTTCTAAAATTGGACGTTTCTCAAGATGACGATAGAAGTAGTTTTCGCCGGAACTGTTAATGGTCAAGATTGGTCAGATAATTTTACATTTTTGTTTAGTAAATACCAATTTGCAGGCCAACAGATTATTTTTTTTAATTTACTACTGAAAGGATTGGCTCGGTCATCAAACCGGTCATTCTTGTGGTCAAAAAATTAGTTTTCTTGGCCTGCAAATGGACCTTCATCAAGACCATGGTATAAGCCATTTTGGCTTACTTGATCATTATCCCTTACCGCTCTGAAGTCAATATTCTATCCTTTACCATGTCAATAGCAAAGAATTTGGTGTACATTTTTCACCAATTTTGGTGGACAATGAAATTTGTTGAGAAATGTAGACCATTTCATCTTTTAATTTAATTTGAAAACATAAAGATCTGACATCAGTGTGTTAAGGGTTAACAGAATAATATCAAATTCACATAATCAGTACATGTACGTGATTTGTAAATGGCTACATTGATAAAAAATACATCATTCAGTACCACATTTGCAATATATTGTACTCTATCCTCCACCACAGCACGCCACACAAGAGATCATTATTAATTGGTACAATTGTCTCAAAGAGTTGATGGATATGGTCAAATAAGCGGTTATAACCCACACAATTTTCCCCCTCCAGACAGCTGGAGCCGGAATTATCGACATAATGGTTGTTCTGATTGTATTCTGATTTATTCAGTAACGTGATTGAAATCAAGGTTTCGTCTTCCTTATTAACCCTTCAGCCATTACAGACCGGAAATGCCAAATTCGTTCTGATGTAAGCAATATGCTATTGAATATTTTGAAACTAATTTTACTGGCAGCCAATGCCTTAGGATTCTGGGTATTGCTTAGTAAGTCGAGCAAGCCCTGACTCCTGTCTTATGATTCCGGGTATTTTTAAGTAAGCTAAGCAAGTCCTGACTTTGGCCTTAGGATTACGGGTATTGCTACATACTTTGAGCAAATTCTCATTCTGGCCTTATGAATCTGGGTATTGATAAGTACTTTGAATAACTCCTGACTCCGGCCTTGGGATTCTGGATATTGATAAGTACATTGAACAAGTCCCGACTCCAGCCTTAGGATTCTGGGTATTGATAAGTACTTTGAGCAAGTTCTGACTCCTGCCTTAGGATTCTGGGTTTGCTACATACTCTGAGCAAGTCCTGGCTCTGGCCTTCTGATTCTTGGTACCAGTAAGTAAGTTGATCAAGTCCTGCCACCAACCTCAGGATTCGGGTTATTGATAAATACTTTAAACAAGTACTGACTCTGCTAAGTAAGTTAAACAACTCCAGACTCTGGCCTTAGGATTCTAGGTATCGCTAAGTAAGTTGAACAACACCTGACTCTGGCGTTATAGTGCTTTTAGACCAGATATAGAAAATTATGTGGATTACGTTATATCAGTGATTTTACATATAATGCTGTTAATTATGACCACCAGAACCATGTGAAATCAAGCGTGATGATTCCTGTAGACTATAGCCCAGAGAACAATAGCCCTATTAACAACACTTAAGCTGCCCACACTGGTCTTGAGGACAACATATTTCCGCCATGCTTATACCTGAACATTTATTTATAAAGCTTCCATTCTGTGTTTACTAAATTGTGCGTTTATAATCTGATAACCCCTTTCCTTCTGAATACCCATAAATATAGTTTCAACACATTTCCATAAGAAGCCTACTGAGTGTTTTGGAAATAATTTGACTGAAAGTTGTTGCTGCCTATGGCAGAAACAACTTTCACTTTGATTGTTTTCAAAATAGTCATCAGGAATTACTTAACTTAGTAGATCAAAATACTCTTAACATGTATATGGAATGGAAGCGATTAAATCGATTTGTTTCATTGAATTGCATAATCCTGTATTCATAAAAGTATTATTTTTAACAATTTGATATTTTCTGACAAATTAGAAATGTTTTTAGACATGTTCTGAATTTATGTGTAACATGTTTCTTAACTACATATGTGTTTACTGTAGATACAACTAGGTATAAAATGTGAATGATTTTGTATATTAGAAATATAGAATTAGAGAGATATATGTGGAGTGACTAGAGTGACAGACAGATAGATTTAGAGATACATATAAAGATTTAATGACAGATTGTTAGAGAAAATTAGAGATAAATAATTATTGTTTGTAAAGTTTCATATCATAAGTATATCTTTTGAAGTAAAGTTTGGAATCATTAAAAGTTCAGTATCAGTAATATTTGAAGAAGCGCCTTGCTTATTGTCTATTAGAGTGTCTTCACGTGTCGTCTCATCCTGAAGTGTAGCTGAGCTATTTCCACCCAGCTAATCCCCCGTATTCAGAAATAGGTGGAAAATAGCCCCGTAACACTGGCCTTACGATTCTGGGTATTGCTAAGTAATTTAAACAAGTCCTGACTCCGACCTCAGGATTTCGGGTAGTTATACTTTGATCAACTCCACACACTCCAGCTTTAGGATTTTGGGTAGTTATAGTTCGACCAAGCCCACACACTCATGCCTTAGGATTCTGGGTATTGATAAGTAACTTGAACAAGTCAGGATCATGAGTTACTTAGCTCGACAATACCCAGAATAAGTCCTGACTATGACCTTTTACTTGGTACTGATAAGTACTGATACTCTGTGAAAAACATTTAAATTCTATTTACTATGTAAATGGTAAATTGTATTAGTATGGCCAAAAATAGACAATAATTAAATAACCATAATTAGTCATGCTCATAATTATATTACTTCCAACTTGAACATACTTTATAGGATTTCAACTGTAATTACATGATATTGATCTTCCCATAGCATAACCTAATACTGTGAATTATCGATGATTCAGCCTTGTTTCCTGTATGTTTAGCTTGTGTAGTCATCTTTAAAAATGTTCATTTGCAGGCGAAGAGAAGACTTTTTTGAAAATTTACCACTGTAATGACTGTCTCATTAATCAAGTCATTAATTTAAAAAAAAATTTTATCTTGTCCTGCCAATGGACATTTTTAGATGAAAATTTGATGATGAAATGATTAATACACTTGTTTCTATACAGTGTTAATGATTTTTTTGAAAGCAATTTAACTGAGACAGAAATTTAACCTTAAATTGTTTTCAAACCTATTTGATAGATTTGTATTTGAATTCCGTGTAGATTGTCTTTCTTCGTGACTTCTTGAGGTGAAAGTGTTAATCATGGTTCTGAGAATGTTGATGTGTAGAAATCAGCTAAAAGCAAGAATTTTATTATTTATCTGTAATTGTGTAATCAAATTGTGATGTAGACGATCGATATCGGTATGGTTACCAGTTATTGCAAAGTGGTTCGCGGTGGAAAGCGAGAGATAGAGAAGGTGAGGAATGTAGAAAGAGGGAAACTGAATGTTAGGGTGTGATATGGAGAGTGAGGAGTGAGAGAGCTGCGCGGCAAAGAGTCTCTAGGAATTGTTATGAGTTTGATTACATGTGTATGCATGACTTCACATGTATGTCCTAAATGTGTGTATGTTCTTCATTATATTTCCCCTAAGTAATGTCACATGACCATATGCTGTTATTTGATTGGTTCAGTGATGTATGATCTGGTAATTCCCTCACGAGAGGGCAATAATACTACACAGTATCTCACCCCCCCCCCCCCCCCAAACATCTTGTTTTAGTCTTAATGCGCAGATTAACTATGACGTAACAATAGCCAATGAAGAAGACCATGACATCATAAGTGTTGATGCATTCTGAAAATGATGTCATAAAGTGTTGAAAATTGACAATATTTAAGTTAAGATAAAATTCTCTCTCCCCTCTCTATTTCTTAATTTCTCGCTGACGTCTGAGGGGTAATAAATTTGTTACACCAGTGTTTTGGTTAGTTTCTCGCTATGCTCGGAAAATATAAATTGTTTACACATGTGGTAACAACCTGTACCCCCACCCCCACCCCACCCCTGCCAAAACACTGGTGTAACTAATAGTGTTTTGTTCTCGCTACTTATGCCATGTATCTCTAATCTTCTCTTTATCCCCCTGTTTTGCAGGTGGGTGGTGCATGTGAGGTCAGGTGGAGTTCTTGGATATTTGCTAATGTAGCTATGGGGTCTACTTTCAATAACACAACTTTTACTTCGAGTCACTGTTGATGGAAATTAATGGGAATGTTGCGAATGGGTTTACGATGATAAATATGAAATTTATTATTTTCGAGTCAAAGGTTCAAGGTAAACGTTGTTAAAAGTACAATTCCTCTTTCTACACAATCTCAAGTTATGCCATGTGGATTGTTGGCTCACCTGGCCAGAATGGCCAAGTGAGCTTATGATGTGGCGACGGTCCATCGTCTGTCTGGCTGTCTGTCCATCCATCTGTCCATCAACTTTTTAAACAATGTCTTCTCAAGAACCACTGGGCCGATTTCAATTATATTTGCCAGAAAGCATCAATAGGGCATAGAGAACCAAGTTTGTTCAAACAAAGCCAATTAGCCAATTTGGCTGGTGACCATCTTGAATTTTGGTCGATTTAAAAAAAATCTTTTTCACCAAAGCCACTTGGGGAAGTGATTCAAAACTCATGAAACGTCATCTAGGGCAAGAGCTAAACCAAGTTTGTTCAAGAGATCTTGATTGACCAAATGGTTCAGTGGCTATCTTGGATGACCTAGTTTTCGCGAAAACAACTTCTCCAGAACCACTGAAAGGATCAGGCTGAAATTTGGAAGTTGTAATTAGGAACTATTGCAGGGCCTTTAAGGTTTGTTCAAGGGAGGTTGATCCATCAAAAACATGGCAGTCATAGGCCACTCAAGATGTATAATAATAATAATAATAATAATAATAATAATAATAATAATAATAATAATAATAAATAATAATAATAATAAATAATAATAATAATAAGCTTTATTTAACGAAGGTAAACCGATCAGTTACAGGTAGCTGGTCTTCCCCGCGGCCTTCAGCCTATACTTAGTACTATTTACATTTATGTACACAACTTTGATATATACAATATACACATTAAATTTATTTACACAATATACAAATGTACAACATTTTAACCCGTATGGTGCCGTTCTCTAAGATGTCATGCTAGTAATAAGCGCATTGATTGAAGTCAAGTGTACATTTTGAAAACTCTTTTGTTCAAAGCTGTTGTATCTTCCTTACAGAAAAACAGTTTTCAAAATGAACACCAGCTATCATGCTGTATTTAATGAAATAGTTTACGTTTATAGCTCAGCAGTATGAGGATTAAAATAAGAATTACTTTTGTACGATGATTTAACTGTCTGATATGTAACTGTCTGTCTGCTGCAAGCCACCAGGCCATGATTTCAACAGGCAGCAACTCCAGACCTGCTGAAGGTATCTCGGAAACAACTCAGCCAAAAGTTGTTGGTGGCTTAATGATCTCCCAACAACTGTTGGCCAAGCTGTCTGCAAATCATTCAACATATCCAGAGTTAAACCCTATGGAAAATGTATGATGTCTCACAAAATGCGGCTAAATGCGGGTAATACAGTAATGGCGGGCAATGTCACGTACCCGCATTAGCCACACCCAGATCGGATGTAGCATTGTTACCAGCACTGGCAACATATATAAAGGGTCAGAACTTGACCATTGGCATCCAGACTCTTCTTAAACCAAGAAAGCGTCAGGCAAAAGTTCTCAAGTTTTAGTCTTCATTACCTATGGAAAATGTAGTCTGTAGAAATTCAGCAGAGAGAGGTGACCTTTTCACCTACAAGTTCCTGAAAAAGTACTTTACAATATAAAATTGAAATTGTATTCTGTTGAATATTTTGAGATTAACCTGACCAGAAGCCATTTGCTGCCTAATGCAGAAATGGCTTCCAGTAAGATTAATTTAAAAACACTCAACAGTTTTTGTGTATGGTGTGTTGAAAATGAGATATTGGGGAATTTATGGGTGAAAGGGTTAATGCATATACTTTGTTCTTTATCTTCCTTGTTGATCTGCCATATATTGAGATTTGAAAGCAGTCAAGGAAGAGGTTGTCCTAAGTGATATTTTAAAGGAATTCCATAATCTGGACCCTTTTACAACAAAACTAGAGGAATGCAGCACACTTCTTGCTAATGGGATTTGCAGCTGCATATTTTCGAAAGATCTCAGATTACGATCATGGGAATCTGAGCTCTTTAAAAATAGTTTTAATAAGTATTCTGGATTTTCATTCCTCATTAACAGCTTAATATACAGTACAGCAAGTTTTGTAATTAATTCTCTCATGTATTGACATCCATTTTAGTTTTTCAAATATAATTTTTGAGGGTGCACACAATTTTTTCAGAAAGGATGATTCGTGCAGCACGTTTTTGTAATTTTAAGAGCCTGACTAATTGATGTTCTTTACAAATGTTTCCCCACACTACAAGGCAAATATCAAAATGAGGTCGAATAAATGAATTCAAAATTTTAAACAAATATCAAGAGGTAGTCTTGCATATTTCTTAAGTATTCCCAAAGGTCGTGATATCTTTTTAACAACATTATTGATGTGATCCGTAAATGTAAGCGTGTCATCTATATGCATGGCTAGAAGTTTTTCACAGGTACTACCAGTTAAATCTGTGTCATCATATTGGATGGTGACATCTTTAAAATCTTTAGTTTAGTTCTTGATCCGATCAATAACAATTTTGTCTTGTTTGTATTTACAATCATTCTATTCTCATTGAACCATTCCTTGACTGCCTTCATATCATCATTTAAGTGTTTTATTAATTCAGTGACACAGTTTGATTTAAAATAGACAGTTGTGTCATCGGCATACATGTCAGTATCACAATGAGTAATATAAGATGGAAGGTTATTTTCAAAGATTATAAATAGTAGAGGGCCTAATATTGATCCCTGCAGTACGCCATGCTTAACAGCCATAGGGTCTGCTAAGATGCCAGATTTACTGACGCATTGCCACCTGCCGTTTAAATATGTAGAAAACCATCTAAGTGCAGAATTATCAAATTTATAATAGTTCTAATTTCTTAATTAATATATTGTGATCAATTACATCAAATGCCTTTCTAAAATCAATTAATACATTTCCAGTTATTGTTCCATCATCAATCGCCTTCATCCATGAATTAAGCATTTTGAGGAGAATTGTTTCACAAGAGTGGTATTTACAGAAACCAGACTGATTGTTACAAAGTAAATTATACTGAGACATATATTCAAAAACTTGATTGTGAACATGACGCTCCATTATTTTGGACAATATAAGAAAAATAGAAATTGGTCAATAGTTTTCAATATTGTTTACATCACCAGTTTTACATAGGGGGAAGATTTTTGCCCCTTTCCAGATTTCTGGATAAGTCATAATTTTCAGACTAAGATTAATTATATAAGCTAGTGGCCATGTAATTGTCGATGTAACCATCTTTAAAAACCTGGGAGGCAAATTATCCAATCCTATTTCCTTCTTTATGTCAAAGATATTTAGCTGCTTTAAAACAAAGTCTGGAGTTGCTTCTGGAATACTAAAGTAAGTGCTCGGGGGAGCATTTTCATCTACTATGCGTGTTATTAAATTCTGGAATTGACATGTATTGTTATAGTCATATGGAGGCTGCAGCGTAAATAAATTGTCTGCTGCCTCTGCAAAGAAAACATTGAATGCATCTGAAATATCTTTAGGATCTGATAACAACATACCGCCTGTGTGAATAAAGTGTTCAGCGTTGGCTTCATGTTTTCTAGGATTTAGTTTCCCAAGAATTTTCCAAATATCATTCTGATTGTTTTGATTTGTGACGCTTGTTTGTAGCAGGTTTTGTTTACCTTTTTCTATTATGGCTGTTGTTTTGTTGCGCCTTTGTCTGTATTGTGGAGTGTCTTTCTTAGCATAATAATTATCTGTTTTTCATCGTGGTTAAGATTTCATCATTTATCCATTCTGGTAGAAATCTTTGCTTAACTGGCTTTTCTATCATTGGTGCATGTTTATCTAGAATCTTCAAGAAAGATGTCAAAAAGAACTCTAACGCATGGTTTACATCATTTATAGCAAATATGTTTTCCCAGGGAAAATTGTCTATATTTGTCTTGAATGCATCTTCAGAGAATTTTGTCATGTGCCGCATGTGAACAACTGTGTGTCCAGATTTCTTATGGTGGGATTCTTTATAATTTAGCACTATGAAAACAGGTTTCTTTACTTTCATCAAGAGTACATGTCCTCAAAAAGATCGATCCAGTTACACTTTGTACTTGGGTTTCTATAAACAAATGCGTTAAGAATTGGTGGCCATATTGGATTTTTTTATTTGATGGATTTTGAGGCCGAAATTGGGTTTTTTTTATAGGTTTTTGGTGATTCTCATCTCAAATTTGCCATCTTTAAAACTGTCGAATAAACAGTTTGGTGTCCAAATGGGATAATTTTTCCGCCAAAAGCTCCCATGCTAAAGCAATGGGAAATTTTAAATGTCTCCTTGAGAACTACTGGGTCGATTTAAATTATATTTGGCAGGAGCAGTCCTTAGGGCATAGAGATTGAAGTTTGATGCTGATTGGCCAATTTGGCCGGTGGCCATCTTGGATTTTAGCTGATTTAAAAAAAATATCCTTTTTGGGCATCCATTCAAAATTCATGAAATATGATATATGGAACGAGCTGAACAAAGTATGTTCAAGGGAGCTTGATTGACAAATAGTTTAACGGCCATCTTGGATGACCTAGTTTTCACGAAAATGACTTCTCCAGAAATGCTGAATGGATCGGGCCGAACTTTTACCATTAAAGTTTCTTCAAAGGAAGTTGATAAGTAAAAAGATATGGCCGCCATAGACCAATCAAAATATAGCCTGTTTGGCGGCCATGTTGGATATTTTTATTTGATGGATTTTGAAGCCGAAATTGGTTTTATATGGGTTTTTAGGTATTTTGATTTCAAATTTGCCATTTTTGAAAACGGTCGAATAAACGGTTTGTCGGCCATCTTGGATGTTCCCGCCAAAATCTCCCATACTAAAGCAATGGGAAATTTAAAATGTGTTCTCGAGAACTGCTGGGCTGATTTCAAGTATATTCGACAGGAAGCATCCTTATGGCATAGAGATACAAGTTTGTTCAAAGGAAGACAATCGGCCAATTAGGCTGGTGGCCATCGTGGGTTTTGGCCGACATTTAAAAACGTCTTTAAAATCTCCAAAACCGCTTGAGGGATCGATGCAAGCCTCATAAAATGTGATGCAGGGCAAGAGCTGGACCAAGTTTGTTCGAGGGAACTTGATTTGCCAAGTGGTTCGGTGGCCATCTTGGATGACCTAGTTTTCGTGAACATGACTTCTCCAGGAGCACTGAATATATCTGTCCAAAATTTGACAGATGTGATTATGGCTGAAACGCCTTTAGAATTTATCAATGGAAAGTTGATATGTAAAAAAGCCCATGGCCTCCATGAATTAATCAAAATTTTGCATCTTTGGTGGCCATCTCGTATTTTCTGCAAATTTCTGAGAAAATCATAAAAAGACTTACCACTGGGCCAATTTGCATAAAACTTGGCTAAACCTTTTTCACAGAAATTTCATTGGTAAATTCTTCGTGTTGTCATCTTGTTTTGTTCAGTTGTGCCAGTGGCCAATAATTCTAGGTGAGCGATAAAGGCTCCTTGGACCTCTTGTTTCATGGTAATGTTTCGTATATATATATCTTCACTGTGGTGAGAGCAAATGGCTTCTAATGTGGGGGTGTTAAAAGGTCACACGTTCAGCTCACCAATCATTACTAAAAATGAAACTGTCATTTCTACCCGAGTACTTAGGTTCTATTAAGCAGATTTTGATATTTGGTGTCAAGTTCGCATAAGTTCTAAAATAGAATTTCCATTACATGGCTCTCAATGTTACTCTGATTGTTTTACAATTTCATGGAATAAATGTGACATATGATTCATAGATGATTATGATAACCCCTGGGTCCTGTGACCATCTCAACCATTACCATGCCAATGCCAATCTATCTTTTACTATGTCAATCTAAGCAAGGAGAATGGTGTACATTTTTCAACAATTTTGGTGGATGATGTTGCTGCCTATGACAGCACCATCTTCCACGAAATTTGTTGAAAAATAAACATCAATTCATCTTTTAACCCTTTAAGACTCATATCAGCCAAAAATCGCTTTTGTAGTTGTCTTGAGATATTGTCCATTTGCAGACCAAGAGATGACTATTTTTGAATATTTACCACTGGACTGACTTCCAGTGGTAAATTTTCAAAAAATAGTCTTCTCTTGGTCGGCAGATGAACATTCTCTATGAGAAGAGTGACATTTTCGTGAACAAATTTGATAGTTAAAGGGTTAAATATATCTTTTACTATGTCAATAGCAAAGATAATGGTGTACATTTTTCAGCAATTTTGGTGGATGATGTTGCTGTCTTTGACCAAATTTGTTGAAAAATGAACACCAGTTCGTCTTTTACTGGGAATTTAATTTAAATTTTGACATCAGAGTAGTAAAGGCTGAGCAATAATGCTGAAATGATTGGTTTGATTTAGAGTGCCTGCCATTTAATATGAGAAATGGGTGGTAGTGACAGTGGCTTATAATTTTTGTGTGACAGAAACAGCTCCCAGTCAAATCTGTGTCAAAATATTCAAGTGTTTATAAAATTGTAAATTCACCTAAGACTTACGATTGAGACGCTTACTGTCCGATATTTGCCGCTTTCGTGAGATATTTTACTACGACATCAGATGCTTGTGTGACATATCAGATCCCACCATAAAATAACAGAATATTTACATAGACGATGGTATCCGGCTTAACTATTTTCTATATAAACAGACATCAGGTCAATTCTCTGGCACCGACTGGCAGACACCACTTTCCGTAACACTATATTGTGTTTATAATATAAATACACCCCCTCCACATTGTTATTTTAATAATCAATAACTCTTAGTAGTCAGGCTCAAATAAAGTGCTTCCTATTTTCTTGTTATATTGTTTGCTGCAGGGATTCTCATAAGGGTCCTTTTGCGGGTATATACCCCCAAAATGCAACTTGGGACCCCCAAAATTCGTGGCAGTGGGTCCTATGGGACCCCTAAAAAATCCTGCATGATTATTAAATATTAATTGGTTGTATTTTTTTTTTTTTGCACAGAAATACCCATAAAATATTGCATGAGACACCCATAATTCTTAGCTGTGAGTCTGTACCTTCTATTTTTAGCATGGATGATAAAATCTACATTGGAACTCCAGATTTTCAGTTTAGGACCCCAGGATTTCAGCTTGGGACCCCTACTTTTCAGATTGTGGGGTCCCTGGAACCGCCAAAATTTAGATACCATGAGAAACACTGGTTTGTTGTTGGTTTTACTTGGGTACATTTTTGGACCTTGACAAAGTCATTTATTTATTGACGAGGTTTGTATGCATCAATGACCTCAAAATGTTGACCACTGAATTGCAATGTCAAAACACTTGGTTGTGACTCGCGAGTAGCGTAAGGGCCGGTTGAGAGTCAGTCAAAGTTGTGATAGTTCTAACAATTGACCTTTCCAGCTTTAGCTATGCCCCGCCCATCTCTAGCTAAGCTCCACCCACACCTCACTCGTGTTGGGATTGATCGATCTCTGAATTCCCTGCCTATCAATTTCCAGAATACTATACTGGTAAGCTGTTAAATTAGTTTCAAAATATTCAACAGCATGTTTATTAAATAGTAGAGACATACAATTCGTACAACGTGTCAGACTATTAAGCATTAAATACGTGCTATTTCTAATCATTCATGACGTCATGATTGTGACATCAGCATACACGTCACTTAGTTAATTATGACATCAGTCACGTCATAAGATGTCAGATTATCGATGGATAAACTTGGAAAGGTCCATTAAGTTATATACATCAGAAGTGTGATGGAGCGATGTACTTGTTATGAGGAAGGGTCATGTTTGATAAATGATTTTGCATTCATTTTTAGCATCTTGCTGCCAAAATCATGAATATCAATACATACTTTTGTTGTATCCGCTAAAAATTTTGAAGCTATTGAAATTTTATTAGGCATTGAACAGGAACAAAGCTTAACACTTACCACTCTAATCTCAAAATTTTAAAATTTCAAATTAAATTAAAGGATGAACTGGTGTTCATTTTTCATCAAATTTTGTGGAAGATGGTGCTGTCAAAGACAGCAACATCATCCACCAAAATTGTTGAAAAATGTACACCAGTTTCATTGCTATTGACACATTAAAATATAGACTATTGACAACAGAGTGGTAAGGGTTAAATCTCTGTGACTGAGTCAGAGCATCTTATGGGACAGCAATGCTAAAAGAATAAACATGCTTTTGAATATTTTGAAACTACTTTGACTGAGCATATGGCAGCAACAGCACCCAGTTAAATTAGTTTCAAGATATTCAACAGCTTACCAGTATAGTTTTCTGGAAATTAACAGCTAGGGAGTTCTGGGATCGATCGATCCCAACACGGGGGAACTGTGGGTGGAGCTTAGCTAAAGGTGGGCAGGGCATAGCTAAAACGGGATTCCTCCATTGCGCTGAATTTCATCACTTTAGCGTGAGGGTACCTGTGACTATAATCTTGAAATCAACAATAAGGCTCTAACGCTGATGCTCCCAGGCGGTGATTTAACCCTTTAACACTCATATCAGCTAAAAACCGCTTCTGCAGTGGTCTTGAGAAAATGTCCACTTGCAGACCAAGAGAAGACTATTTTTGAAAATTTACCACTGGAATGATAATGAGCCAGTCATTCCAGTGGTAAATTTTCAAAAACAGTGGTCTGCAAATGGGCATTTTCTATGAGAAAATGTAAATTTTCTTGAACAAATTCGAGCGTTAAAGGGTTAAACCTTTAATGGCTAAATTTGTCAAGAATATAAAAATATTTCCTTATTTCCTTATTGAATGTTCATTTGCAGCCCAAGAGAGGACTATATTGAAAATTGGCCACTAGAATGACTGGCTCGGTTATTGAACCAGTCATTCCAGTGGTAAATTTCCAAAAATACTCCTCTTGACCTGTAGATGGACATTTCTCAAGGCCACTGCAGAGGCCAGTTTTGGCTGGCTTCTCCAGGAAAGTGTTAAAAATGTACATGTTTATTCTTTTTAAATTTGAAAACTGAGTGACTGACATTATATCCGTGGTCTAGTACTACATCTCATCTGTGACAATGAAAGATTTTAGTTGCCTGAATTTTTTATCCCCTCCCCTCCCGTCTATCTGCAGGGCTCTTACAACGATTATTTCAACCCTTTAATGGTCAAGCCAGCCAAAACCTACCTCTGTTATGGTCTTGTGAAATGTCTAAAATTTGTTTAAAATTTACCACTGGAATGACTGGACTGGCTCAGGTCAAACAATCACCAGTGCAGGGTTTCTCATAGTTGTTCTTTTGAGGGTGTAGACCCCCCCCCCCCCCAGTATAACTGGGACCCCCAAAGGTTGAGGTAGTGGGTCCCATGGGACTCATGAAAATCTTGCATGATTGTTAAATATTAATCACTTTTATAGGTTTTTGGCACTAACATAAATATCCCACAAAATGTAGCATGGGACCCGCATAATTCAGCTCTTTGCACACATGGTACTCTCTAATTTTAGCGTGGATGAGAAAAACTGCATGGGACCCACAAATTTCAGGTTGTAACCCTCAGATTTCAGTTTGGAACCCCCAGATTTCAGGTTGGGACCCCCAGATTTCAGGTTGGGAACACTAGATTTCTGTGTGTGGGGTCTCTGGGACCTCCAAAATTTAGATGACAAGAGAAACACTGCACCTGTGATCATCTATTGCCAGAGATGAGCACTCTGAGCAGAATGTGTCACTCTGGTAAAGTTAAGTTGGGTTTATAAAATAATTATCTCCATTTGTGTATAGAGATGTTTTAATAGCTTGCTGCTCAAGCCTTAGGAGGTGGTACGGTGTAGTGGCTAGCACTCAGGACTATTAACCTGAGAATCTCGTTCACGCCTGAGCTGTGCACTAATATTGCAAACATGGACAATCTCCTTCCTCACCTCTCAACCCCAGGAGTATAAGTGGGTACCCATGTAAAATCTGGGAAGTACCCGGTAATAGCCGTTGTGGCATATAATAAACAGAAATAAAAATCAGCCTAGATATAGTGTGAATGGGACCAGGAATCAGGGACTCGATAGACGCCAACCAAACCAATAACTTCTTGCTGCTCAAAAGCAGTCTTTGTGGTGGCCTTGAAATATGTCCATTTGCATGCCAAGAGACCAATATTTTAGCTCCATCTAGCAGCTCAATAAACCACATTGTATCTTATTTGGTTAGTAAATAGTCAATTACTATAGTTAAAGCCAGTCACAAAAGCATATCATGATCAAATGCAAGTTATTATGCTGTATTCATCGCAGAAAATTTATTTTTCCAAGGATGCGTCATTGACAGGGTGAAGTGTAGCGCTGACTTACCCCATGAGAAGACTATTTTGAAAATTTACCACTGGAATGACTGGCTCGATAACCGAGCTGACTGGCTCGATAACCGAGCCAGTCATTCCAGTGGTAAATTTGCAAAAAAATAGTCTTCTCTTCACCTGTGAATGGACATTCACAAAGGAAACGTATTGATTTTCTTGATCAAATTTAGCGATAAAGTGTTAGCCCAGTTTCGCCCACAGGGTCGTGGAATGGATAATCCATCATCCAATGATGTGTGCAAGATCAAAGTAAACTAGAACAATATTCCATTATGTTTTTATGTTAATGGCTAAAAGCTCTATAATAAATATATATCTTTATGTAAATGCTTAATTATTGAACAATATTAGACAAACCTGCTCGCGTGAGGACCTGCTTTAACCCTTTATCCCTCAAATTTCTTCAAGAAAATCTAAATTTTCTCCTAAAAAATGTCCATTTGCAGAGTAAGAAAAGCCTATTTTTGAAAATTTACTACTGGAATGACTAGCTCGGTTATCGAGCCAGGCAGTCTAGTGGTAAATTTTCAAAAATAGTCTTCTCTTGGACATTCCCCAAGACCACTGCAGAGGCCGGTTTTGGCCGATATGAGTGTTAAAAGGTTAAAGAACCAGCAACATTCTCTGGCCTTAAGATATGATATAAACTTTGAAAGATTACTTGTCTTTCAGAACTCTAATTTAAACTGGCCCAGGGACGCCATGTTTTCCATGGCAACTTAATGGTATTAAAAGTCTACTTAATTTTATCTTTGTGGTGATCACTAAAGTGATTGGTTAACCCTTTAATGGTCACAGCCGGCCAAAACAGGCATCTTTTGTCATCATAAGGAATGACCATTTGCAGATGAAGAGAAAACTAGTTTTGAAAAGTATCAATGGAATGAATGCCTGGCTCAATAACTGAACCAGTAATTCCAGCGATAAAATTTCATAAATATCATTCTTTTTGTCTGAAAATGGACATTTACTGGGTACAAATTTCAAATTTTCTTTCTAAATCATGACTCTAAGGGTTAAGATGGAATTGATGTCATAGGCTTTCATATTCACCCCGCACCTTGACTGTCTCACGGCCCAGACAAATTATGATCGTTAAACTTAATTACTGGTACCCACTATCCGTAGTATTTGATGGAATTGTCAGCTTTGATCTGCATGTATTAAGCGTCTCCGCACTGTCAATATCCGGGGTATTGATTTTTGTGTGTGCGCAGTTCCAGTTGCATCACATGCAGGCACTGTTTTACATGTATATTAATTAATCTATCATTTCTCATGATAATAGTCAGTGTCGTAGCACCTGCACCTGAGATAGTGAAGACGACTCGAAGACGTGAGCAATCCTACAATGACGGATAACAAAATAGTGAATTAACTGCCTGCCTGCAGTATTGCCTGCAGTGTTTCTGCTGACTACATTTTCCATATTGTTTAGCTCAGGATATGCTAAATATTTTGAAAACAATTTGACTGAAAGTTGTTGGTGGCTAAGCCACCGACAAGTTTCAGTCAAATTGTTTTCAAATTATGGAACAGGTCCAGAGTTATTGCTTATTGAAATTATTGTCTGGGGGCTCGCATTTGCAGTCAGGCTGTTACCTGCACAGGACAAATGAAGATATAGAGAAGACTGGAATTCAGAAAAAAACATGAGATTTATTTCTTTCAAGGATTGCGCTGTAATGATTCGGTTGAAAGTAAGAGGATTTTCGCTTTTGTGTGGATATCTTCAGTTGCTTTAGCAAAGAAGATTACTCTATAAACCAGCGGACAGCTTCACAAAGGTGCGTATGTTACGCTCTAACATAAAGTACAAAGACTGACCAATCAGAATGCAGCATTTGTCATTCACATCATACTTAAATAGTCTACTTAACCCTACCGACTCTGCGGCCAGTTTCACAAAGGGTGCTTAAGTACACTAGTGTATTTAAGTACAGAATAAATATCAAATGAAGTATTCTGATTGGTCTGTTCTCTACTTTATAACGCGGCGTAATTTATGCACCTTTGTGAACCTGGCCGTTGATGTCAATATCCTATCCATTACTGCGTCATTAGCAAAGAAACTGGTGTACATTTTTCAACAATTCTATTGGATGATGTTGCTGTCTACAACAGCAACATCATCCACCAAATTTGTTGAAAATTAACACCAGTTCATCTTTTACTTTAATGTGAAAATTTAAGATTGTGACATCAGTAAGGATTAAGTATCCTTTGTGAAACCCGCCCCTGGAGGTGTAGATTTCATAAAACTTTTACTTCTGGGAATCTTCTCATCTGAGCTAGACTTTGTTCTGCAAGAAGTAGATAGCGCCCAGCTTAAAGTAAATTGTACACCAACACATTTTAATGGACCTTTTCAGTTTTTGCTGGGCCTCGCCCACCTCTAGCTAAGCTCCACCCACCTCTCGCTCGTGTTGGGATAGAGTGCTCCCTGAACTCCCTGATTATCAATTTCCAGAAAACTATACAGATAAGCTGTTAAATATTTTGAAAATAATTTGACTGGTTGCTGTTGCTATGGCACAACGTGTTTGACTATTAAGAGTTAAGGACGGGCCAAATAGAATCATTCACGACGTAATGATTATGTCTTAGAAATATTTTGAAAATTAGTTTGATGGGAATCTGTTTCAGCTTTAACTCTTTAATGGTCAAATTTGGTCCAAAATTTTAAAAATATTTTCTTATTAAATGTCTCTTTACAGGTCAAGAGAATAGAATTTCTGAAAATATATCACTGGAATGGCTGGCTCGGTTATCGAGCCAGTCATTCCTGTGGTAAATTCTCAAAAATTTTATTCTCTTGGCCTGTAAATGGACATTCCACAGGACCATAGCAGATGCAATAACATCTTACAGTAAAATTCATTTTAAAATTCAATGTCTGTCCATGTCAATGGCCTGCTACCCCACTCACCATAGAGACTTTGTCATACATCTGGACGTATGAGTTATTGAGATATCGTAATTTTTATCCACGACGTATATATATATATATATATATATATATATATATATATATATATATATATATATATTGAGGGGGGTAATATCATACAAAATTCTCTAATGATGTCCAACTACAAAATCCTCATCCAGAGACCAATTCTGCATAATCTTGAGTAATCGACTCACATTCCCAAACACTGCTATATATCACTGTTAATTGGCAAAGTAAATATCGCGAATGATGCGTCTTATAGGAGCTCCATTATCTGTCCCCATTGTCACAGAATAATGCAACTATTTATGTTAGCCAAACCAGTCATGCTTGAAATTAGTTCATGATGGAAATTATTCTGGGTGAGCCACTAACGAGCAGACCAGGCTAAATGACAGGTAACTTCTACTTAAGCACTGATGATTATCTACTAAGTCGCCCAGCAAAGATGGTCCATGTTTGGCGATGTGCTAAGGATGCCAGAAGAGACACCAGCACAGAGCGCCTTGGAATTCGCCCTACTCGGAGCCAGCAAATACAAAGCCAGAGGAGGACGTCATTGCATGAATCTGCTAAGCGTGCTACGAGGTGACCTCAAGAAAGCAGGACTCAAGTCAAGAATGTACCTGAGGAAGCTAAGGATTTCGGCTGAGGACAAGACGCAGTGGGTAAAGGCGAAGAAGGACTGATTGCAGCTGTAGGATGTTTCTACTACTACAGCCGCAGAATACAGTAATCATACATTATCTACTTGGAATGTCGGACCTAATACTTGCCGATTTACTGTTCACTTTTAGCCCTAAAGCAGTTAATGGTCAATATTAATCAAGAAAATTATGATTTATTTATAGGTAATAGCCATCTGCAGGCCAAGAGAAGACTGTTTGTTGAAAATTTACCACTGGAATGACTGGCTCGGTTACCGAGCCAGTCATTCCAGTGGTAAATTTTAAAAAATAGCCTTCACATGGCCTGCAATTGGACATTTATCAAGACCAGTCTGCAGAAGGTTTTCTGGTTGGAATGACTATTACAGGATTAGGCTACATAATTATGATAAGTTCCTTGGAGCTTGACTCTGAGTGAAAGGTGTTTTTGCTTGACAAGTAGAGGTCAAGCTGTTCAAAAATGGCTTCTACAGTGTTCTTAAGACACATCCATTTGCAGACCTAAGGAGGAGTATTTTAGAAAACTTAATACTGGAATGACTGGCTTGATAACATAGGCAGACATTTAAATGGTGATCAAGTTTTCAGAAATATTTTAAGCCGGCAGTTGAACATCATTTATGAGAACATTTCAACTTTCCTGCCCAATTCTGATCATTATCTTAAGTGCTATGGAAATTACTGGTACCACAAACAAACAGTCAGAAAGAATTTGTGTAGATTTTTTTCAGCATAGCAACGTTGCTCTGGTGAAATAATTATATGTTCTTCCAACGATCACTCAGAGCATTGTGCTATTCGCGTAATTGATTGATTTTTGTGGATATCTGAGAAAGTACAAAAGTTCCCAGAGTCGCTGAATAACTCGATCAATTCAGCCCATAGGTCATATAATCTTATTTTCGTGTTAATATTTTTTGACAGTCAAATCAATTAAAGGGCTACTGTCACCAGATATTTGTATTATTTAGACCTCATTTGGTGCTCACTTCATACAAACCTGCTTAAGTGATGTAGAAAGTTAGTGTGCTGTTTGTGCTTAAACTATACCACCTCTTTAATGGCCATATGTTGTCATGTAATTACCCACCCCTCCCCGCTCCCACCTCCATTGTAAGAGTTTAGGGAAGGTAAGTGAGAGAGACACTTTAATATGTGAAATTGATTGCGATACTCACGGCTGCGGAGGTTATTCCCATTCGTATTTATACATTCTGTGAAGTCGTCGCTGCTCTTAGGCAAAGTCGTGGTATCCACCGAATTGATCACACAATGTTGGCTCAGAGCTGTTGTATTTTGGCGGAAAAACAAACACTATAATTAGTTTGTGGTGTTAATCAATTCCAGGCTATGGTGTTGTGGAAATTATCCATATTTTGTCTAGCCAGAACAATCATGTTGAGTATTTTGACAACAAAATGACTGGAAGTCGTTGCTGCCATATGCATCAATGACTTCCAGTTATTTTTTTGTCAAAACAATAAGCAGGTTCTCATTTGATTCTTATCACTTGTTGTGTTCTGTAAATACTGCATGGACAGGGTTATGGTAATGGTCGCTGGGATATGATGCTTAGTAATTATTCACTCGCGTGTCAATATAATACATTTATATGTAGGTATGTGTGAGTGTCATTAAGCATTGCATGAGGGCATTGATTACGTGATAGCTTTCAGTAACGTAGGTATTTGTTTCCATTGCCTGTGGTGAGGAAACATAGTACTTATTGATTTGTCTGTCTGTTTGTCTGTGTGTCTGTCTGTAACTTTTCCTTAGAATTATTGATCCAATTTGATTTTTAACACACAGGTTTTCCCATAAATGTTTATTTCCCGTCTTTGTCTCTTATCCGAAATTTTTAAAAATATTTATTATTTGCTCACCTGGTCCAAACTGTCAAGTGAGTTAATATTACAATGACTACAGTGAATCATACATCCATTGTCTGTCATCCGTGTAATCAAAATGTTTCAAGAAAATTAAAGTGAAAAATAAGACTAGCTATTTTTAAATATATACCACTGGAATGAATGATTTGATTGATCCAGTAATTCCATTGGTAGATTTTCAAAAATACTCTTATCTGCTGCTCATTCTTCAAGACTATTTCAGTGGTCAGGTTTGCGTGACAGATATGTGTCAAATTTGACTATGTCCTACAAGGCGTGTTTCCGGCGCTTGACAATTAAGATGTTAAAGACTACTAAATTTTAATTGGTCATAGCTAATAAAGACCAACCATTTTTAGCTCAATAAGCTATTTATCATAGCTAATAAACAGCCACCATTTTAGCACAAAAAGCTGTTTCTAAGTACACAATCCACACTTGTTAAGGACATACTTAACTAGATAATATAAGTGCTGGAATCAAGTACCACACTTGTTAAGGACAGACCTGGTGAGGTAAGTGTTGGAATGATGTACAACACTTGGTAAGAACAGACCTAGCGAGGTAAGTGCTGGAATGATGTACCACACTTGGTAAGAACCGACCTAGTGAGGTAAGTGATAGAATCATGTACCACACTTGGTAAGAACATACCTAGTGAGGTAAGTGCTGGAATGATGTACCACACTTGGTAAGAACCGACCTAGTGAGGTAAGTGATGGAATCATGTACCACACTTGGTAAGAACATACCTAGTGAGGTAAGTGATGGAATGATGTACCACACTTGGTAAGAACATACCTAGTGAGGTAAGTGATGGAATCATGTACCACACTTGGTAAGAACATACCTAGTGAGGTAAGTGATGGAATCATGTACCACACTTGGTAAGAACATACCTAGTGAGGTAAGTGATGGAATCATGTACCACACTTGGTAAGAACATACCTAGTGAGGTAAGTGATGGAATCATGTACCACACTTGGTAAGAACATACCTAGTGAGGTAAGTGCTGGAATCATGTACCACACTTGGTAAGAACATACCTAGTGAGGTAAGTGATGGAATCATGTACCACACTTGGTAAGAACATACCTAGTGAGGTAAGTGATGGAATCATGTACCACACTTGGTAAGAACATACCTAGTGAGGTAAGTGATGGAATCATGTACCACACTTGGTAAGAACATACCTAGTGAGGTAAGTGATGGAATCATGTACCACACTTGGTAAGAACATACCTAGTGAGGTAAGTGATGGAATGATGTACCACACTTGGTAAGAACATACCTAGTGAGGTAAGTGATGGAATCATGTACCACACTTGGTAAGAACATACCTAGTGAGGTAAGTGATGGAATCATGTACCACACTTGGTAAGAACATACCTAATGAGGTAAGTGATGGAATCATGTACCACACTAGGTAAGGACATACCTAGTGAGGTAAGTGATGGAATCATGTACCACACTTGGTAAGGCCATACCTAACGAGGTAAGTGCTGGTGGAATGATGTACCACACTTGGTAAGGCCATACCTAACGAGGTAAGTGCTGGTGGAATCATGTACCACACTTGGTAAGGACATACCTAATGAGGTAAGTGATGGAATCATGTATGTCGGCTTAATCCTTTAACCCGTACCACTCTGATGTCAAAATTTTTAATTTTCAATTTAAATTGACAGATGAACTGGTGTTCATTTTTGAACAAATTTGGTAGGAGATGGTGCTGTCGTAGACAACAACATCTTCCACCAAAATTGTTGAAAAATGTACACTAGTTTCTTTGCTATTGACACAGTAAAATATAGAATATTGACAACAGAGTGGTAAGGGTTAATCCTTACAGATCACAATTTCCTTACATATATAATGAATGTTCAGTTGAATATTCTGAAAATAATTTCACTGGGAAGTGTTGTTGCCATAATGGCAGCAACAGTTCCCAGTTAAATTAATTTCAAAATATTCAACAGCTTTCTTGCACTGTTGTCTTAATATTGAGGCACTCACATTTCATGGGCTAATTGGTTAACCCTACATACCGGTATGTATATTTATCACAGTTGCTACACTCTTGTAAATCCTATCATTTTCTCTTACAAAATTCCTCCTCCTCCCCCTATTTCCCCCGACTCGCCTCTCCCTAGGGAGCCATCTTTTCTGGGTATTAATAATTGAGCACATAAACCTCCCCGTGTTCCATTGTGTTCTTCACATTAATAGCGTGTCACATGATTTAATGGCGTCAGTTTCCATCAACACGTTTGACTGTACAAAATTACATCTGATCCCTGTGGGATGGGTGCTTTTCAGTGTGACTATTCCTGCGATAGCTCTCCAAGGAAGGAAGCAATACTTTGCTCTAGCGGATGTAATAGATATGTATATCATGTCTACGCCTTGGCCTCCATCAGTGTTTAACCCTTTAATGGTCAAGACTGGTCAAGAAAATTGCAATCTTTACATAGTGAATGGCCATTTACAGGCCAAAAGATTATTTTTGAAATTTTCCCACTGGAATGACTGGTTCGGTTATGGAGCCAGTCATTCCAGTGGTAAATTTTCAAAAATGGTCTTCTCTTGGCCTGCAAATGGACATTCCTAATGACAAGTACAGAGGCCGGTTTTGGCCGGTGTGATCATTAAAGGGTTAAGTATACAATATGCTTTGAGAGTGATGTTGGTTGTACCGGTGCGTTCTTTTTTATTCATACAAGTGTGTGCATGCTTGCGTGTGTGTGCGTGCTTGCGTGCGTGCATGCAGGCATATGTGCATGCATGCGCGCATGCGTTTTCCAAGTGTGTCTGTAACTTAAATAAAGTTGTAAATGTAATTCAATGACTAAAGTTGCAGTTGTTGTGGCTTATGCTTATTCTCACACCATATTATGACATGTATGACAAGCATTTCCTTTATAATAATACAAAACTTGGCTGCATACGATATCGTGAGCAACTGCACAACAATATTGTGAGCAGTTTGATTCATTTGAGCACATCACTAATTCGGATCATAATCTGGATTTACAAAATTCATTAAATTTTGTACATTCTGAAAAAGCAGAAAATGTAAAAGTTTGTAATTTGTGATTGTTCATGTTTTTAATGTCAACATTATAGTATTTTCATTCGAAGCATGCATGTATAAAGATATCGTCACTCACTTACAAACTGAAATAAGTTTAGAGCTTTGTAAATCATTTTTAGGCCATCTTAGATCATTTTATTATATGCCGGCGCAAAGCGGGTCGTATTATGTCATGGCACTCGCCGTCCGTCTGTCCATCCGACCATCCGTCCATGCGTCAGTCCGTGCGTCCATCTGCCTGTCCATCTGATTTCTTGTCCAGACCAGATCTCGAAGAATTTTGAACATACACTAACAATTCATTTTCAGCAGATGGGTTAGGGATAGACGAAGTGCTATGATTTCATTTCGGCAAAATCCTCCCATATTTACCTGAGTTATCTCCCTTGAAAGGCAAAAATTTGTCAAAGTTTTCTTGTCCGAGCCAGATCTCGAGAAGTTTTGAACCTACAGTCACAATTCCTTTTTCAGCCGATGTGTTACGGTTAGACGAAGTGTCATGTTTTCGTTTCGCCAAAATCCACCAATATTCCCCAGAGTTATCTCCCTTGAAAAGCTAAAATTGTCCCTTGAACAATTAAAATTCATCAAAATTGTCTTGTTGTAATTGTAAGGATCAATGCAGCTGTGAAGACTTTCAAGATTTTAAGTGATGTCTGCCGTGCATTTCAAATGTGTACCTAATAGAAGTCGCCCCCCCCCCCCCCCCCCTTCTCAGAGAATTATCAAAGACTAACTGTTCACATTTAGCATTCCTCAAACAAGTATGTCTGCGGGTGTATGTTGAGTTTCACTAACACTCTTGTTATTCTTTAGCCATGCCCAGCCCATCTCTAGCTAAGCTCCATCCACACCTCGCTCATGTCGGTATCGATCAATCCATGAACATCCTGACTATCAATTTTCAGAAAACTATACATGTAAGTTGTCGAATATTTTGAAACTAGTTTGACTGGGCGCTGTTGCTGCCTATGGCAGCAACAGCGTCCAATCAAATTAGTTTCAAAATATTCAACAGCATATTTATTAAACAATATAGACCCAATTCTTACACCGTGTTGGACTATTAAGAGTTAAAGACGGGCCAAATAGAATGATGTATGATGTAATGATTATGATGTCATCCTACACGCCACTTAGCTGATTATGACATCAGATGATAGATCTTAGCTGATTATGACGTCAGATGATAGATGGATACTCTGGAAAGGTGAATTACCAACACATTTATGTACTGTTACAACAGTGTCATGTCACATGAGTGAGATTCTGAAGCCCAGACCTCATTAGGAATTGAGGAATCCAGTTTTAGCCACACCCATCTCCAGCTAAGCTCAACGAACACTTTGCCCATGTTGCAATCAATCAATCCCTGCACTCTCTGAATATCAATTTCCAGAAAACTATACAGATAAGCTAGTGAATATTTTGCAACTCATTTGACTGGTTGACAGGGCCCAGTCAAATTAGTTTCAAAATCGTCAACAGAATGTTTATTAAATAGAAAAGAAATACAATTCGTACAATGTGACGGACTATTGAGCATTTAAGACAGACTAAATCAGTTATGGCGTAATTGATTATGACATCAGCCTACACGTCACGTGGTTAGTTATGATGTCATATGATTAACTGAAAAACTGGATTCATGAGTTATTGAAATGGTGTAATGACCCTGCTATGGACACATCATACACCAGATACTGATTAATAACTAATATAAATTATATGTTGTTTTGTGAATGGATGAATCCGCTTCTAGGTAATGCCCCAACCATTTCTAGCTAAACCCTTCAATTCGTTCAACAAAATTTTAATTTTCCCAAAGAAAATGTCAATTTGCAGACCAAGAGAAGACTATTTTTGAAAATGTACCCCTCCAGTTGTAAATTTTCAAAAATAGTCTTCTCTTGGTATGCAAATCGACATTTCTCAAGACCACTGTAGAAGCCATTTTTGGCTGATATTAGTGTTAAAGGGTTAAAGCGTCACCCATGCTTTCCCAGTGCTGGGATCAATTGAACCCTGAATTCCCAGAATGCCAATATCAATGTAACTATACAGGCAAGCTGTTGAATATTTTGAAAATAATTTGACTGGGTGCTGTTGCTGCTATGCTTAATAGTAAATCCATCATAGACATACATGTACAATTCGTACACTTGATGGACTATTCCAGTTTCATGACAGAGTATTTCTCTCGATTATGATTGTGACGTCAGCCTACATGTGACGTAATTGATTATGATGTCATGTGCTTAATTTGACAGATCAGATTCATCAGTTTTTCTGCTGTTGATCTCTTTTTGACAAGTTTGTGGTATTTCTGACAAAGCAGCCTATTATGCAACTATAGTGTCGTACTTGTTTCTCTTCAAATTCATGACAGATACTGTTCATGCAGGCATCCCGTACTATCTGCTTATGCAACGGATAAGAAATAATTCCGATAAGCACATTATTTGGCTTCGGGACAGTCATATCACCTGTCTGATGATGTGCACACCAATTAGGTTCGACAGAATAATCGGGGAAATTATTCTCGGTTGTGAGCCCATTTGTTCAACATTTACTAAAATCTAATAAAATTATTGCAGTCTCACAGTGTCCATGAATTTCGCGTATGTCATCGATTTCCAGTTTTTAGCATACAATAATATTTGGAAATGTTGCAGCAATAATATTTATGGTTTTTTTCATATTATCACATCATTATTCTTTCTACATTGCATAACAGAGAGTGATTAATCGTCATGATTCTTATCCTTCACGGGTCATATCCTCTAGAGGGAAATAACTCTTATAGCTATTGAAATAAATCTCCTTAGGAGGCGAGGAAGAAGAAGATATTTTTGACAACTTTTCTCTGGTGTGACTGGCTCAATGGTGTGTGTGTGAGAGTGTGGTGCTGGCTAGCACAATGATGATTATATGATGATAGTGATGATAACCCCATTCACACTCACCGTTGATAGTACAATTTTTCAAGACATGTATCATAGCAGAGATGATGATTAAGAAGCTACTGATTATGATGGTAATAAAGATGACTATAATATGGCAGCAAAAATGGTGATGATGGTCATGGTGATGATGATAATGATGATAATGATGGTGATGGTCGTGGTGATGATGAAGGTGGTCGTGGTGATGATGATGATAATAATGATGGTGATGTTCGATGGTGACGATGATGAGTGTGGTCATGGTGATGATAATGATGAGGATAATGATGGTGATGGTCGTGGTGACGATGATGATAATGATAATGATGGTGATGGTCATGTTGATGATGATGATGATATTGATGGTGATTATCATGGTGATGATGATGGTTGTGGTGATGGTTGTGGTGATGATGATGGTTATGGTTGTGGTGATGGTTGTGGTTATGATGATGATAATGATGGTAATGGTTGTGGTGATGAGGATCATGAGGATAATGATGGTGATGGTCATGGTGACGAAGCTGATGATGATAATAATGGTGATGGTCATGGTGATGATGATGGTCATGGTGATGATGATGAGGATAATGATGATGATGATCATGGTGATGATGATGAGGATAATGATGATGGTGGTCATGGTGATGATGATGATGAGGATAATGATGATGGTGGTCGTGGTGTTGATGATGATAATGATGGTGATGGTCATGGTGATAATGATGGTGATGGTCATGGTGATGATCGTCGTGGGGTGATGATGATGATTGTGGTGGTGGTGGTGGTGGTGATGGTCGTGGGGACTATGATGATGATAATGATGGTGATGTTTGTGGTAACGATGATGATGATGATGGTAGTCATGGTGACGATGATGAGGATAATGATGGTGATGGTCGTGGTGACAATGATGATGATAATGATGGTGATGGTCGTGGTGATGGTGATTATGGTCGTGATGATGATGGTGGTTGTGGTGATGATGGTCGTGATCATGGTGGTGGTGGTAGTGGTGGTGGTGGCAGAGGCGGGGCAGGGCCAGTGGTGGTGGTGGTACTGGTGGTGGTTATGATGGTCATGATGATGATCAATGATGATGATGATGTTTTGGTAATGACAGTGATAATGATGGTGGAGGCGGCTGAGATGGTAGTGGTGGGGGTGTTGCCGGTGATTATTAATCAATCCTAATTATCAAGCTAATGGTGATGCTAATGACGATGGTGAGGAGGAGGTGGAGGAGGAGGGCGGCGGTGGCATTAATGATAATGGTGGTACTAATGATGTTGATGATTCTCTGTTTCAGACAGAATTACTGGTAACAGGAGACACAGGAACGGAGAATAATGTGTTTTAGTCCAAGCATCGGTAATCAATGGATCCAGGTAAGATCAAGTGTATTCAACATGAGACATCACATTCTTCATTCATTCAGCCATTTCTCATAAATCAGTCATGATCTTCAATCGTTTGTGCAATCCCTTCATGTTTACAGTACAACTTCTAAATAGCTTAACATGTTTGCAAGACCGAAACAGATCAATGTTAAGTTATTTAAATTTAGAACACAATGTAAGAATTGTTCTGTTGAATATTTTGGACTTAATTTGATTGGAAGCCATAGCTGCATTTTATTAAGTTATTTCTGAGATGTATTGTATAGTAGAAAAACAGCAAAATCGGTCCACAAACTTGATTATATGCAGACTGTACGCTCAGACTCATGTTGTATAACAATCCTTCAATGTACTTAAACCGTTAACCCTTGAATTTGTTCAAGAAAATTTAAATTTTCTTATGAAAAATTACCGTTTGCGGAACAGGAAAAGACTACAGTCATTCTAGTGATAAATTTTTACAAAAATTTCTCTTGGTCTGCAAATGGGTATTTTCGCCCAGGGACTCGAGTCTTCCTGCATCCATCAGCTCGTTATTTGATTGTCATCAATTAGTGTATGGATGAGTGGTGGAATACTCTTAGTTTTCAATATTCAGGTCCATTTAGCTCAATATGTAATTATATAAATTGATGATTGACTAAGGCAATCAACATGTCAGCGATTTCATAATGCTATTCACTTCCAAGGCATACATGTTCGCGCACAGAGAATAGGAGCAATCAGAGATTGCATACCTGTCCAGCAGCCCAAGCAGGCAGGCAGGCAGGCAGGCAGGCAGGCAGACAGACAGACAGACTGGGTCCATGCAAATGTAGTGCATTTCTTCCCTTATAAGGTGCGGGTAAATATGACTAACCATACTAGGTCCTCTTCACAAGCCTTTTCACTTAATGCCACTGATACATGATCAATCAAATCAAGTTTGATATGGATGTTATGTATTTAGCATCGTCTAGTTTTTTTTCCAATTAATGAGCTGCATGCTCCGACCAAAAATCTGTCCTTTTTAAGTCCCTTCTCAGTCCCCCAAGGAGTCGAGAAAGTGTCCCTTTTCAGTCCAGGACTTAAAATGGTCTCCTAAAAAAGGGTCTCTGTAGAAGTCCCTTTTCAGTCCTCAATTGAGTTTTGACCCCCAATAGGGAGTCCTGTTTCATTCTCCGTTCCAATTATGCAAATGAGGACTAAAAGAGACTCCTTCCTCTGTCCTCATGTAACGACTGAAAAGAAATTCTTTAGTAGACGTTTCAATAAGGAACTAATATTAGCGACTCCTAAAGAGTCCCTTTTCAGTCCCTCAAATTACCCAGGAATCTTGATCAGATAGTTAGGAATGTTTTATAATGTTCTCTCTCTCTCGCTTTCACGTCAGAACATAAAGATAGTACATGTAATCTTTGGACTGGCATTGGGTGAACTAATAACTGATAACTAATTTGATTTCAGCAAGGCATTAACATTGTATGATACCCTGTTTGTTATGTTTGCTATAACCAGACATGCCAGAGATTGTTAGCGTATTATGTGCATTAGAAAGCCTGCTCACTGCATTTCTATAGAGTTTAAGAAATTGAACCAAAACTGGTAACTGCTGATAAATTTCAGCAAATCAATAAAATACATACCATCAAAATAGGTATATTTCCATTTTAAGTGTTCTATCTAGCAGTTGTATCAGCACTTTAAAAGTATTAAATTCAGTACCGGTATACACAATGTACATAACTCATAATACATAATACATAATACATATATATATATATATATATATATATATATATATATATATATATATATATATATATATATATATATATATATATATATATATATATATATATATATATATATATATATAATATATATATATATATATATATACTAATGATCAATGCACTGGATTTCTTCTGACAAAGACTTAAATTTCCTGCCAATTTAACAGGCAATGAGGTCAACTTAGCTCAGAGTTATTTTAACGAGAACATATGCAAATGTCTCACAGAAGTCCCTTTAGAAATTTAACAGAGTCAGAGGAGTCCCTTTTCAGTCCCACCGATAAGTGAACTATGTCCTAGAAGTTCATTTTCGGTCCCTAAGTATTATTAGAAATTTGACAGAGGCAGGAGAGTCTCTTTTCAGTTCCCCAGTATTGGTAAACATTTCTTCAAGTCTGAGAAGTCCCTTTTCAGTCCACCAAAATAAGTCCCTTTTCCGTCCTGCTGCAGGAGTTCCTTTTCAGTCGCTTTTCGATCCTTTTTTAGTCTGGGACTCTGAACTCTTTTCCCGTAATGGACAGGACTTAGCGGAGGAGACTGAAGAAAACTGGCACATTGAGTGACTGGGTGCGCATACCTAAAATCATCATCATCATCATCATCATCATCATCATCATCATCATCCATCATCATCATCATCATCATCATCATCAATGAGCTGGAATTAGCTTCTTGTATTTATGTTTCTGCAGGCCTGCAGAAGATATTGATCTCACTCAACTATATCCAGTATGTGCTGGAGTCCTCTGATAAGGACATCAAATTTCTAGCAGAGTTCTTGCAGAATCGGAAAGTACATCGGCTTGTTAAGGTAAGGAGCATGCAGGTTTTGATTGGGGTGGTGATGTACGGGGTCGGTATAGGGACTGTGTGTTATTCAGTAAGTGTGTAGACAGTCATAAGCATCACTTGCATAAGAGACGACCTGCCTTATAAGGCCATGTAATGGTGGTTCTTTAACTATATTATGATGCACAAGATTGATCAATAGAATAAATAATCGTGTTTAATTAATTTTCATTTTCAGGTCACGAGAAGGCATGTTGTGTTTCTCAGGTGTATTGTGTTTCTCAGGTGTGTTGTGTTTCTCAAGTGTGTTGTGTTTCTCAGGTGTATTGTGTTTCTCAGGTGTGTTGTGTTTCTCAAGTGTATTGTGTTTCTCAGGTGTATTGTGTTTCTCAGGTGTGTTGTGTTTCTCAGATGTGTTGTGTTTCTCAAGTGTATTGTGTTTCTCAGGTGTGTTGTGTTTCTCAGGTCTATTGTGTTTCTCAGGTCTATTGTGTTTCTCAGGTGTGTTGTGTTTCTCAGGTGTATTGTGTTTTAACAATCTGACTGCTGAGTCTTTGTAGATGACATGTTCCAGGGGTTGTATCTCTGGACCTGCTAAATATTTTGAAAACAATTTTACTGAAAGTTATTGGTGGCTAAGTCAAGGTTTTGCTCATTGAAATTATTGTCTGGTCGCTTGCAGCAGCGAAGCGGTTAATTGTTTCTCAGGTATGTTGTTTGTTATTGTTTCTCAGGTATACTGTGTTTGTGTTTGTATCTCATGTGTCTTGACTGTTTCTCAGGTATGTCATTTGTTGATTGTTGCTCAGATATATTGTGTTTGTGATTGTTTCTAAGGTATATTGTGTTTGTGACTGTTTCTCAAGTGAGGTGAGGTGAGATGAGCGAGCGAGCGTGCGTGTGTGCATGCGTGCGTGTGTTTCTCAAGTATGTTGATTATTTCTCAATCTCAAGTATGCTGTGTTTGTGATTGTTTCCCATGTGTCTTGATTGTTTCTCAGGTATGTTGTTTGTGATTGTTTCTCAGGTATGTCATTTGTTGATTGTTTCTCAGGTATATTGTGTTTGTTGATTATTTCTCAGGTATGCTGTTTGTTGATTGTTTCTCAGGTATACTGTGTTTGTGATTGTTTCTCATGTGTCTTGACTGTTTCTCAGGTATGTCGTTTGTTGATTGTTTCTCAGATATATTGTGTTTGTGATTGTTTCTCAGATATATTGTGTTGTGACTGTTTCTCAAGTATGTTGGTTATTTCTCGGGTATGTTGTGTCTTGATTGTTTTTCAGGTACGTTGATTGTTTCTCAGGTATGATGTGTTTGTGATTATTTCTCAGGTATGTTGTGTTTGTGATTATTTATCAGGTATGTTGTGTTTGTGTTTGTTTCTCAGGTATGTTGATTGTTTCTCAGGTATGTTGATTGTTACTGAGGTATATTGTGTTTGTGATTGTTTGTCAGGTATGTTGTGTTTTGATTGTTTCTCAGGTATGTTGTGTTTGTGATTGTTTCTCAGGTATGTTGTTTGTTGATTGTTTCTCAGGTATGTTGTTTGTTGATTGTTTTTCAGGTATGTTGTTTGTTGATTGTTTCTCAGGTATGTTGTTTGTTGATTGTTTCTCAGGTGTGTTGTGTGATGAACAAGGTATTAGTCCAGTCCATGGGTCCGTGTGGTGTAGACTTTGCTGCTTCACTTGTCAATGAGGTAAGATTAGGTCAGGATTTATCTGTCTCAGAATTAAAATATCATAGCAAATTAAGTATGAGCAGGTGGGAGGGGTGGTAGGTGAGTGTGGGGTGGGGAGAGGTTAGGTGGTTGGGATCAGGCGAGCATATGTATAGTACATGTGAAGCATCGTCGTATGTGAAGACATCTGGCTCATCGTCCCGCTTACTCTCTGGCTCATCCTTGTCCGTGGTCTCCGCTGCATCATCCGCGGTCTCCACTACATCTGGCTCATCATATGTGAAGACATCGTCCCGCTTACTCTCCTCCAGGAGGGCCTGCCAGTAGCGGGAACCTTCACTGTTCCTTGACCTCCTTGCAAGGCTCACGTTCTGTTGATACCAGCTCTCCCGCTGTAGTCACTCTCCTTCTTGTTGCAGTGCGAGCATCTGTTCATTTAAGGCCTTTATCTGTGCAGGGGTCATGAAGGGGCAACCCTATAGCAGGCTCTTCATCATCTCGGCAAAGGTCAGATATTCCTGGTGTGATATCATGTCAGGTCAATGAGTAATAAGAGTGTAAACTCTAAATGGGCATCCGATATCCCATTCATGCTGGCCATATATGTTAATGGAGGGGCTGTCAAACAGGTGATTTACAGGTGTGAACAGGCTAGGACTGATAGCTTTCCATAGGCTGCTGTTGGCACCTGGGAGATACTCTATCACGTCCCGGCCGCCTTCTACCAGTGAGCTTCTGTGTGCACTGCCCGGAGGTTGATGTAGCACATCGGCGTGTATGTATGTTGTGCCCTGCTGGGGCACCTCGAAGAGGACCCATTCTACATGGTACTGTACCACCCGTCTCCCCTCTAGAGAGGGTGAGATTACATTCTCACCACCGGAGAGCAGCAGTCAGACAATCGGCATGGTTATACCTCCTGTTTAAACCCCTTCTATAGCGTGCTATGGAACCCATATTTGCTCACTCGACTGGTCTTGCTGACCTGGCAGATGTGTACGCAGTTGATGCTGCCAAGGTAGAAGAGAGTGATGGCAAGTCATTTGCCCTACAGTACGAAGCAAACTCAAAGGCATTCTCCCTCCACCCCATTGGTGGTGATCGGGTGGAGCTGCTCACAGACCTCAAGGATGTGTTGAAAGAGCGCCTGGGTCACAACATAGATGGCCACAAGATCGTGTTTCGGTACAATTTCCCGAAGAGGAAGTGCATCCTCGAGCCGTTGATTGAGCTCTCGGATACAGAAGTGGCAGACATCAACACCCTAAATAACGACCTCAGCTTTCATCTGGTCAAACCCTATTCGAGCGGTGCACCACTGATGACCCATGATGGCCTGCTATTGACCATGGCAAAAAACCTGCAGTTCATATTTATGAAGAATGAAGTGTGGTACCGCGCTGGACCTGAGGTTGACTGGCAAACATGGTTGCCCCTATATAGGCCTCCCACAGTCATTGACATAGAGGTTACTCCCCTCTCCACTGTTGTGAAAAAGGATGGGACAGTTCGATAGCACTACAATCGGGGATCATCCTTCCTCACCTACATAGGTGAAGGTGTCTCCCTGATGAGGGTGGATCACCGGATCGGGGTTACAGGTGGAAAGCTCATGCTGCGTTGTCCATTCGATGGACCAGAAGAAGCTGTTAACCTCCAGGAGGGTAGATGGTGTGTCACATGTCTCCAAAGTCAAGGATGCTGTTAAACTGCTTCAGTGAGTCGGACTCACTAGCCCGCAAACGACTCATATAGTCCTAGAGCTACATTTCTTAGCCGGCGGCAGAGTGAAGCAGCTAGCACCTGCCCCTGAGGGGATAAAGATCACTATCGATCCGGATGGAACAGGGCTCGATCTGGCACAGATATTTCTCAAGGGGTTCACTCTGTTCAGTTTAACTCTTCATATATAGCCATGATTCTCATCATACTGCTCGTGCTGGCGTCTACAGCAGTGGCACAGGGCACTGAGACTGCCATGATATTGGATGGCAAGTGGGCCCACTTCCGGGATGACCCCCAGTACAATCTTTGGGTCGACCCCTTGCGGAGAAACATTTCACCCACGTAAAGAGATCGAGCCTGTCTGCCACTTCTATGGGGTGGAGAGGGTAGGACGTGGTTGTCTGCTGGAGACCCCTGCTCAGCACCAGATTCTCTGCATAACATGTAAACATGCCAGAGTCTGCCGTGGTTCAAATGCTAATCACTTTAGCATCCTCCAAGGTGAACGTTGTCAAGGTAGATGGAAGCCCCTATAGGTGGTCCCATCATGCCGATATGACTCTGGCAGAGACTACGTGTTTGTCTGAGCCTACACAGAATAGAGAGAGAGAGGGGGGACCCTGTGGTTGATGGTGATCAGTGGTGTATATCACTGTGGAGGCTTGTCTCTAAATGGGCGTTCAGACCCTGGTAGTAGTAGTGTTGGAATGATACTACCTCCCTGGCAGCCGTTCGGCGATCCATGGTGGCCCCCGCAACCTATGCCCCAGGGATTGAGAGGGTGGTGGTATCATTTGCCTAGTAGTAGTGTCAGAATTAAAATGATACAACCTCCATCAACTGGCTGCCGTTCGGTGATCTGTGGCCCCCACCACCCTCTCAATCCCTGGGGCCTCCATCTAGAGGCATCCTCTCAATCCCTGGGGCCTCCATCTAGAGGCATACCAACCACCTGTCTCAACAACCTATGCCCCAGGGATTGAGAGGGCGGTGGGGGCCATGGATCACCGAACAGCGGCGAGGGAGGTGGTATCATTTTAGTTCCGACATTACTACTTAGGTAGATACAGGATACAGAAATATAGTCATCTCCGCAATACACCTCACTTAACCATTTAATGGTCAAGCCGGCCAAAACTGGCCTCTGCAGTGCTCTTGAGGAATGACCATTTGCAGGCCAAGTGAAGACTATTTTTGAAAATTGACCACTGGCATGCCTGGCTCAATAACTGAGCCAGTCATTCAAGTTGTAAATTAAAAAAAATAGTCCTCTCTTGTCCTGCAAATGGACATTCAATAAACATGTTTTGATTAATTTGACCAATTTTACTATTAAAAGTGTTGGCATCCAGTATTTATGTTTACTTATTTATATGTTTCAGAGTTGTTATGACATACGTCAGCACCAGCACCGTCCAGATGTGCGAGAACTGATGCAGATCCTACAGAACAAGCATATGCAAGTATGATACAGTCAATGGAGGGGTCCAGTTCTAGTCATGCCCCTCCCATTTATAGCCAAGCTCTTCCCATTTCTAACCAAGCTCCAACCATTTCTAACCAAGCTCCGCCCATTTCTAACCAAGCTCCGCCCATTTATAGCCAGTTTCCACCCATTTCTAGCTAAGTTCCACCCATTTCTAGCCAAGCTTCAACCATTTCTAACCAAGCTCCACCCATTTCTAGCCAAGCTTCACTCATTTCTAGCCAAGCTCCACCCATTTTTGGGCAAGCTCCATCCATTTCTAGCCATGATCCACCCATTTCTAGCCAAGCTCTGCCCATTTCTAGCTTTGCTCCGCCCATTTCTAGTCAAGTTCCACCCATTTCTAGCTAAGCCCTGCCCATTTCTAGCTTTGCTCCGCCCATTTCTAGTCAAGCTCCACCCATTTCTAGCTAGGCTCTGCCCATTTCTAGCCATGCTTCACCCATTTCTAGCCAAGCTCCACCCATTTCTAGCCAAGTTCCACCCATTTCTAGCTAAGCTATGCCCATTTCTACCTTTGCTCTGCCCATTTCTAGTCACGCTCCACCCATTTCTAGCTAAGCTATGCCCATTTCTAGCTTTGCTCCACCAATTTCTAGCCAAGCTCTGCCCATTTCTATCCATGCTCCAACCATTTCTAGCCACGCTCCAACCATTCCTAACCAAGCTCCGCCCATTTCTAACCAAGCTCCGCCAATTTCTAGCCAAGCTCCACCCATTTCTAGTCAAGTTCCGCCAATTTCTAGCCAAGCTTCAACCATTTCTAACCAAGCTCCTCCCATTTCTAACCAAGCTCCACCCATTTCCAACCAAGGTCTGCCCATTTCTAACCAAGCTCCGCCAATTTCTAGCCAAACTCCACCCACTTCTAGCGAGCTCCACCCATTTTTAGCCATGCTCCACCCATTCTTAACCAACCTCCACCCATTTCTAACCAAACTCCACCATTTCTAGCCAAGCTCCGCCCATTTTATCCAAGTTCCACCCAATTTTAGCAAGCTCCACCCATCCCCAGCCAAGCTCCACCCATTTCTAACCATGCTCCACCCATTTCTAGACAAGCTCACCCCATTTCTAGCCAACCTCCATCATTTCTAGCCAACCTCCACCCATTTCTAGCCAATCTCCACCCATTTCTAGCTATGCTCCGCCTATTTCTAGCCAAGCTCTGCCCATTTCTAGACAATCTCCACCTATTTCTAGCCACGCTCCGCCTGTTTCTAGGCATGCTCCGCCCATTTCTAGCCAATCTCCATCCATTTCTAGCTAAGCTCTGCCAATTTCTAGCTAAGCTCCACCCACTTTGTACACATGTTTGAATCAATTTTTAACACTTTTAGCCCTGAATTACCAGAATCGCATTTTCAAGGTAAGTATAGGGGTAAGTTGTTAAATGTTTTGAAATTAATTTGACTGAGAACAGTTGCTGCAGTCAAATTAATTTCAAAATATTCAAAATAAAGTTTAATAAATTTGTAATTCGTCAAAAACATACAATTCCTGCAGTAGTGACAGACATTTAATTCAATTTTATAGACAGAGCTATACACCATTTTGACCGTGACGTCAGCTAAGTAGTGATGTAATTGATTACGGCATCAAGTATTTGAGTGACAGATCAGATCCCTCCATTATACAAATGTTATTTTGTTTACAGACATTGCTACGTACCCATGATGTTATCTCTAGCAGTGACTATGAGCCACAATTGCCCGATATACCATATGAAGTTGATGAAGATGAGGAATTTGTTAAGATTATTAACCTGATTAAGAACGATGAACCTTTGGTGAGTAATGGAACATGTTCTCAAGACCGTTATAGAAGCTGCTTTTGGCTGATATGAGTGTTAAAGGGTTAAATTGTTAAATTTTATTTAATTACCAATTTGTACCCAAATTGTACATGAAACTGGGCTTATGTAACTATTTGTGTCCGCTGATTTTATGTAGGACACCAAGCGACTCAATGCACCCCTGATTTTATGTATGACACCAACCGACTCAATGCGCCCCTGATTTTATGTATGACACCAAGTGACTCAATGCACCCCTGATTTTATGTATGACACCAAGCGACTCAAGGCACCCCTGATTTTATGTATGACACCAAGCGACTCAATGCACCCCTGATTTTATGTATGACACCAAGCGACTCAATGCACCCCTGATTTTATGTATGACACCAACCGACTCAATGCGCCCCTGATTTTATGTATGACACCAAGTGACTCAATGCACCCCTGATTTTATGTATGACACCAAGCGACTCAAGGCACCCCTGATTTTATGTATGACACCAAGCGACTCAATGCACCCCTGATTTTATGTATGACACCAAGCGACTCAATGCACCCCTGATTTTATGTATGACACCAAGCGACTCAATGCGCCCCTGATTTTATGTATGACACCAAGCGACTCAATGCACCCCTGATTTTATGTATGACACCAAGCGACTCAATGCACCCCTGATTTTATGTATGACACCAAGCGACTCAATGCACCCCTGATTTTATGTATGACACCAACCGACTCAATGCGCCCCTGATTTTATGTATGACACCAAGCGACTCAAGGCACCCCTGATTTTATGTATGACACCAAGCGACTCAATGCACCCTGATTTTATGTATGACACCAAGCGACTCAATGCACCCTGATTTTATGTATGACACCAAGCGACTCAATACACCCCTGATTTTATGTATGACACCAACTGACTCAATGCGGCCCTGATTTTATGTATGATGCCTCAATGCACCCCTGATTTTATGTATGACACCAAGCTACTCGATGTGCCCCTGATTTTATGTATGACACGAAGCGACTCAGGGCGCCCCTGATTTTATGTATGACACCAAGCAACTCAAGGCGCCATCCTGTACTTGTATTTTGTTCAGGGAGCTACAATACACATGGGCAAGTCTGGCAGTATTGAGATAGCCAGGATCATGCATGGAGGCGCCGCAGACAGAAGTGGTATGTTCACAACTATGTGTTTGCAATGGTGGTGGTGGTCCTTATGTTTGGTGACTTTAACCGTGGTACATTTTAGCACCCTTTCAGCTTTAGGGTCTCCTAAAAGCATGAGTCCCTGCCTGGCAGGGTTTTCAACATACCCAATCATGCCATCATGACAAATCATAGGCAGCGACAGCACCCAGTCAAATTAGTTTTAAAATATTCAACAGCTTACATGTATAGTTTTCTGGAAATTGATAGTCAGGAAGTTCAGGAATCGATTGATCCCAACACGAGCAAGGTGTGGGTGGAGCTTAGCTAGAGATGGGCGTGGCATAGTTAAAACAGGAAAGATCCATTGAGTACGATGTCATATACTTGAGTGACAGATCGGATCCCCCTATTACCCGGCTTCATGTTATTACAGAATGCAGATTTATATTTACTTCAGTAAATGTTCCAATTTTATTTTTTTGGTTCAGGTTTTTATGCAGTATGCATCTCATTCTTTTCAGGCCTAATCCATCAGGGAGACAAGTTGTTTGAAGTCAATGGAGTTGATGTACAAGGAAAGGCGCCTGATGATCTCGTCAAAATCTTGGTACGTTTGTCTCACCCCGAATAAGATACTTAAATTTATATGCTAAACATATTAAATAACATGCTAAATGGTAGCGGGCCATTAATTTGGACTTTCGTGCATGCGTGTGTGTGTGCATGCGCACATGTTGTTATTACACCACAAAAACATCCATTACCGTTCAATCAGTACTTGCTAAATCATTATCTGCATTTAGCTACCAGAATAAGATTTTTATGCTTGCATACACTCCTTCCCATGCCTATTCCTATAAATATAGACCCTCAACCAGGCTACTGGTTAGGTCCATCTCCAGTATATTAACTGATATAGACTGGCACCAGTCTGTACTCACTCCATAGTGACGCCTGTCACTAAGCGCGCTTGCGCATGCGCACTGGAGCCCAAATAGGAAACAGATTCACTTTTCAATTATTCTGCAAGCAGAACAACTGCACAAATATTGTCAGAAAGTTTTTATAGCTTTGCGCTGTGTCAGCTTACACTTGAAGGACTTCCTCACGCTACGATATGCCTATTATGAAGTCTATCCTCCCAAAATTATGTTTTTGGAAGTATTTCATGGTTATATTGAACTTTATAACTATGTATATAGATGTTACCGGTTTTCGTGGGTTTCGTTTTCATGGTAACAACTTTAACATGCCTAAGTCATCATCATATAAAAACACTCTATTACTCCAGTGAACCGTTAATCATTTTGAGTTAAAAGAAAAAATAGTGCTTTACAAGGAATTACATTTATTTCCCTATGATAGGAAGCAATCTTGAATTTGAATTTTCCGGCCTTTCTTTGAAAGGCGTTTGCATGTTTTTAGACTCCTTTTATCGAAATTCTATGCTGTATGCTTCTTTCGTAATCTTTTTTCGTTTTTTAAGAGTGTTTTATCGACCGATAAATCAAGTGCACGTCCTCTATCTGTGAACGAGTTCACTCTGTGGAGTATGGAGGACATTTCTGTTTTAAGTGCACTACGTGTACCCCCACATCGATGTGCGGGTTTTGCATAAGGTGGTCTGCGTTCGTATCTAAGGTTTATTTTAAGGATTATTCATCCTTACAGCACTGGTCGTCCTTCCCCTTCCTCCGTTGCTAGTAGACAAAAGTTGTGTCCTTTGCAATATTCTAATATGTCTAATCCAGCAGCAACGGAGGTTTTTTTATTTCCGGTGAATTCAGAAGCAGTGATAGCTTTATTTGCGAGATTTGAATCCTTCGCTGCATTTTTGACTAAATCTTTAGACGAAAGAATATCTTCTGCCATCATGGAGGCCAAGAAACAGGAAGTTTCTTCTGATTCCGACGATAGCAAATGGGGGAAACCGATTCCTCTAACATCAATGCAAGTATTCAGGTCTCCTAAGCAGAAGTCTAGAGTGACTAAGCTCTTGAAGGTGGGCTCGTGTAGTGCACTGGGTCAAACCCACATTAGAATTGAGGGTGACGGGCATAACCCTCAAGCCATGGTGGCAGAGGCTGAGGCTGACGTCCATAAGCCTGGTGCTTATGCTAATGCCAAAATAAATTTTCGGTCATACCGGTCATCAAGATTCTTCATAGGTCGTCTATAGCTATAGTCCGCAATCTAGTTTTGCTAGTTCTTCCGGTTCCGTTCTACTTCCGTTCCGTCCGTTTCTGGTTTGTCTTCCGGTTTTGCAGGACATCCGGGTCTTCAAAATCCAGTTCTTACTTCCGTTCTGATCGTTTCCGGTATTACTAATAAGCTCCTCCGACTTCCGCTTCCGGTTGGGATGTACTTCCGGGCTAGTGAATGAATTAAGAATAAAGAGCAATTAATTAGAGCAAATAAGCTCTCGAAGGTGGGCTCGTGTAGTGCACCGGGTCAAATCCACATTAGACTTGAGGGTGATGGGCATAACCCTGAAGCTGTGGTGGCGGAGGCTGAGGCTGACGTCCATAAGCCTGGTGCTTATGCTAATGCCAATGTCTTAGATCAGTTGTAGTGGATTCAGGTCCTCAGGACAGGGGTTACTTCCGTTTCCGGATCTGCCTCCATTTTTTCCGTGTCCGGCCTGGCTTCTGGTTTGCGTATTTCCGGTTCCTATGCTTATTCTGGTTTTTTAATGTACATCCGGGTTCAGTTTCCGGTTGTATTCTTCCGTTTTGCGCACTTCCATTTCCTATTTTTACACTTCCCGATTCGTACATCCGGGGATAGGGTCATTACCGGTTTTCATGGTGTTCTATGATTAACTTCCAGTTCTGTCTTCCTTTTTTGGATTTCCGGTGATAGCTCTTACTGAGATTCCAGGGTTTTTTTTCCTAGGATCTAGTCATCATTCTGTCTAAGAGTTAGTCTTATTTCAGTAAGTGCTTTTAAAATCGGAATGTTTAGTCGCTGAAAATATTAATTCCGAGACATTGCCAGTTTTGAAGTCTCTCTTGGAATTGTGGATATTCAGCATTTATTCTTTTATCAGTGAAACATTTCAACGTAATTAAAGACTCTTCCAACTGGTTGCCGGATGGGTTTTTTGTTGCAGTCGATAAGTCAGTCTGTATTCTACGCATTATCGCTAGATGTCGCAATTAAAATTAATTTTTAATTTCATCCAACTTTAGATGGCCAGCTGTCTCCGGGCCGTTCAGCCTTTTTTCGCCCTCTTTTTTCCTCTTATGTCGGCAGGTTGACATATTTATTTTAACCCAGGAATTAATTTCTTGAGGAAAATTCCTGTTTATAGCGTAATTCTTAGTCTAATTCTGACAGGCGCTGAAAGGAATAGATTCAGTAGTGGTTTCATAGGGAAGAGAATGGCTCTAAAATTAATGATTACAAGAGCAGGAAAACACTGAGAATAGAGAAATAAGATTAGGGTGAAGGAAGAAGGAATAAAAGCCGAGTTTTTTCTTCTGCCTTGTCAGAGTCATGGTTTAGGTAAGTCTTTTTGCCTAGATTTTATATCGCCTCTGGTTTTCAGCGTTTTGTTTCGTGATTCATCCCATAGTGTTTAATCATAATGTAGTATTAGTGTTTTGTGTATTTAACATCCAGCTGTTTCCGGGATTCATTATCATTCTATCAATCATTCCTTTTTATTAGCATATCAAACTCAATGACTTCCGTCTTTACAAGATGATAATATTGGTTCTAAGCCTTTAATAATAATGGCTAAAGATAAGTATAAGTCTCTTCCTTCATCCTCTGCCCCTTCTCATTCTAAAGTTTTCTTCTAGTCATGTTCTCCTTCCTCTCTCTCTCTCTTCCTTCTTTTTTCCCTCCTATGGCTTTTTTCAGTATTTCTTCTATCAATCCTCTCCTGGGATCTTCTGGTCCTGTTCTTTCCTCTTCATCTTCCATTCTTCTTAATTCCTCTCTTCCTCTTCTTCCTCTTTTGATCATCTTGATCCGATTGTTTCTGTCATTCTTTCTTTTGAGCTTGAGTTTCTAATTGTTGATTAAGGTCTGGTTTTCTCATTCTTTTCTGTTTTTAAGGGATTCGTCCCTTGTTCATTCATTCATGTCAGCTTTTTTCTCTATTCTTTCCATGTCCTCTGGTCAGGATGTTGTATCTGTTCACATTCCTTCTGATCAATCTTTTTCCTTTTCTGATTCTTTACAGTTTTCTTCTCTTCTAGCTTCCAAGAGGCCTTGCTCTCCTCTTTCCATTTGAACTGTTGATTCTATGGCTTCTGGTGACTTCTCATCTTTTTTCTTTTCCATCTCCTAATCCTTCTCTATTCTTCTATTCCCTAGTTGGTCAGGGCTGATGAGATTTTGTCCAGTCAGGGTCTCTTCGGATGACTGGTCCCTGGCTCACTGGTGGATTGCTTAGACTCTTTCTCTTCCTTGTAAGGATTAGTTTTCTATAGTCGTTCCTTCTTTTGTGTCAGCTCTTTCCTCTTCTAATTCTTCTTTCTTGTCTCCTCCGGTCTTTTCAATTGACAATTTGGTCATTATCATGTTAATTTTTTTTGTGAATTATGTTAATTCTAAGGAATTTATACATACATGAGAGCGTTCAGCTTAGGGTAGGTTTTCCTACCCTGTCATTAAACCTTAGTAAAATGATCTCTATTCACTCTGAAACATTCAAATCTGCATTAATTTTATTTTAACAAGGGGGTATGTCATGATTAAATATCATGATTCTTACTCCCAAGTCAAGATGGAGACCATCTCCCAGATCATTTCCAGTCTAGATCAGGGTATGTGGTCGTTTCCATCGACCAAAATGACGCCTTCTTTCATGTTTTCAGAAATTTTCACCATCGTTCTATCCATCTCCACGTTTATATAGATGATTGGTTAGTAAAGTAAGTCTTCTTCAATTCTCTCAGGAATTCTTCCAGAGGTTTGCAGTCTGACATGCAACCTTGGGTGGATTTTAAATCTAAAGAAATCAAGCCTAGGTCCCTCTAAAATCTTCACGCATCTAGGCGTTTCTTTCGATCTGGCCCAGGGTCTAGTCTTCCCCTCATATCCAAGAATAGAGGTTTTATCAGTGGAAATGGAAATCCTGTCTTCTTCCATGGTCTGAGCAAGACTTCTGCTAAGAGTGATAGGTTTGATGGTCAGCGTGGAGAATGTTATTCCATGGGTGGCGCTGATGAGAAGACCCTTCCAAATGTATTTAATGTCCCTTTGGAAGCAGTCGGTTCACTCTATTTACCATCAGATTCCCATCAGAGAACACTTGATTCCTCTTCTAGATTTTTGGAAAGACCGTTCTCTGCTTCTGATGGGTGTTCCACTGGTAAAGTCCTCCCCTCAGGCGATTGTCTTCAACGACGCTTCTCAGGAGGGATGGGGAGCGGTCTGGGACTCCCTGTTGGTTTCCGGTCTTTGGTCCCTGGAGGAGTCGACAGCTCATATCAACATTCTGGAATTGTGTGCTGTCAAGAAGGCTCTCCTTTCATGGTCAGATCTTGTGATAGGTCTCAAAGTCTCGATTCGGTCGGACAATTCGACAGTGGTCTCTTATATCAACAGGCAGGGGGGTACAAGGTCATCCCTCCTTTGTCTAGAAGTGTGGAACCTTCTCTTATGGTGTCGCAAGAATCAGATTCTTCTAGTGTCTCCTCATGTCCCAGGCAGTCAGAATTTCTTGCAGACCAACTGTCACGTCCCAGCAAATTCGCCTGCACAGAGTGGCAGTTAAAGAGGTCAGTTGTCAAAGCGATTTTCAGTCTTATGGATCGTCCTCTGGTAGATCTGTTTGCGACATCTCTGAATCCTCAGATCTCCTCTTACATGTCCCTTTTTCCGGACAGTCAAGCCCTGGCGGTGGATGCCCTATCTCAGTCCTGGACAGGAATGTTCATCTATGTGTTCCCTCCAACGATTTTGATTCCATTAGTTGATTCTCTAGATAAGCATGGTTTTTGCTTTTTCACCCAATAAAAATTGCCAATCACTCACTTAATTTTTAACATCATGAGTACTGAAATAGAAAATCACCCTATTAATTTCAGTTCTCTTGCTAATAATGTATAATAACTCATTTAAATTCCAAAGAATCCAATTTACAAAATTTCTAAGAGTGAATCACCCAATTATTGAAAAGCTTATCTAGAGCTCTGGTTAGTGTTGAAGAATGTCAAAGAACAAATCTGCGAGATTCTTTTATAGCTCCTTTTGGCCAAAGAGGATTGGGTTTGTAGACCTTCTAGGTCTCCTGGTAGACTTCCCTCATCTTCTTCCATTCTCCCAGGATCTTCTGTCTCAAGTAAGAGGTCTTTGTCTTCATCCAAACCCAGAAATCTTCAGTCTGTGTGTTTGGAGAATATCGAAACTAAAGTCTACGAGAATAACGTTTCTTCAAGATCTCCAGTAATTATCGATTCTTCCAGAAGAGAGTCGAACCGCAGAGTTTACAAGTGTCGACTTAAAATCTCTGGAGAATGGTGTTCAGACCAAAGTCTCGTGCTCGATTCTGTTTCTATTCCCCGGGTATTAGACTTTTTTAACATATCTCTCTTTGATTCCTTCCAATTATCAGCTGATTCGGTTAGGGGATATAGATTTTCTCTGGCATCTTCTCTTCCTTGCCTTCTGTATGCCGATGTCAAGGACACTAAGACCTTTAATAGTTTTTAGTAGAGGTCTAGGCAGTATTCGTCCTCCGAAAGTTAAGCCGTTACCTTCATGGAACTTGGCTTTGGTTCTTCAAGTGCTGGCAGGCCATCATTTTGAACCTCTTTCCTCTATTAGTATTAACAGCCTCTGCTAGAAGGCATTCATAATTCATGGTTTTTCTGCTGAAAGGGAGAGATTTATACTTTCAGGAGACGGTTTAGTTTTAATCCCAGAAATTCAGTCTAACCGGTTTCCTGCTAGTCCGATCATTTAAAACTCATTATCGTCTTTTTCGCCTTCCGATAAACTCTGGTGTCCTGTTAGGGCATTAAGATTGTACAAGCAGCGATCTGATTTCAAAAGATTTTATTCCGTCCCTTTTATGGTTTTCTTATGCGGAAGAGTTAACTAAGCCGGTCTCAAAGTTTACGATATCCTGATGGATTTGGGAGACGATTAAGCTTTGTTACGAGATTGCTACTCCGGAACAAATTAATCTCTCCCATATTAAAGCTCATGATGTTAGAGGAATGGCTTCCTCTTTTGCACTTTTTGCCGGTTCATATTTAGATGAAGTCATGCAGGTTGCAGGATGAAAATCTGAATCGTCTTTTACAACCTTTTATCTGAAAGATCAGAGTGCAGCAGCCTCCTTCTTTCGTAATATGATTTTAACCAAAATAGCTGAAAACCATTTACCAAGCAATTCTCACCATTTTTGTTAAGACTGGGTGAGAAATGGTGAGAGTTTATTTTGGTTTTTATTTATCTCTAAGTTCAAATTTTCCTTATTTGATAATCACGGTGTGATTGATTAAAATGCACTATTATATGGTTATTAACATTTGGATAAGATTGGTTTGATTTTTATCCTTGTTTGTTGATTCTCAAATCGCCTCCCACCTAATGTTTTAAGTGGGGAACTGACAAAATCTATGGGTTTAGCAAGTAGTGATTGAACGGTAATGGATGTTTTTGTGGTGTAATAACAACCCCCCAACAGACCCCCCTTGTGGGTTGGTCTGTTGTTTTATTAACCACTATAAAAACATACTTACCATTCAATCACTATGACCCTTCCTCAGCCACCCCGCATGGAATTGATTTGAGAATTTGCCTATAATATTTGGCACTTAAATTCAGAAAAGTGAATCTGTTTCCTAATTGGGCTCCAGTGCGCATGCGCAAGCGCGCTTAGTGACAGGTGTCACTATGGAGTGAGTACAGACTGGTGCCAGTCTATATCAGTTAATATACTGGAGATGGACCTAACCAGTAGCCTGGTTGAGGGTCCATATTTATAGGAATAGGCATGGGAACGAGTGTATGCAAGCGTAAAAATCTTATTCGGGTAGCTAAATGCAGATAATTGATTTAGCAAGTAGTGATTGAATGGTAAGTATGTTTTTATAGTGGTTAATAAAACAACAGACCAACCCACAAGGGGGGTCTGTGGGCAGATTTAAGAAATGTTCTGTTGAATGTTTTCGACTTAATTTAGACAGCAATGGCTTCCAATCAAATTAAGTCGAGAATATTCAACAGTAAGGTTTATTTGGTTTTAAATATTGTTAAGTTAAGAGCTGTACAGAGATGAAGACTATCATCAAGTCACTCTATAGAACACCTCAATCAGAAGATGCCTACCATCATCTCTCGAGGCCAGAGCAAGTGACCATTTTTCATCTCAGAACTGGACACAACAGACTAAACCAAAACATGTACAGGCGGTTCCACCTTACGACATCGCCCGCTTGTCCTTGTGGAGAAGCAGAACAGACCACAGAGCACATGCTTCAATGTTGCAGTACGTATCAGCTGCTGAGAGAAGAGATCTGGCCTTTGTCAACCTCTTTTCTTGAAAAGCTGTATGGGCCTGTGGAAGAACTGCAGAAAACCACATATTTCATCTTAAGAACGGCTCTCCAAGTGTGATACCATTGATCGAAAAGAAGAAGAAGAAGAAGAAGAGCTGTACCATAGAAGATTGTGTTGCTGCAGATGGGGTTTTGCATTGGGGCGGTGACAGGATGTGTGTTGTTGCTGTGTAAATGGTCACAATCGTTGATTGTTGGTCTTGTCTTATTTCAGACTGCCAGCTCAGGAACTGTGATGCTCAAACTGGCCCCTGCTGATCAGCATGCTGACAATATAGAGGGCAGGGTGAGTGAGAGAGGAGAGGGAGAGAGAGGAGTGGGAGGAGAGAGAAAAAGAGCAAAAGTGTGAGAGAGGGAGGAATGAGATGGAGGAGAGAGAGGGTGAGTGTGAGAGAGCGAGAGGAAGGAGAGTGTGAGCGGGAGGAGAGAGCGGGAGAGTGTGAGAGCGAGAGGGAGGGGAGAGGGAGAAGAGAGGGAGAGTCAGAGGGAGGAAGGAGAGGAGAATGAGAGATAGGGGGAGTAAGAGAGAGAAGAGGGAGGAGAGAGGGGGAGTGAGAGAGAGGAGAGGAGAGAGAGGGGGAGTGAGAGAGAGAGAGAGGGGTGGTGAGAAAGAGGGGGAGTTAGAGAGAGGAGATGGAGGAGAGATGGGGGAGTTAGAGATAGGAGAGGAAGGAGAGGAAATGAGGGACTAGGAAGAGCGAGGGAGGGAGAGAGATGGAGAGGGAGGGGAAGAAAGAGAAATAGAAGAGTGATAGAGAGAGGGAGGGAGAGAGATGGAGAGGGAAATGAGGAACTAGGAAGAGCGAGGGAGGGAGAGAGATGGAGAGGGAGGGTGAGAAAGAGAAATAGAAAAGCGATAGAGAGAGTAAGGGAGAGATGGAGAGGGAGGGTGAGAAAGAGAAATAGAAAAGCGATAGAGAGAGAGAATAAGGGAGGGATGGAGAGGGAGGATGAGAGAGGGGATGAGATGGGGAGAAAGAGCAGGCAAGAATGGAAGGAAGGAGAGATGTGAGCCAGTGGATAGGTGGGAAGATGAGTGACTGAGTTCGCTGGTAGCATGCTGGCATGAGTGGGTGGATGAGTGAGAGGATTAGGGATGATAGCTGGGTAATGATGCATAGGACGATGACAGTGATAATCAGTATATATATATCAGTTATATTTTTGTTTACAGGTACATTATATATGTTTTTAGTCTTTTTACCCGGACTTAAATGTATGTCTTTCTGATTATAGCTCTGTCTAGTGCTATATTCTTGTTCAGTAGCCCTGGAGCCATCAGATTTTCATGTCTTTGTTTAAATTTATCCGTAATGATACATGAATGAAAGTAAATCTAGCTAATTTCTATAATCTTTGCCAGGAGCAGGATTTATTTAGAGAATGAAACCTACTTATTCCACACCACTTATGCGGTCTAGAACATCAATAGAAGGATCCATCGCTAGCTATGCCCTGCCCCTTTCTAGTTAAGCTCTGCCCATGTTTTGTCTGTGCTGGAATCAATTTCTATACTCTGAAGCCTGAATTCCCCAGAATCACAATTGCAAGCTAGCCATATGTGTAAGATGTTGAATATTTTGAAACTAATTTAACTGGATGCTGTTGCTGCCTATGGCAGCACCAGCACCTAGTCATATTAGCTGCAAAATATTCAGCAGAATGCTTATTGAAATGTAAATCCTCTAAATATGTACAATTCATACTCTATTATTCAATGTTAATGACAGAGCTAGATACGTCATTCATTATACATTATGATTGTCAGCCTACCTGTGTCATAATTGATTATGACATCATATACGTGAATGACAGATCAGATCTATCCATTGTAACCCAGGTTATTGAATATATATATTTGAATTGACAAACATATTATCTAGATTATTTTTTGTGAGGATTTTAAATTCTGAATGATAAAAGAGAACAGGCTAGAAACAAATATAAAAATCTCACATACAGTATATGTGTTTTGATTTTACTTCAATTATGTTCCTGCTGATTATTTTGAAAATGATTTGACTGAAACAACTTTCAGTCAAATCATTTTCAAAATATTCATCATGTGAAATTTTTATGTTTGTTTTAGCCTGGTCTCTTTTATCATTCAGAATTTAAAATCCTCACAAAAAATAATCTAGATAATATGTTTGTCAATTCTGATCTGGTTGGTGGTGACTGTTTCTATTTTCAGACACGATTACGAGCCTTGTTCGATTATGACCCATTCTGTGATTCTTTTAATCCGTGCCCAGAAGCAAGTCTGGCATTCAGGAAAGCAGATATTCTACACGTAGTTAGTCAACACGACCCCCTCTGGTGGCAGGCTCACAAGGAGGGTGACAGCATCAAACGAGCGGCTTTGATACCGAGTCGTCTTCTCCAGGAGAGGTAAGACGCTAAGTATGACCACTGTTTGCTGTATGATTTCATTTATCCCCTTGAACCTCAAACGTGTTCGAGAAAATTTCTTATTTCTCATAGAAAATGTCCATTTGAAGATCAATGCAAGACTATTTTTGAAAATTTACCACTGGAATGACTGGCTGTTACCGAGCCAGTCATTCCAGTGGTAATTAAAAAAAAAATAGTCTTGTTTCCCTGCAAATGGACATTTCACAAGACCACTACAGAAGCTATTTTTGGCTGGCTTGAGTGTTAAAGGGTTAATCGCTTCAAGGTAGAGGCAATGATTTTCTGTTTTAACTAGAATCAAAACAAATTCACGGAATTGACAAATTGGTGTCGGAAAGTGTTTTTGCCACTAACATTCATGCATAAAATCAAAAGATGAAAGATGGGAAAATTATTTGCAATTTTTATACCCCGGGCAGAAAATTTGGTGGGGTATTATGTAATGGCGCCATCTGTCTGGGCGGGCATGCGGGCGGCAGAGTAGTTTCCAGATGATAACTCAAATACCGTTTGCCGGATCGCATTGAAACTTCATAGGGTGGTTGGACTAGGTCTGGGGAAGAAACCTATCGAAATTGACAATGATCCAAAATTCAAGATGGCCGCCAGCCACCAGTGGCCATCTTGAAATTTGATTTCCGGATGATAGCTCCGTTGCCGTTTATCGGATCGCTATGAAACTTCATAGATAGGTTGGTTCGACTACCTCTGGGAAAGAAACCTATCGAGATTGACAATGATCCGAAATCCAAGATGGCCGCCAGCCACCGGTGGCCATCTTGAAAATTGGTTTCCAGATGATAACTCTGTTACCGTTTATCGGATCGCTTTGAAACTTCATAGAGTGGTTGGACTAGGTCTGAGGAAGAAACGTATCGAAATCGACAATGATCCGAAATCCCAGATGGCCGTCAGCCATGGGCTGCCATCTTGAAAGTTGGTTTCTGGATGATATCTCCGTTACCATTTATCGGATCACTTCCTAGGGTCATTGGAATGTCTGGTGAAGAAACTTATCAAAATTTACGATAATCCAAAATCCAATATGGCTGCCAGTCAGCAACAGCCATCTTGAAAATTGGTTTCCGGACGATACCTCATTGACCATTTAACGGATTGCTTTGACGCTTCATAAGGATGATTGGTCTGATGGGTCTGAAGAAGAAATAAATATTTTCTAATAGCTCTCATTCATCGGTTTATCGTCATGGCGGGGTATTATGCGCCATTTGCGGAGCTCTTGTTTTTAAATGGACCTATGGCTAATAATTTTGAAATGTTTGTGTGAATCCTTGCATGCACGCGTGCCTGTGTGCGCATGCATGTTTGCGTTTGTCTGTGTCAACCACCAGATCTTATTATCTTCAGTTTTATATTATTTCTAATCAATTATATTGATTCTCATATCATTAAAATCTAATTAATTTTACATCCTGAATTCTACAGCCAGTCATTCCAGTGATCAATTTCCAAATATAATCTCTTGGTCTGCTAATGGACATTTTCTATGAGAAAATTTAGATTGTCTTGAACTAATTTAAGGATTAGAAGGTTACAGAATGCTATGCAATGGCGTACAGTACGGCTCAGAAATAACTTATCATGTTTCCAAAACAAAATAAAATGTACTGTTAAATATTTTGAACAGGATTGGATTGGAAGAAAACAATGTCTTCGAATCCAATCTATGAATCCAGTTTTAGCTATGCCCTAGCTAGCCTGCCGATCTCTAGCTAAGTTCCACCCACGAATTGCCCATGTTGGATCAATCGATCCTCTCTGACTATCAATTTTCAGAAAACTATACAGGTAAGCTGGTGACTATTTTGAAACTAATTTGACTGGGTGCTGTTGCTGCCTATGGCAGCACCAGTGGCCAGTCAAATTAGTTTCAAAATATTCAATAGCATATTTATTAAATAGTAAAGATATACGATTCGTACAACAATGGTTTGTTCATCATCAATTAAGCATTCGTGACAAACTTATCTACGTCAATCATTACATAATTGATTATGATGTCATCCTACACATCATATAGTTGATTATGACATCATGTGATTGATGGATAAACGGGAACTCTACATTATTATTCAAAATATTCAACAGACCATTTCTTATATCGTGTTCAATACTGTACTAACTAGCATGTATGCTTTTTTGTTTTGAAAACATGTTAACTTATTTATGAGCTGTACGGTATAAGGTTACTTATGTAATAAATAATGTATTAACCCTTTAACACTCATATCAGCCAAAAAACGGTGTCTGTGAAATGTCCATTTGCAGACCAAGAGAAGACTATTTTTGAAAGTTTGCCACTGGAATGACTGGCTCCATAACCGAGCCAGTCATTCCAGTGGTAAATTTTCAAAAATAGTCTTCTCTCGGTCTACAAATGGACATTTTCTGTGGAAAAATTGAGATTTTTAATAAAAATTCAAGGGTTAAAGGGTTAATTATGTGTTTGTAAGATTACTGTATGTAGCATTAATTTTCAGGAGGCATATATTGAAGGATGATAATGATAATGAAGATGGTGATATTGATGATGTGGATCTAGAAAAGAAGGAGGTATCAGGTAATATGTAATGTTGTATTCTCTATTATTTGGAATGATTAATTGAACACTAACTCTTTCACCAATGAATTCCCTGTATCTCATTTTCAAAGGTACCATACAGGAAAACTTGAATATTTTGAGATTACTTTGACTGGAAGCCGTGGCTGCCTCAGGAAGCAACGGCTTCTAGTCAAATTAATTTCAAAATGTGCACCAGAATAAGTTTTATCTTGTAAAGAATTTACTTTTTCTGGGATTTGTCCATGATAGGGTTAATGGTAAAAGTTGCTCAAGTTTTTTTTTGTAGATACGTTTTGTTCGCAGACCAAGGAACATTTATTTTTTATAGAACGTACCATTGGAATGACTGCCTCTCTTCTCACTAGTTATTCATTCCAGTTGTGCAATTTATAAAGTTTCGAAAGAACACTCCAGAAGCCTTTTCAGTCCGGCTTAACTATTAAATCGTTGAATAGGGAGGGGCCTAATGTAAGCGTTGTTTCACAATCCACAGTCATATGGGTCACTAAATTTGGTTAAATTCTGCCAAACAATTTTGGCGAAGATAACCGGATGGGTGGATTGCTGCGATAATATCCCACCATTTTCTCAAAGCATGTCGGGATAATTAGTGTCTTATTCTATATTAGATAATCATCTCAGCATATTACCATCAGTTATAAATCACTCTACAGTAAGTTAACATGTTTTAAGCGACCACCTAAGATGGTCTTCTGAATTGTACAAGGCCTTGCTATAGAATATGGGCTTTGAAGCTAATATGATATGTTGCGGTGACCATTTCACCAATGAATTACACATATCTCATTCTCAAGGCAACCATGCAAATTTAATATTTTGAAATTAAGTGTTAAATTAATTTTAAAATATTCAACGAATAAGTTTCTTATCGTAAAGATTTACTTTTTCAAGGATTTGTTGGTGAAAGGGTTAAGACAATTTGGATTTCAACCACCTGTCTTAAAGGACCACCATCTTTCAGCTCCAAAAGGCAGGTGGTCTCTCGAGCTAAGTTTGACCACGGCCAGACATGATACGTAATTCTGTTCATTTTTTGTTGTTTGTCTATGATGATGATGATGATGATGATGATGATGACGGTGGTGGTAGTGCTGACGATGATGATGATGATGATGACGATAGTGGTGGTAGTGCTGATGATGATAATGATGATGATGATGATGATGACGATGGTGGTGGTGGTAGTGCTGTTGATGATGATGATGATGATGATGATGATGATGATGATGATGATGATGATGATGATGATGATGATGATGATGATGATGATGATGGTGGTGCTGCTGCTGCTGATGATGGTGATGGTGGTGGTGGTGGTGCTGGTGCTGGTGGTGGTGGTGGCGTTGATGATGATGACGGTGGTAGTGGTGGTGGTGCTGCTGCTGCTGATGATGATGATGATGGTTGTTGTTTTTTCTCCAGATGGCTTACCTGCACGTTTAGGTCAGATAAGTCAATGTCTCCATCCTCATCTTGTACAGGTGAAGAAACTGAAGAAGATGATGTACTACGTGATGCAGAGTCCCAGTGAGTGTGTGTATTTCAATTTACTGCTACTTCTATAATTATATAATTAGCCATTTAACCCTTTAACACTCATACCAGCCAAAAATTACATCTGCAGTAGCCTTGAAAAATGCCCATTTGCTGACCAAGAGAAGACTATTTATGAAAATTTATGACTGGAATGACTGTCTCGATAACCAAGCCAGTCATTCCAAGAGTAAAATTTTCAAAAATATTCTTCTTGGTCTGCAAATGAGCATTTTCTATGAAAAAATTGAAATTTCCTTGAACAAATTCGAGGGTTAAAGCGTTAATAATTAAGACAGACAAGAAAAGACTTTTGAAAATTTACCACTGGAATGACTTGCTCGTTAACGTAACCAGTCATTTCAGTGGTAAATCTTAGATTTTCTTGACCAATCTTGGCCTGTAACAGACTAATTACAAGTACTCAGAGAAATCTGAGTCTCGCCATCAAAGCCTTTTCAGTGACCTTGACTGTTAACCTTTTGAAAAGAAAATCAAGAAAATTCTCCGAAACCCAACAGGCAACCTTCCACCCATGTGTGTTGGATATCCCAGCAATAGAATTTGCATTATCACGGCAGATAGCAAGGACTAATGCTATTTTCTCGCTACACATCATGGTGACACCAATTTCAATGGACATTTCCAGTTTTAGCTTTGCCCCGCCCATTACTGTCTAAGCCCCACCCACACATCTCTCAATCCCTGAACTAAATTTTCAGAAAACTATACAGGTAAGCTGTTGACTATTTTGAAACTAATTTGACTGGTTTAACTAATTTGCCAATGGCAGCAACAGCGCTCAGTCAAATTAGTTTCAAAATAGTCAACGGAATGTTTATTAAATGGTAAGGACAGACAATTTGTACAACGTGTTGGACTATTAAGCGTTACAAATAGACTATTTTGAATCATTCATGATGTCATGATTATGGCGTCATCCTACATGTCACATATTTAATTATGACATCATATGACGGATGGATAAACTTGGAAAAGTCCATTATACATCATGTACATTTAATTAGCTGAATTTTGAAGTAGTCTATCAACACCTGTTTCTAACATAGTAGATATCTCCTACAGGGATAAATAAATGACGTTTTTATGTGTATATATTTGCAGTATATGACGCTGATGAGGTGATAACATATGAAGAGGTAGATCTTTACTTGCCAAGCAATGGAATTTTTCGTCCAATTATCCTTATAGGTTTGTACCTAATGGACCTTTCCAGCTTTTGCTAAGACACGCCCACTGCCAACTAAGCTCCACCCACACCTCGCTCGTGTTGGGATCAATCGATCCCTGAACTCCCTGACTCAATTTTCAGGAAACTATACAGATAAGCTGTTAAATATTTTGAAACTAATTTGACTGGATGCTGTTGATGCCTATGGCAGCAACAGCGCCCAGTCATATTAATTTCAAAATAATCAACAGAATCTTTATTAAATAGTAAAGATATACATTTCGTGTAACAATGCAGAGTCCGTCTTCACATATGCATTCATGATGTACTTATCTGCGTCATTGGTTATAATGTCATTCTACACATCACACAGTTAATTATGATGTCATATGCTGGATGGATAGAGTGGAAGTGGAGATGGTCTATCTCCGGTGCTTTTCACCTGCTACCTTGCTGCCGCATTGAAATCTGTGCAGGAAAGTTCTACAAGCCCAAACTCCCCCCTTCCCCCCAGGTCAATACGGGGCATGCTGCTAGAGATGACGTATGCCGATGATGTGGACGTCATAGACGAGGAAAAGAAACCCCTTGACAAATTTCTCCCAATAGCTGCAAGCAAACTAAAAATTGAGAATCTCTATGAATGAATCCAAAACAGAGTTCACCCACATATACCTATCGACAAAGCATGAAACTATAGAAAATGACGACCCACTTCGTGGCGGCGAACCATGGAGGAAAAGTAAAATCCTGGGCTCACTGCTTTGCAGTACTGCTGACATTTCTGCATGCTGCGTCATGGGTAACATAGCTTTCCAGTCTTTCTGGAAGCTATGGATTCGTAGATCAAAGATGCCCTTGATAAAGAGGCTAAGTTTATACAATGCAACCTGTGTATCCTTGATGCTGTATAACTGTAACAGCTGGGCAGCTCCAAAGGCAGCTCTAGACAAACTCAATGCCTGCCACTGCAGCCACCTATGCACCATCACTGGACACCGATGGCTAGAGAGCATAATTTCCAGTGATGCACTATACAAGATGTGCTAAGGATGCCAGAAGAGACACCAGCACAGAGAGCCTTGGAATTCGCCTTACTCGGAGCCAGCAAATACAAAGCCAGGAGAGGATGTCATTGCATAAATCTGCTAAGCATGTCACAAGGTGACCTCAAGAAAGCAGGACTCGGTACACTCAAGTCAAGAATGGACCTGAGGAATCTAAGGATTTCGGCTGAGGACAAGACACAGTGGGCAAAAGCGAAGATTGACTGATTGCAGCTGTAAGCATATTTGCTTAAGCATACTGAAGCCAAAGTTGAACACAAGCCTCTTTATCACGAGTGTATTTGGCACAATACCACCTTGGAGTCAACATGTCAAAGGTGAAGGTCACTGTGACCTCTCTAATACCTAGTTTTTATCAAAACTAACATTTTGTGTTTAGCTCAACTTAGCAGTTTATGTCTCATGTTTGGTTAACCCTGACCACTCAGATGTCAATATTCTATCTTTATACAGTGCCAGTAACAAAGAAACTGGTGTATATTTTTAAACACTTTTAAAAATAAACACCAGATCATCTTTTAATTTGATTTGAAAATTAAAAAATTTGACATCAGGGTGCTAAGAGTTAAGAATACAGGGACGCATCCTTCCTTATAATGAAATGGCACAACACAATCACCTTCATATTGTATCAAAAGGTCAAGGTCAGTGTGATAATGACAAAATACAAGGGTTTTCTTAACAATAACATTTTTGCTTTTACCTTAACTTAGCAGTTCATATCTCATGTTGTGTTAATCATGCTGCACCCAAACTTGGACACTTGCTAATGAGAGGTGATGGGTCAAAAGATCAGTGGTGATGGTCATTGATAAGTGTTTTGATAAGCCTTCTATATATTTATTTTATAGTTGAAGTCAAGCTTCATAGTTCATTGCAACAACACTTCTGGTTGCATTTCTATCAACCAGCTAAACCTGACAAAACCCACTCTATGTTACACTGTAAAGAAACGTTTGAATATTTTGAACAAATTTGACTGGAAGCCATCGCAGCCTATGGCATGGGGTATGACGTATGTCACGGTGATTATCACACAGCAACATCTCCCAATCAAATTAGTTTCAAAATATTCAACAGCTTACCTGTATAGTTACCTTAACAAATTTGAGATTCTGGGAATTCAGTGTTAAAATTGATTAAAATTCTTGTTACAATGGATGTTTCCAGTTTATCCATCAATCATATGATGTCATAATCAACTATGGGATGTGTAGGATGACGTCATAAACAATGGACGTTACCAGTTTATCCATCAATCATATGAAGTCATAATCAACTACGGATGATGTCATACATAATCAATGGACCTTTTCAGTATATCCATCAATCATATGATGTCATAATCAACTACGGGATGTGTAGGATGATGTCATGATCAATTATGTCATGAATTTTGTAGATAAGTACGTCATGAACGCTTACCTGAAGACAGACTAAGCGGTGTTGTATGAATTGTGTTTTTACTATTAAATAAATAAGCTGTTGAATATTTTGAAACTAATTTGACTGGGCGCTGTTGCGGCCATAAATATTTAACAGCTTACCTGTATAGTTTTTTGGAAATTGATTGTCAGGATGTTCAGGGATCAATCGATCCCAACACGAGCGAGGTGTGGGTGGAGTTTAGCTAAAGATGGCCAGGGCATAGCTAAAGCTGGAAAGGTCCATTGCGTGGAGCTTAGCTAGAAATGTATGAGCCATATGGGTGGTTGGGTGGGTGGTAAGTAAGTGGGCCTGGACGTGTTTTATTATTGCTTATTATTCCATGCACCATATCTAAATAACAGTTCAATTGATTATATTGTGTGAATGATTGACATCTATTTTAGGTCCTCCAGGAGTAGGTAGGAATGAATTGAAGCGACGCCTCATCGCCAGCAGCCAGGACCATTTTGTTGACATTGTACCATGTGAGTGAGAATAGATCCTTCAATGTGTTTCAAGATGGCTGCCTATGGATATAAATTTGTGGCTTTGCGGTATAGTAATTTATCTCTTTGCCCTTTCTGACCAGGAGACCAAAAACTTGCATAACAATTTAATGGTCAAGCCGGTCAAAACTGACCACTGAAGTGGTCTTGTGAAGTGATTTGCATGCTAACAGATGAATATTTAAAAATTTGTACCACAATGACTGGCTCTATAAATGTGGTAAATTTTCAAAAATAGTCTTCTCTTGGCCCACAACTTGAGATTTGGCCATTAAATTGTTAAGTAATTTGAATAATACATTATGTTATGAAATTCAGGTTTTATAATGAATGTTTCAATCATAGTCGTTTTTCAAAGCAGTATCAAATCGTGAATTAAATTTTGTATTTTGTATCTTCATTTTAACCTATTAACTCTTTTTTGACGAAACTGGCCAAAACCGGCTTATGCAGTGGCCTTAAGGAATGTCAATTTGCAGGCCAAGAGAAGACTATTTTTGAAATTTTACCACAGGAATGGCTGGCTCGATAACGGAGCCAGTCATTCCAGTGGTAAATTTTCAAAAATAGTCTTCTCTTCATCTGCAAATGGATATTCAATAAACAAATTTGTTGATTTTTAATATTAAATTTAGTCATTAAAGGGTTAATGGTCAGGATTGGTCAAGAAGATTATAATTTATGTTTCCTGAATTTCCATTTGCAGGCTAAGAGAAAACAATTTTTGTAAATTTACTACTCAAATAACTGGCTCATTTATTAAGGCAGTCATTCCAATGGTAAATTTTCAAAAATACACTTTTCTTTGTCTGCAAATGGACATTTCTCAATCCCACTGCATAATCTATTTTTGGTTGACTTGACAGTCAATTCAATACTAACTGCTATCGTGGGCATATACCAGTAAGAGGACATGTACATGTCAAGTACAGGTAGCCTCATATTGATCAAACCATCCAAAAATGCCTTCTGCAGTGGCCTTGCGAAATGTCCATTTGCAGACCAGGAGAAGACTATTTTTGAAAATCTATGAGTCGATTAACTGGCTCGATAACTGAGCCAGTCATTCCAGTGGTAAATTTTCAAACAATCTCTTCATCTCTTGGTCAGCAAATGTACATTTTCTTTGAGATGATTTAAACTGAACAAGTTTGAGGGTTAAATGGTTAACATTGAGTATGGCAACCATTGATGCTGTATATGAGTCATAAATTTTGTATTTCCTAAACAATCTCTCAATACTTTTAACCGTCTTACTGCTGAGTTTCTGCAGACAACATATTCTACGGTTCATATCTCTGGACTTGCTAAATATTTTGAAAACAATTCGATTGAAAGTTGTTGGTGGCTAAGCCACCAACAACTTTCAGTCAAGTTGTTTTCAAAATATTTGGCAGGTCAGGAGTTTTTGCTCATTGAAATTATTGTCTGGTGTCTTGCAGCAGCGAGACAGTTAAACATCAACATTTTCCAGTCAAATTGTTTTCTATATATTCAAAGGTTTACCTACTATGTAGACACTGTTATTTCAGGCATTTTGTATCTATTTATGTCACAGATACATCCCGTCCAAAACGAGCTCATGAACAAGATGGCAAAGAATATTACTTTGTGTCTCGAGAAGTCATGGAGAATGGCATCCTTATAGGGAGGTAATATGAGGGTCCTAACATGAATTATGAAGGTCCTAATATGAGGGTCCTGATATGAGGGTCCTAATATGAAATATGAGGGTCCTAACATGAAATATGAGGGTCCCAACCTTAAATATGAGGGTCCTAACATGAAATATGAGGGTCCTAACATGAAATATGAGGGTCCTAGCATGAAATATGAGGGTCTTAGCATGAAATATGAGGGTCCTAAGGGTCCTAACATGAAATATGATGGTCCTAACATGAAATATGATGGTCCTAACCTGAAACATTAGGGTCTCAACCTTAAATATGAGTGTCCTAACATGAAATCTGAGGGTCCTAACATGAAATATGAGGGTCCTAGCATGAAATATGAGGGTCTTGGCATGAAATATGAGGGTCCTAACATGAAATATGAGGGTCCTAACATAAAATATGAGGGTCCTAAGGGTCCTAACATGAAATATGAGGGTCCTAACATGAAATATGAGGGTCCTAACATGAAATATGAGGGTCCTAACATGAAATATGAGGGTCCTAACATGAAATATGAGGGTCCTAAGGGTCCTAACATGAAATATGAGGGTCCTAACATGAAATATGAGGGTCCTAACATGAAATATGAGTGTCCTAACATGAAATATGAGGGTCCTAACATGAAATATGAGGGTCCTAACATGAAATATGAGGGTCCTAAGGGTCCTAACATGAAATATGAGGGTCCTAACATGAAATATGAGGGTCCTAACATGAAATATGAGGGTCCTAACATGAAATATGAGGGTCCTAACATGAAATATGAGGGTCCTAAGGGTCCTAACATGAAATATGAGGGTCCTAGCATGAAATATGAGGATCCTAACATGAAATATGAGCGTCCTAACATGAAATATGAGTGTCCTAACATGAAATATGAGGGTCCTAACATGAAATATGAGTGTCCTAACATGAAATATGATGGTCCTAACCTGAAACATTAGGGTCTCAACCTTAAATATGAGTGTCCTAACATGAAATCTGAGGGTCCTAACATGAAATATGAGGGTCCTAGCATGAAATATGAGGGTCTTGGCATGAAATATGAGGGTCCTAACATGAAATATGAGGGTCCTAACATAAAATATGAGGGTCCTAAGGGTCCTAACATGAAATATGAGGGTCCTAACATGAAATATGAGGGTCCTAACATGAAATATGAGGGTCCTAACATGAAATATGAGGGTCCTAACATGAAATATGAGGGTCCTAAGGGTCCTAACATGAAATATGAGGGTCCTAACATGAAATAAGAGGGTCCTAACATGAAATATGAGGGTCCTAACATGAAATATGAGGGTCCTAACATGAAATATGAGGGTCCTAACATGAAATATGAGGGTCCTAAGGGTCCTAACATGAAATATGAGGGTCCTAACATGAAATATGAGGGTCCTAACATGAAATATGAGGGTCCTAACATGAAATATGAGGGTCCTAACATGAAATATGAGGGTCCTAAGGGTCCTAACATGAAATATGAGGGTCCTAGCATGAAATATGAGGATCCTAACATGAAATATGAGCGTCCTAACATGAAATATGAGTGTCCTAACATGAAATATGAGGGTCCTAACATGAAATATGAGTGTCCTAACATGAAATATGAGGGTCCTAACATGAAATATGAGTGTCCTAACATGAAATATGAGGGTCCTAACATGAAATATGAGTGTCCTAACATGAAATATGAGGGTCCTAACATGAAATATGAGGGTCCTAAGGGTCCTAACATGAAATATGAGGGTCCTAGCATGAAATATGAGGATCCTAACATGAAATATGAGCGTCCTAACATGAAATATGAGTGTCCTAACATGAAATATGAGGGTCCTAACATGAAATATGAGGGTCCTAACATGAAATATGAGCGTCCTAACATGAAATAAAAGGGTCCTAACATGAAATATGAGGGTCCTAACATGAAATATGAGGGTCCTAACATGAAATATGAGGGTCCTAACATGAAATATGAGGGTCCTAAGGGTCCTAACATGAAATATGAGGGTCCTAACATGAAATATGAGGGTCCTAACATGAAATATGAGTGTCCTAACATGAAATATGAGGGTCCTAACATGAAATATGAGGGTCCTAACATGAAATATGAGGGTCCCAACCTGAAATATGAGGGTCCCAACCTGAAATATGAGGGTCCCAACCTGAAATATGAGGGTCCTATCATGAAATATGAGGGTCCTAACATGAAATAGGAGGGACCCAACCTTAAATATGAGGGTCCTAACATGAAATATTAGGGTCCTAACATGAAATATGAGGGTCACAACCTTAAATATGAGGGTCCTAGCATGAAATATGAGGGTCCTAACATGAAATATAAGGGTCCGAACCTTAAATATAAGGGTCCCAACCTTAAGTATTAGGGTCCTAACATGCAATATAAGGGTCCCATATAGCTTTTCTCATCCAAACTAAAAGTCATGGGGAATCCTCTTCTAGATATTGTGGGTACATTTGTACAAAATCTCATAAGACTAATTAGTATCTATTAATCATACAAGATTTTCATTGGTCCCATGGAACCCATTGTTGCTACTTTTGATGTTCCCAAGCTGTATTTCTGGGGGTATATTCCCTCAGAAGAACCCTTATGATAATCACTGGTGGTGGATGATACAGGAACCACAAGGATTCTTTAGTCACTCGGCGTCTCACTGAAGTAATCCATGTATCTAATTAAATTTCACAACTTTAAAAATTATATTAATTCATATGGAATGAAATCATCATATGTTAAAGTTGCATATTCACACCAAAATGCTTGAAAATAAAATTTTTGAAATTATATACTTTTAGAGGCTTAAATTATGTACGCCAATGTAATGTAACAAAATAAATCTTAACATATGATGATTTCATTCCATATAAATACATTTCGTAAGTTTAGTTGTGAATTTGATTTAGAGACTCATGCCTCTAATTCAATTTGACAACTCATATGAAATCATCATATGCTTAGATTTGTTTCGTTTCATTACATCTAGGCGCACAATTTAATCCTCTAATAATATATAATTTAAACAATTTTATTTTTAAGCATTCTGTTGTGAATATCCACCTTTAAGACTTTATTGACCAAATTTGGTAAAGAAAATCATAATATTTCCTTATTGAATGTCCATTTGCAGGCCAAGATAATATTATTTATATACTACTTGAATGACTGGCCCGATCATCATTTAGCAGCGGTAAATTTTCTAAAATAGTATTCTCTTGGTCTGCAAATTGACATTCCTCATGACCACTTCAGAGGTGATTATGGCTGGCTTCAGCATGAAAGGTTAAAGAATAATACATGTACTAGATTCAAAATGGAATGTTTCTAAGTCCACTTATCATACACCATGAATTCATTTGCCATCAAAGGTAATGCATTAAGAGGACTTCACCTCCTCTACCTCCTAGCACTCACTCCCTGATCTATGACTCATGAGAAGAATGTGTCAAATTTAATTTGACTGAAAGAAATTAAAACAGTTAAATAATTTTCTAAATATGTGAAAGTCACAGTTGTTTTGGTTGTGATTCTGGGGACTTTGGTGTGCATATGTACGGAGGTTTGTCAAGGCATGGTAGACGGGTGGTTAGGGACATGAGCGCATAAGTCTAGGTTGGCAGGTTCACCTGCCCATAAGTCTGCCGTATTGTGTCCTTGAGCAAGTCACTTAGCTCTGCATTGCTCCACGGACCCAGCTGTAAATATTTACCTGTGATGATATATATCTATGTGCACCATATCTGGCTGCCGGGCTTGGACTGTCACATGAACAGGGGATGAGATGTATAGATAGCGCTTAGAGCATGCAATCATGTGGAGTTCCGGGCAATATACATCTCTCTGCCAACACAGACACACTTTAAGTGAGATGATTGGTTGTGGTTTTAACATGGTCGACTGGTAATCAACCGGGTGGGGGTTCAAATCTTGCTCGATTTTCAGGCGATCAAGTGGCTGATGAGCAATAGGTTGAATCGTAGTCAATCTCCTTCACTCTTTGTTGCCTCTCTCCACCCAGGATTATAAATGGGTACCAGAGTAAAAACTGGGAAAATTACCAATAATAGCCTGAAATAAAACCAGCCTACATATGGCGTGAATAGGATCTGGAATCAGAGACTCGATAGATGCCAATCAAACCAATAACTTAAATACAGACACGGATGTCAGCTTGTATTCGTCTGGGTGCCAATTTATGTATGATTTAGATATGAGCAGGGGACACACACACACACACACACACACACACACATACCAAAGTTACTGTACACCTATTGCATTTATACTGGTCATATTTGATCGTTGCCTACATGGTTGTGTGTGTTTACAGGTTTGCTGAGCATGGAGAGTACAAGGGTAACCTGTACGGTAGTAGTCTGGAATCCATTATGAAAGCCATCGACTCCGGCAAAGTCTGCGTTCTTTCACCTCATCCACAGGTGTGTTTCTTCACTTTATTGTAAATCACTCAACACTTTAACCCTTGACACTCTGTTGTCAATATTCTATCTTTTACCATGCCAATAGTAAAGAATCTGGTATACATTTTTCAACAATTTTGATGGACGATGTTGCTGTCTTCGACAGCACCATCTTCCACCAAATTTGTTGAAAATGTGCACCAGTTCATCTTTTAATTTAATTTGAAAATTTAAAAATTCTGACATCAGTGTGGTGAGGGTTAATGGTCAGGATTGGCCAAGAAGATTGGCTTTTCTGCTTAATGAATGTCCATTTGGCGGTCAAGTGAAGATTATTTTTAAGGTTTTACCCCTGGAATAACTGCCACGGTTATTGAGACAGCAGTCACTCCTGTGGTGAAATTTAAAAAATATTCTCTTGCCCTGCAAATGGACCTTCCTCAAGGCCACTGCAGAGGCATATTTTGGGCAGCTGGATATTAAAGAATTTAGCGGTTTAATGGTCTTGCCAGCAAAAACTGACCTCTGCTGTGGTCTTGAGGAATGTCTGTTTACAGAGCAAGAGAACTATTCAATGCATTTTAATGGTCAAGCCGGCTAAAACCGGCCCCTGTTATGTTCTTGTGGAATGTCTATTTACAGGTCAAGAGAATACAATTTTTGAAAATTTATCTCTGCCAGTTATTCCAGTAATAAATTTTCAAAAATAGATGGATATTTAAATTTTCTTGACCAAATTTTACCATTAAAGGATTACTGCCCTTTAATGGTCAAACTGCCAAGACACGGCTGATCCTGAGGAATGTGGGATATCTATTTACAGGCCAAAATATTTTTTTTAAATTTTACCACTATAATGATGGGCTCAATAAACGAGCCATTCATTCCTGTGGTCAATTTTTAAAACTAGTCTTCTCTTGGCCTGTAATTGGACACTAAGAAAATATCTCAATTTTCATAACTAATCTTGACAATAAAAGAGCTAAAAATTACCACATTGTAATCATGTCCTATGCAAGGTCGTTTGTAATCCATTATTAAAACCTCCTTACTGTCATCTTATCATCAGACTCTAGTAATAGCATAGTATGATAATTCATGACAAAAAAATCTGTTAATAGTTTGTGTTTTTGCAGGCGCTCAAACTTCTATACACCTCAGATTTCAAGCCTTATGTGATCTACGTCAAGCCACCGCCCCTTGACATTCTGACTGCCACACGACTTGCATGTAATGCCCGTAAAACTATAGATGAGAACAGCACAAGAACATTCACAGTAATTTTAATTTTATATTTATAAATCAAACTTTTATTTAGACAAATTATATTTACAACATTGCCATAAAACTGAAATGGCAGCCCATATGTAATATTAACCCTTTCATTGATCAATCCCTTAAAAAGTAAATTCTTTACGATATAAAACTTATTCTGTTAAATATTTTGAAATTAATTTGACTGGACACCATTGCTGCCTAAGGCAGCAATGGATTCCAGTCAAATTAATTTCAATATATTTAACAGTTTTCCTGTATGGTTGCCGTGAAAATGAGATATTGGGGATTCATCGGTGAAAGAGGGTTAACAGATGAGGGCTTTAAGCCGGTAAAGCCCGGTAAATGTATTCATTCTATGTCTGATTACCAGGCTGTGTACAACGGCAACAAGACAACATTTAATAAGTTTTGACTCCTCGTGAACCGTATATATTCAATGAAGGAATACGATCTGTCGCTCAAGTATATGACATCATAATCAATTACATCACTAGTTAGCTGACATTACAATCATACTGACATATAGCTCTGTCAGGAAATATAATGTTCTATCACTAGTGTACGAAATTGTATGTCTTTGATAAAGTTACAATTAAAAAAACCATTTTGTTGAATATTTTGAAACTAATTTGACTGGGATCCCCCAGTCAAATTAGTTTCAAAATATTCAACAACTTACTTGACTGTATAGTTATCTTGAAATTTCACTACTGGGAATTCAGGTTTCAAAATCTTACATCAATTCCAACACGCTTAAAAGAGGTGGGCAGAGATTAGTGAAAATGGGTGTGGCATAGCTAGAAATGGATCCCTCCGTATACCTGCTTCCTTGTTTGTTCTGTCATTGAGATATTGTACAGCAAAACATGTATGGTGGCAACAGTTCAACGTTGTCGCTATGTTAGAAGTACGTCATTTTGATAGAGATAGCAGAATGTGCCAGGAAGTGAATACTCTGGACTCAGGATCTCTCCTAGTCTATCGGGACAATACAACACACGCATGTGCACACACACACACACACACACACACGCATGTTACTGTGTGTGTGTGTGTGTGTGTGTGTGTGTGTGTGTGTGTGTGGGTGTGTGCGTGTGCGTGTGTGTGGTGGGTGTGCGCATGCGTGTGTGTGTACATGCGTGTGTGTGTGCACTCTACTATCAGCAATATACTATATTCCTTCTTTAACAGGATGCTGATTTTGAGGAGACAGTTCAAAAGGCGCAGACCATAGACTTCACATATAACCATTTCTTTAATGCCACAATCCTCAATGATGACCTCACCACTGCCAGCAATGAACTCATCAGAATCGCGAAGGCCTTAGAGACGGAACAATTCTGGGTGCCTATTACATGGATATGAATGCAGATTGTAGCAAATATTTTAGCAAAGATGGTGAATAATATTGGAACATTGGAACGTTGATACTGTAGTGCTCGAGCAGTGTGTATCAGACAAAAACAGGGGATATAACATGTCACTTATAAACTATTCATGGCAAATTAAGCTTTTTTTCATGCCGTTAAAGAAAGGTATTCTGGCTTTAATACCGAAATATTGATACATTTCACCAGTCTATGAAAGCGGCCATGCTTTATAGTGACATCCAATAATTTGGCATTGTGGTGTAAAATCAACCATACAGGTTATAAGCTTCATAATAAGGAAAAATTTGTTACCTCTCTGGGATGTAGAAATTGTTTGAGTGTAGCTTTCGTGACCATCTCGGTCACTTCTTCGGCACTAACTGACAGTCGCTGACAACGTCACTCTGGTCAGTTCTTGTGGAGTCACATGACAGCATGGACTGGTAGACTGCTGGTATGCGGTAGCCCATGTCTCTGTTCATGGTTGGGTGATGCTTGTAGATTTCTATGGCCTTTTTAACTCTCCGTTCAAATAAGTTGGTCTCAATGTTGATGACCGAGGCACTGCTGGCGGGGATGACGTGGCCAGTTGATTCTGCGTGTTCTGCCACAGCTGTCAGCAACATCGAGACCAACTTATTTAAATGGAATGTTAAAGAGGGCAGGCCCTGTGGCGTCACAATCCAAATGATGTATAGTTCTGTGACGAAAATCGAAAAGCCTGTCAGTTGTGTATGAATTATGCATCTTTGATAAATTTACAATTTAATTTGACTGGGAACTGTTGCTGCTGCCAAAGGCAACAACAGTCCCAAGTAGTATTGGTTTCCAAATATTCAACAGCTTACCTGTATAATTACCTTGAAATTGGGATTCTTGGAATTCAGGTTTCAAATTTCCAGCATAGAGATTCAAGATTGTTTAAAGGAAGCTGATTGGTTAATTTGGGTGATGGCCATCTTAGATTTGCGCTATTTTTAGAAACATGTTTAAAAGATCTCTTAAATGCTTGGACAATTGACATTAAATTGAAGCTTCATTTACCGCAAGACCGGAGCAAAGTTTTTTCAAGAGAACCTGATTAGTTGATTTGCCTAGCAGCCATCTTAGATGATCTCATTTTAGCAAAAATGAGGTTTGCTGCAGAATCAATGAAGAGATCGGGTCGAAACTTGCCATTCAAGTTTGTTGAAGGGAAATTCATAGGTTGAGAACCATGTCCACCAGCAACCAATTAAATTTGTGCTCCCATTTTGAACATTATTATTGATGGGGTTCGATGTCAAAAATTTCTTTGCATATGTTGTTCTGGCTCCTACTTTGATTTTTAGCTCACCTGGCCTGAAAGGCCAAGTGAGCTTATGCTATGGCGACCATCCATTGTGTGGCCATCCGTCCGTCCATTGTCCGTCCGTCAATTTTTCCTTTAAATGACTTCTTCTCAAGAACCACTAGGCCATTTTCAATTATATTTGGCAGGAAGCATCCTTAGGGCACAGGGATCCAAGTTTGTTCAAACGAAGCCAATCGGCCAATTTGGCCAGTGGCCATCTTGGATTTTGGCCGATTTTAGGAAACGTCTTTAAAAATCTTCTCCGAAACCGCTTGTTCAAAATGGATGATGACAGGATTCTTCCATGTATCCATTGACTTGAGTCAAGAAACTTGGAGTGAGCGAGGGGCATCCAGGTCAGCAGGCTGACACTGTGCAGAGAATTTATTAAAATGACTGTGATCTGATTGTATTAACCCTCTAACCCTAGAATTTGTTCAAGAAAATTTCCACTTGTAGATCAAGAGAAGACTATTTTTGAAAATTGACCACTGGAATGACTGGCTTGGTTATTGAACCAGTCATTCCAGCGGTAAATTTTCACAAATAGTCTTCTCTTGGTCTGCAAATGGACATTTTTCAAGACCACTGCAGAAGCAATTTTTGGCTGATATGAGTGTTAAAGGGTTAATCAACTACTGTATTAATCCTTTCACTGACAGATCCCTGAAAAATGTAATTTCATTCCGATTCATAGCATATTATGTTGAATACTTTGAAGTTAAAATGACTGGAATCCATTACTGCCTAAGCTAGCAACAGCTTCCAATCATATTAATTTCAAAATATTCCACAGCTTTCCTATATTATTGTCTTGAAATTGAGCTATGGGTAATTTATCGATGAAATGGTTAATATTTTTCCTACTATTCTGTACTATTGTATTCACTTGTCTTAGTTGAGATTGTAAACTACTCCTAATGATTAACCCTTAAATGACTAAATTTGTTTAAAAAATCAAAATATTTGTTTATTGAATGTCCATTTGCAGGCCAAGAGAAGACTATTTTTGAAAATTTACCACAGGAATGACTGGCTCGATAACCTAGCCAGTCATTCCTGTGGTAAATTTTCAAAAATAGTCTTCTCTTGAGCTGCAAATGGACATTCCTTAAGACCACTGCATAGATCGGTTTTGGCCGGATTCGTCAAGAAAGGGTTAATCTGACAGTTTGTATTGTCATACAATGGAAGAGTCCAGGTCTAGCTATGCCCCGCCCATCTTTAGCTAAGCTCCACCCACACCTCACTCGTGTTGGGATCAATCGATCCCTGAACTCCCTGATTAGAAATTTCCAGAAAACTATACAGGTAAGCTGCTGAATATTTTGAAACTAATTTGACTGGGTGCCGTTGCTGCCATGCCCAGTCAAATTGGTGTCAAAATATTCAACAGCATATTTATTAAATAGTAAGGACATACAATTTGTACAACAAAGCTTAGTCCGTCATCAATTATGCATTGGTGACGAATTTAGCCACGACATTCATGATGTAATTGATTATGACGTCATCCTACACATCACATAGTTGATTATGATGTCATGGTTGATGGATAAACTGGATTCCTCCATTTCTGTCAACTGTGGAACAGTTTAACTTTCAAATTTGTTCTAGAAAATTGTAATTTTGTCATATAAAATGTCCATTTGCAGCAGACCAAGACGATATTTGAAAATTTATCACTGAAACGACTGGCTCGGTTATTGAGGGTCATTCCAGTGGTAAATTACAAAAAAATAATCTCTTAAGTCTGCAAATGGACATTTCTCAAGACCACTGCGGAAGTTGTTTTTGGCCGGCTTGATTGAATTATGAATTTATTTCCTCTGTCAATCATATGATGTCATAATCAACTACGTGACGTGTAGGCTAACGTCATAATCATTACGTCATGCCTGATTTGATTTAGTCCATCTTAAACACATAATAAACTGACATGTTGTATGAATTGTACAACTTTACCAGTTAATAAACATTGTGTTGAATATTTTGAAACTAATTTGACTGGGTGCTGTTGTTGCCATAGGTCGATCGATCCCAACACGACCAAAGTGTGGGTGGAGCTTAGCTAGAGATGGGCGGGGCATAGCTAAAGCTGAAAGGGTCCATTTTGAATGCAAATTTATAATGTCCAGATATCATAAATGTTAAAGATACCTGCTGTATATTTTAAAAACAATTTAACTGGAAACTATTCCTGCCAATTAACCCTTTGATTGGTGAAAATTTACCCTTTGATTGGTGAAAATTTAGATTTATATTACCCCTTATACTGCAGAATACAAAGTTTTATTTTATCACTTCACTTAACTAATCATGCCGGCCAAAGCTGGCCGCTGAAGTGGTCCTGCTGAATGGATATTTGTAGGGCAACAGAAGACTATTTTCGCAAATTTACCACTGGAATGATTGGCTCGGTAACTGAGCCAGTCATTCCAGTGGTAAATTGGCAAAAATAGTCTTCTCTTGCCCTGCAAATAGACATTCAGAAGGCAAATATTTAGATTTTCTCAACCGAATTTGACCATTAAAGGGTTAATTTAACAATTCTGAAAAGTTAACCTGCTCATTGACTGGTTAACCCTTTTACTGCTGGTGAGGGATATCTCTTGTTATAGAATATTACCCTCACCCTGTAAGGCGAAGAAGGTATTGTGATCAAGCCTGCCTGCCTGTCTGTCTGTCTGTCTGCCCTCCTAGCCTGCCCACCCACCCAGCTGTCCTTGGGTCAGTCAGTTCATCTGTCACTCAGTCGATCAATCAGTCAATTGGTTGGTCGGTCCATTGGGTTGTCCGTTGGTCGGTCAGCCTGTCAGCCTGCTGGATTATCTCTTTCTGACTGTATGTCTCACTATCTATCTATCCTTGCCTGCCCACCCACCCAATTGTCCATTGGTCAGTAAGCTGATCAGTCGGTCAATCAGTCTGTCGGTTGGTCGCTCGTTCGCTTGGTATGCCACTTGGTTGGTCGGTCCATTGTTTTATCCTTTGGTCGGTCAGCCTGTCAGCCCGCTGGATGATTGAGTTGTATAATGGCTACAAAAGAAAGCGAAAAGTTTCAGTACTAGATATTTAGCATGGTAGTGTTTATCAAGATCTTATCATCCTGACAAAATTTGATGGCACGGTTGCTTCACCAAGCCAGCCCGACCCACACACACCTGGAGGCATCAAATCGCTTGCGTTTAGTCTCTGGTATCTTTTAGCTCATTGTTTATTTTATTATCATGCAGGTAGAAGAATTATCGCGAGTCGCGTTACAAATGCATCCTTGGGCATCAGGAAAATAGCAGAGGTCTTTTGTTATAACCAGATTTAAATCTCCCGTATAATCGACACACATAATTAATTATTTAATTTGGTACGGTTTCTCTAAAATTTAAATGATCGAAAAGTGAGTATGTTGCATTTCTGGCGGTGAAATCTTACTTGAGTACATCTAATAGAAGAATCCAGTTTCTCAGTCAATCATATGATGTCATAATTAACTATGTCGCATGTAGGCTGCCATCATTGAGGATGTGATTAAATCCGTCATACATGCATACATAGGCAGCAACAGTGCCCAGTGAAATAAGTTTCAAAATATTCAACAGTATGGTTATTAAATAGTAAATACATACAATTTGTACAACTTGGCAGTCTATTAAGCGTGTATGACAGATTTTATCACATACGCAATGACGCACGTGATTATGATGCCTTAGGCAGCAACATCACCCAGTCAAATTGGTTTCAACATATTCAACAGGTTACCTGTATAGTTTTCTGGGAATTGAGAGTCAAGGCAGTTCAGAGATCAATCGATCCCAAAATGGAGAAGTGTGGGTGGAGCTTAGCTAGAGATGGACTTGGCATAGCTAAAACTTGGATTCCCCCATTGTATTATTGTTAGACGGACTATTAAGCGTTTATGACTGACTTAATTATGTCATTCATGACGTAATTGATTATGAAGTTAACCTACGCGTGACATAGTTGATTATGACGTCATGCGATTGATCGATAAATTGGATTCGTATATTGAGAGGTGGTTTTAACCATTTGAATGCCGAATGACTAAATGCGAAATAATATTTACAATGCAAGAATTAACAATTCCCAATCTTATGCTTCCCCCCTCCCACCAAAGCCAGACCCTAACCCCTACCCCTACGAGGCAGATGTTCTTCGGTATAGATCTGGCTATGTACGGTAGGCCTAATTCACAAGAATGTACACGCGTAAATGGTCATCGTGTGTAGTTATCAACGATGACACAATCAGATAAAAAAGAAAACGGGTAGCCCTGAAACGGTTATTTATGTTTTTATTTTATTTTAATTCATTTAAGGACATTTCTACAGGTTTCTATCATATTAAGTGCTTTAAATGACTATTATTCTTGTCAAGTATGGCACGTATATAATGGTGCATTTTGACCCGTCTTGTGTCAAGTTAACCATTTAATTGTCAAACTGAGGCCTATGAGGTCTGTCAAGAAACATCCATTTGTAAGCCAAGTGTCCTATTTTTGAAAATTTACCACTGGAATGACTGGTTTGGTTACTGAGCCAGTCATTCCAGTGGTAAATTTTCAAATATAGGACGCTCATGGCCTACATATGGACTCTGGCTAGGCTGAATTTTCCATTTTCTTGACTATTAATCCATGAATCGGCTGGCTCGCCAAAAGCGACACATGTAGTGGCCATGTGGAAGGTCCATTTGTAGCTAATTTAAGTGCAAAGATTAACATTTTCTTGGAAACGATCTTGACCATTAAATGCTTAGTTAATATGGGTAGCATTTTGACCGCTTTGAGGCGATATGGACACGGGGGTGGGCCTGTTAAATGTCTTGAAGAATGCTAGTTTAAAGCAGTGACGCTCATTCCGTCATTTGTTAAAGTATAAATGTACGATTAAATCTTATTTATCGTGTCTAGTTAATTTCTTTTTGCGAAAACACCTCTTTATTACTGAATTCAATGCTTTTGTCAGTTTTTGTTCATTTTCATTAATTATTTCTATAGGATGACGTCATAATCATGAATGACTTCATTTAGTACGTTTAACATGCTTAATAGTCCGACACGTTGTACGAATTACATGTCTATTTAATAAACATGCTGTTGAATATTTCAAAACTAATTTAGCTGGGCCCTGTTGCTGGCACTTGCTGCCATAGCAGCCAGCACCCAGTCAAACTTGTTTCAAAGTATTGAACAGCTTACCAGTATAGTTTTCTGGAAATTGACTGTCAGGGAGTTCAGGGATCAATCGATTGATCTCTACACAAGCGAGGTGTGGGTGAAGCTTAGCTAGAGATGGGCGGGGCATAGCAAAAACCTGGAAAGGACCATTGAGATATACCCTCGGTATCTGCTATCCAAAAATCATCAAAAACGATGACCTCGACAAATTTCCCATATCAGAACCAGTCTGAAAATTAAACGCCAGAGGCTCTTCCTCGTACCAGTCGTCTTCCTGAAGACGCCACAACTCGAGACCCTTGTAGATCCAATTTATCTACATCTATTTGGTCAGTCGGTCGCTCTGCCTGCCTGCCTGTCTGTCTGTCTTTTGGCCGTGATCAGGATAAAAGAATGCAAATCAGGATCAGATACAATTTTTTAGTTCCGTGTATGTCTCAGAAACTACTAGTCTGATTTTGCTCAAATTTTAACACGGGAAAGGGTGTTACCGTACATTAGGATTCCACAATGTTGTGTGTGATAAAAGAATTCTTGAAAAATCTGGATAATCTGAAGTTTTTACAATGTGACAAAAACCCTGAGGGCGAGGGTCTGCAATCTTGGATTGCTCTTGTTATTTACATGTATTTCCTATATATTACATTTTGTGATTTGTAGAATGTTTAAATAATGATAATGATAATTGTCAAAAGAATCTGTATATAACACAGATCAAATGTTGCCTTGCCGTAAATAATAATAATAATAATAATAATAATAATAATAATAATAAGCAATGAGATTGCAGAGCCTCGCACTTAGTTTTGTTGCAATTTAAGGATTTTTCAGGTCTGACTAGACTACGTTTATGCCAAACTTTTTCTCTCATAGTATTTGCAGTTTTCTCTTAACAATATATTAAACAATTGAATCCCAAATTCCCAGAATTTAATTTCAACGCAACTATACAGGGGGTGCTGCTGAATATGTAGAAATTATTTGACAGGAATCTGCTTCTGTCATAGGCAGTCAAAGCTCCCAGTCAATTTAGTTTGAAAAATATTCAGAAGAATATTAAATTGTAAATGATTTTATGAATTCAGTCTTTATTATTTAAACTATTACTTGACCATTAAATGGTTAAAATATATTTATTCTCCAGACAAGAATAATAATAGCATTGTGGATAGTCGACGACTATTGTTTAGAAAAATATAAATATTTGAAATGTCTCTCATAGTTCAGTTAGATACACTCGTGTTTGAATTCCACATTGCCACCGTGGTGACATTTGATATTGTTTACCCGTATTACAATTCATTTTTCCAGAGTATCCATTCATCATCTGACCTCATATAACATCATAATCACCTCAGCGAGTGTATGATGATGTCACAATCATTACATCACAAAGGGTTCCATATAGACCGTCATCAAATCTCAAAAGGTCCGACACGTTGTATGTCTTTGTAATTCTTTGCTATTTAATAAACATGCTGTTGAATATTTTGAAACTAATTTGACTGGGCACTGTTGCTGCCTTAGGCAGCAACAGCACCCAGTCAAATTAGTTTCAAAATATTCAACAGCTTACCTGTGTATTTTTTTGGAAATTGATGTTCAGCAATCGATCGATCGATCCCAACATGAGGGAGGTGTGGGTGGAGCTTAGATAGAGATGGGCGGGGCATTACTAAAATCGGAAAGGTCCATTAACCATTGTTTCTAAAAGGGGTCCTTTTGAGGGGTATATACCCCAAAATGCAACTTAAGACCCCCAAAAGTTGTGATTGTGGGTCCCATGTGACCCCTGAAAATCTTGTCTGATTGTTAGTTACTATTTAGTTTTATAGATTTTTAACACAAACATACCCAGAATATTGGTCCCCTATAATTCATAGCCGTGTGCCTATGGTCAGTGTTTCTCATGGCATCTAAATTTTGGAGGTCCCAGGGACCCCCTACTAGGGACCCTTAACCTGAAATCTGGGGGTCCCAAACTGAAATTTGGGATTCCCATGCAGTTTTTCTCATCCATGCTAAAATTAGTGCCATGGGTGCACAGAGCTGAATTATGTGGCTCCAACGCTACATTTTGTGGCTACGTTTGTTTAAAAATCTATAAAACTAATTAATATTTAACAATCATGCAAGATTTTCAGGGATCCCATGGGACCCACTGCCACAACTTTTGGGGGTCCCAACTTACATTTTGGGGGTCTATACGCTCAAAAGGACCCTTATGAGAAACCCTGCCTATGGTATTCTCTAATGTTAGCATAGATTGGAAAAACTGCATGGGAATCCCAAATTTCAGGTTGGGACCCCACATATTTCAGGTTGGGACCCCACATATTTCAGGTTGGGACACAACATATTTCAGGTCGGGATACAACATATTTCAGGTTGGGGCCCCAGGTATATAGGTGTGGTCCCTCAGATATCTAGTTGTGTGGTCCCTGGGCTGCCAAGATTTCAGGTTGGGACCCTCAGATATCTAGTTGTGTGGTCCCTGGGACCCTCAGATATCTAGTGTGGTCCCTGGGACCCCAAGATTTCAGGTTGGGACCCTCAGATACCTAGTTGCATGGTCCCTGGGATGCCCAGATTTCAGGTTGGGACCCTCAGATATCTAGTTGCGTGGTCCCTGGGACCCCCAGATTTCATGTTGGGACCCTCAGATATCTAGTTGTGTGGTCCATGGGATGCCCAGATTTCAGGTTGGGATCCTCAGATATCTAGTTGCGTGGTCCCTGGGACCCCCAGATTTCAGGTTGGGACCCTCATATCTAGTGTGGTCCCTGGGACACCCATATTTCAGGTTGTGACCCTCAAATATCTAGTTGTGTGGTCCCTGGGACCCCCAGATTCAGGCTGGGACCCTCCGATATCTAGGTATGTACCCCAAATTTCAGTTTGGGACCCTCAGATATCTAGGTGTGTGGTCTTTGGGACCACCAAAATTTAGATGCTATGGGAAACTGCACTTACCACTGCAAGCAACATGAACATACATTTTGGCATCGCCCCACCATTTTTGTCATTTCATACGTGAAGCTGGTGATGGCTTGACATAGTGAGCAAAATCGTGTGGCATGCACCAAGAATTAGGTAAATGTTTTATCATTGGATATTTAATTAACCCTTTGCACACTGATGTCAATATTCTATCTTTTACAGTGTCAATGGCAAAGAAACTGGTGTACATTTTAAAACAATTTTGGTGAAAGATGTTGCCGTCTACAACAGCATCATCTTCCACCAAATTTGTTGGAAAATAAACACCAGTTCATCTTTTACTTTAATTTGAACATTAAAAATTTTGACAGAGTTGTAAGGGTTATGGAATCCAGTTTATTCATCAATCATATGACATCATAATCAACTACATGACGTGTAAGCCGATGTCATAATCATTTTACGTCATGAATGACTCAATTTAGTTTGTCTTAAACGCTTAATAGTCTGTCAGGTTGTACAAATTGTATGTCTACTATTTAATAAATATGCTGTTGAATATTTTGAAACTAATTTGACTGGGTGCTGTTGCTGCCATAGGCAAATTGGTTTCAAAATGTTCAACTGCGTACCTGTATAATTTCTGGAAATTGAGATTCAGAGTGCAGGGATCGATCGATCCCAACACAGGCAAAGCGTTGGTGGAGCTTAGCTATAGATGGGTGGGGCATAGCTTAAACTGTATTCCTCCATTCACCAAGGGCTGTATCGGATCTCAATAAAACTTTACAGATTTGTTCTAAGACTATCACTGCATCCACTCATTATTCATAACATTTTAAAGATTTTTTCCATATTTTTACATGGTTATTATGGAGTTTGAACTTATTTTTCGGCCAATTTACCTACAGGGTAAGGTTTTTATCTAATGGGAATGTATTTTAACAGTCTTTTGTTAAATACATTGACTACAAGCAGGTACAGAGAAGCATATTATGTACATATAAACGTGTGCTTTGTAGACCATTTTTAAGACTAACCCTAAAAATTTGTTCACGAAAATTTTCACATAGAAAATGTCCATTTGCAGACCAAGAGAAGACTATTTTTGAAAATTTACCACTGGACTGACTGGCTCGGTAAACGAGCCAGTCATTCCAGGGATAAATCTTCAAAAATAGTCTTCTCTTGGTCTGCAAATGGACATTTCTCAAGACCCCTTCAGAAGACATTTTTGGCTGATAGGAGTGTTATAACTAAGACTTGCTCGGGCCAGTAGTCCTTGCACTGTACAGGTCTGTTTCATGAAGTGTAAATAACCTTTTCACTGATGAATCCCTGAAAAAGTATATTCTTTATGATATAAAACTTAATATGTTGAATGTTTTGAAATTAATTTGACTGGAAGACAGTCACATTAATTTCAAAATATTCCACAGTTTTCCTGTACGGTAGCATTGAAAATGAGATGTGGGGAATTGATCAGTGAAAGGGTTAAGTACACTAGTTACTTGTACTTTATGACAAAGTTTGTATATTATTGTAAAATAAATTGTTATTGACTAACCATTCTTGTACGTTATCTTTTATCAGACATCAGATCCAGGGTAGGCCTTAACTGATACACATGGTCTATTCTGTTCAACTGATTCATTCATTCTTCACCGTATTTCACACGCGTGTAGTTTACATTGGCCATCAACAGACGTCGAGGTGTAGGAATGTTTGCAGAAAAACCCCAAAAAAACCACCCCCCCATGGTGTGTGTAGTCTGAAGGAAACTGGGATTCTGTACTTTACATTCATGCTAAAGTGCCATTTCAAGGTACAGGAAAGCTGTAGAAAATTTGAAAGTAATTTGTCTGGAAGCTGTTGCTTGCCAGGTAGATTAATTTGTTGCTTCCAGGGAGATTAATTTCAAATATTCAATTGTTTAATCTTTAGCAACCAGTACTTCAAGCTGTATTTGTTCTGTACTGTAGAAAGGCTTTAGCATTGATGCTCAAGCTGGCTAAAAACAGCTTCTGCAGCCCTCTTGAGAAAATGCCCATTTGCAGAACAAGACTATTTTGGAAAATTTACCACTGGAATGACTGGCTCAACAAATGGCCCAATCAGTCGTGGTAAATTAAAAAAAATAGTCTCTTGACCTGCAAATGGACATTTTTTATGAGAAAATTAAATTTTTTTAAACCAAATTTGAGGATTAAAGGGTTAATGGCACATATTTAAAGCTGAATGGTGAGGCACATATATTTAAAGCTGAATGGTCAGGCTAAATGAATGAATATCAAGCCCGGGTAGTAACATTTCCCTTTTTGTTAACATCATTAAGAGTTCGCATAACGATATCTCAACCCTTTAAAATTTACACAAACTAAACAACAAATTGGTTATGATGTAGGGAATATTCTGTTAAATAATTTGAAACTAATTTGAGTTGTTCCAGAACAGAGCATATCGATAAGATACAGCACCTCAGTCAAGTTCCAATATGTTCACAAAGACATGTTAGGAAATCACTTCTCCGAGCAACTACAATGCAGGAGCGGGTAAGACAACCAAATCATGGACACACTCCATGGTGGCCATATTGAATTTCAGACCAGGATGAATCCTCAGCTGCCTGCTAACGAGTGTGACCTGTTAGTGACCACCAGTTTGCATCCAATGATATAGATGCCCATCTTGCATTCAGATTTTGACTACAGTTGAAGGTCATACATCTGGATGAACCTGGTTGTGCTAACCAGGATGTCTTTATCCCCGTAGACCTTGTCATTGACAGATTTTGCTATTGGCCAGTGGCTGTGCCTCTGCTGATTGAAACATGAGGAATCCTGTAAGATGTAACTGTTTTAGTCCTGTTGCCACAGGGGCACATCGACGTTTGTGTCAATCTTCAGTCTGTTGAACATGAGCAGACAGCCTGCAGTGTCCTGAACGAGGGCATATATCTAGTTGTGTGGTCCCCGGAACCCCAAAATTTCAGGTTGGGACCCTCAGATATCTAGTTGCATGGTCCCTGGGATGCCCAGATTTCAGGTTGGGACCCTCAGATATCTAGTTGCGTAATCCCTGGGACCCCCAGATTTCATGTTGGGACCCTCAGATATCTAGTTGTGTGATCCCTGGGATGCCCAGATTTCAGGTTGGGATCCTCAGATATCTAGTTGCGTGGTCCCTGGGACCCCCAGATTTCAGGTTGGGACCCTCAGATATCTAGTTGTGTGGTCCCTGGGACACCCATATTTCAGGTTGTGACCCTCAAATATCTATTTGCGTGGTCCCTGGGACCCCCAGATTTCAGGCTGGGACCCTCAAATATCTAGGTATGTGGTCCTTGTGAACCCCAAATTTCAGTTTGGGCCCCTCAGATATCTAGGTGTGTGGTATTTGGGACCACCAAAATTTAGATGCTAAGGGAAACTGCACTTACCACTGCAAGCAACATGAACATACATTTTGGCATCGCCCCACCATTTTTGGCCTGCACTGTCCTGAATGAGGGCAGAAGATTATCACGTTCTCGTCTGGCTCATTATGACTGGATGCTGATTCATGTTCTGAATGCTCAGCTCTCCACTTTTTATTCTCACCGAAAAATCTCGGGGAGTCATATAGTTGCCGTTTTGTCTGTCTGTTCGTCCTCTATGGGCCATATGTTCAAGACTTTCCCATATATTAATTAAACTTGTTATGTCGATGCATCTTAGGGAGGTGTGCAGTGTATGAAAAGTAGGTTAATATGACCTACTTTTCAGTTCATTGGATATTACCAAAAGTTTTTTTCCTTGCTGGAGTTTCAAGAGTTTGTCGTATACGGGAACTAAATGTGATATGTGGATGCATCTTATGGTGTGCAGCGTATGGAAAGTAGGTCAGCGTGACATACTTTTCACGGGTCACTGAACATTACATAATATTTTAGTCCAAGCAGTAGTTTCAAGAGATTTTGGTATACTGGAACTTAACTTGCTGTATGGATGCATTATACGCTGAAGGTATATTGCGTATGAACAGTAGTGACCTACTTTTCACAGTTCACAGAACATGCTTTTGACCTATTTTTCATGGTTCACTGCACATTACAGAGAATTTGTCCAAGCCATAGTTTCTAGTGTCCCTGCGGAGTATTCGTTCGGGGAGCACACATCAGTTTATTGATATGGCAAATATGCCTTGTTCTTTAATACTTCACTGATGACCGTGTTTACCGCTTGAGTAATAAAGCTTTGTTGAGTCAGGTGCGATGGTACTGGGTTATGGCTACTGAGTGCTGATGGTTCCATATTCTGGATTTGATGGTACGCTCTTTGTTAAGTCTCTAGGAAGGCTTGTGAGACTGATGTTTAACCCCTTTGAAACCGAAAGGTCCGCGCCGGTGAGAAAGTCCATATACCTGTAAGGCCAGAATTCCGGACCTGGACATACCTATGGTTATAGGCTGACATCATAAAAGAAATTAAGCATATACATATTGAGGCTGTTTTCCAGATTTTCGGGTATATGTACTTTCTCACAGACGCCTTAATAACGGACTTTCGTGTATATGAGCTAAGTATAATGGTAACAAGAGCTCTGGAAACGGCGCATAATACCCCGCCCTGATAACAAACTCATGAGCTTTTAGAAAATAGTGATTTCTTCCTCAGACCTATATCTGTCATCCTATGATGTTTCAAAGTGATCTAAACAGTCATGGAATTATTGTCCGGAATCCAGTTTTCAAGATGCCCGCCGGAGGCTGTCGGCCATATTGGATTACGGATCACCTATTTCAATAGGTTTCCTCCTCAGATGAAATGGAGGAAATGGAGTTGACATTCGGACACCTATTTTCAAGATGGCTGCTGGTGGCCATATTAGATTTAGGATCATCATCGATTTCAATACGTTTATTCCTCAGACCTAGTCCAGTCATACTATGAAGCTTCAAATCAATTCGATCAATAGTAACAGAGTTATCATCCGGAAAGCAATTTTCAAGATAGCCGTTGGTGGCTGGCAGCCATCTTGGAATTCTGATCAGCATCAATTTCGATAACTTTATTCCAGGTTTAGTCCAACCACCCTATGAAGTTTCAAAGCGAACCGAGTTATTATCCGGAAACCAATTTTCAAGATGGCTACCAGTGGCCATCTAGGATTTTGGATCATCGACGATTTCGATAGGTTTCTTCTGGGGTGTTAGTCCAACCAGCCTATGAAGTTTCAAAGTGATCCGATAAACAGTAATGGAGTTATCATCCGGAAACCAATTCCGCTGGTGGCTGGCGGCCATCTTAGATTTCGGATCATCGTCGCTTTCGATAGGTTTCATCCTCAGACCTACTCCAATATACCTATGAAGTTTCGAACCACTCGGAAACCACTTTGCTGGCATTACATAATACCATGCCAATTTTTTTTTGGGGGGGGGGGGGTATAAAAACTAAAACTGGGCAATGTTATCACTGTAATCTCATGGTGGGCGTGGCGACCACAGAAATAAATTCAGGGTTCAGTCTTCTGCTTATGATTTCTGCATTCTCAATTGTGGGGTAATCAAGTGAGCTTGATTTTGTATTTTGGAGAGCTTGTTGAGATTGTACTTGGCTGCAGTTGACAAGGCTGATGCACTATATTCCAGAATAGGATGAGCACTGTCTGTGTAGACTTTCTTCGGGGTATTCAACAAGAGAATAATACGAAGAAATCAAATAAACAACACAATATTAAATGCCAGACAATGGTTAGCTCTCATGGACAAGTTGGCTGGTACAAAATAGGAAGAGGTAACCATTGTCTGACCTTTTGATGCTGTGTGGTTTATTTGATTTCTTCATGTTACTTTCTTGTCTAAAGTGGTCACCAGATGTGTTGGCATTTCTTCTGGGAGGGATTCTCCTTGGATTAGCTGTCTGTACTTTGTTGGATAGAGTAAACGAGTTTTTTCTTGTTCACTGCTACTAGCCATTCTGTTGTCCATGCCTCAAATTTGTCAAGAGCCTCTTGGATTCTCACTTGTGCTGTGTCAATGTATTCCTATTTACACCAAAAGACCAGATCATCTACATACAGCACAACACTGAAACTTCTTGGAAGAATATTAATCAGATCATTTATGAAGAGGAAAAGTATTGGTGATAGTTTTCAACCTTGCGGAACAGTGGTTTTTTTTTAAAACTTCATGCTTTTGACGTCATCGAGTTGTTCTCTTATGTAGTAGGTGTTGCGTCTACCTGAGCATGTTCTTGCTGGTGTTGATTCCCTGATGAGTTAACTAATCTTTTACCCATATTGCACTGAAATTTCAGATTGATAATTTCAATTACGTTCAAACAAACTGGTTTTCATTTTGGTATCTATGCTGCTGCCTAAACGCCAGCATTTTTCATCAAACTTTCCAAAATGTACTCCAGCCTTTCTTCCACTGACTAACAATGGAGGATTCCAGTTTCCCCATCAATTATGTAGGATAACGTCATAATCATTTACGTCATGAATGACGTAGCTTAGTTCGTCATGAACTGTCTCTCTTTACTAGTTAATAAGCATGCCATTCAAATTAGTTTTGAAATATTCAACAGCTTACCTGTATAGTTTTCTGGAAAGTGAGTCAGAGAGTCTAGGGATCGATCGATCCTAACAAAAGTGAAATGACATTCCTTTTGATATAAAAGTTTGTTGAATATTTAAAAAAGGAATTCAACTGGGTATTGTTGGTCTACGGCAGCAACAGGTTCCAGTCTACTTAGTTTCGAAATATTCAACAGCTTTCATGTATTGGTGTCTTGAAATTGAATTTTAAATGTTGAATGTATTCAAACATTGTTGCAAGAAAATTGTTCTCGAAACAGTTAACATGGTGACAATTCCTCCCGCGATAAGAGGGATCTATTTCTAGCTAAGCTCCGCCCATTTCTAGCTAAGCTCCTCCCACTTTTGTATGTGTGCTAGAATAAGTTTGTATTCTCTGATCCCTTAATTACCACTTTAAAGGTAACTAAGCAGGAAAGCTGTTGAAAATGTACATGTTGAAAGGTATATTCTTACGATATAAACCGTATTGTTAAATTAATTTAATGACTGGAAGGCACTACTGGCTAAGGCAGCAACGCCTTCCAGTCAGATTAATTTCAAAATATTCAAGAGTTCTATATGGTTTCTTTGAAAATGAGATATGTGTAATTCATCGGTGAAACGCTTAAAGGGACAGTTACATAGATAGTTCTAAATTCTAATACTCTGTGAGCACGGAATTCTGTCCTAGAATTTTGAAGGAGAGCAATCTCTCTCTCCTGAATTTAAATTTAACCCATTGAGGCGAGCAATGCCAGTACTGTCCTATATTTGGCCATTGTTACTAAGCAACGTAGGCGAGTAATGAGATACTCACCTAAAATTAACCTTAGGCGAGTGTAGGCGAGAGGAGATCAATCACTCGCCTCTGGTCTGACAAACTAACTAATGATACTGTTATCTTGGTTATATACAACAATACACACCATAAATACTTCAGACAAATATTCTATTTGAAACAAAATAATGTGATTATTGGATATGAAATGAAATACAAAGCGGAATGAAATTCCTCTGAACGGTGCTATTTTACAGCTAACTTTTGATGTTCATTCTTAACCCTATGACCCTCGAATTTTGTTTTTAAAAATTCCAATTTTCTAATAGCAGATACCCATTTGCAGACCAAGACTATTTTTAAAAATTTACCAGTGGAATGACTGGATTGTTTATCGAGCCAGTCATTCCAGTGGTAAATTAAAAAAATTAAATAGTTAAAGGGTTAATAGAAATATTGCTGAACACGATACAGAAACACTGTTTTAACCGTCTGACTGCTACACGTAGTTTCTGCAGACAATAATTCCAACGGTTATATCGCTAAACCTGCTGAATATTTTGAAAAAAGATTTGACTGAAAGTTGTTGGAGGCTAAGCCACCAATAACTTTCAGTCAAATTGTTTTCAATATATTCAGCATGTCTAGAGTTATCGCGCACTGAACTTATTGTCTGCAGGGAGGCATTTAACAGTTTAATGGTTAAATTTGGTCAAGAAAATAAAAGTATTTGCTTATTGAATGTCCAGTTGCAGGCCAAAATGCTTTTTTGGCAATTTTCCACGGGTATGACTGGCTCGGTTATCGTGCCAATCATTCCAGTGATAAATTTTCAAAACTAGTCTTCTCTTGTTCAGCAAATGGACATTTTTCAAGCCCACTGCAGAAGCTGCCTTTGGCTGGCTTTAGTGTAAGTGTTAATACAACTGTAGCTGACCAAGGTACAAAAACACTGTTTTAAACAAACATCAAGATTTAATTTCTCCTTAAAATGCACACAATATCGTCAATCTAACGTCAGGAAAACTGCTAACTAAACTTTAGTTTATTTCTGTCATTTAGACTTCGGCCTTTCTTCATTTTGCGAAATTACTCTTACTTACTAAAATGTTGCAGACATTGAAAACATTGTAATTAATTTTATACATAGTGCTTAACCATATAATGGCCAATCCGGCCAGAACGTGCCTCTGCAGTCATTTTGAGGAATGTCCATTTGCAGGACGAGAGAAGACTACTTTTGAAAATTTACCAGAGGAATGCCTGGCTCGATAAACGAGCCACTCATTCCAGTGGTCAATTTTCAAAAATAGTCCTCTCTTGGACTGCAAATGGATATTTAATATGGAAATATTTTGAATTCTTTTTACCAAATTTGACCACTAAATGGTTAGACTAGATTTTTTTGGCAAACCAGAAGGCCACAGTAACCCTATGATGTCTCTGAGCGCAGCAGATGAATATATTAGCAATGATGGACATAATGATGAATGGATGTCAATCTTCAATACCTGGTCACTACGGTTTCAGGTATAGATATTTGAAATATCGGTTTTAACCCTTTAATGGTCAAGGCCGGACTAAAATGGTCGCAGCAGTGGTCTTGAAGGATGTCCATTTGCAGGCCAAGAAATTTTTTTTTTTAAATTTACCACTGGAATAATGACTGGCTCGATAATCGAGCCAGTCATTCCAGTGGTAAATTTTCAAAAGTTGTTTTCTCTTGGCCTGCAAATGGACAATCAACAAGTAAATTTTTTTGTTTAATTTAGCAATTACAAGGTTAAAAATCAATCTTCAGATGCTTTTCTTTGATACAATACTCTGTGAAGATTAATGCTTTAGCTCTTACTGACCAGTAACAACAAATTCTTTGATTTTGATGTCAAAAAAATAATTCTGTTGAATAATTTGAATTAATTTTACGGGGAGCCGTTGTTGTTGTTTACATGGCAGTTTTAAACTAATCAACCACCTGTAATGATTTGTCGTTTTTGGTCTTTTGGCATGAAATGGTGAAAAAGTAAGAGAATTAACCCTTTAACACTCATAACAGCCGAAAATGGCTTCTGCAGTGGTCTTGAGAAATGTGCATTTGCAGACCAAGAGAATATTTTTGAAAATTTATCATAGTCATTCCAGTGGTAATTTTCAAAAATAGTCTTCTGTTGGTCTACAAATGGGCATTTTCTGAGATTTAAATTTTCTTGAATAAATGTTTTGTTATAGGGTTTGCATTCATGCACAATCTCAATTAACAATGAGTTCATCCTAAGCCATCTTTGGTCTTTAACCCCCTCTTGTCTCAACGTAACGTTTTAATCATCAAGCTGTCACTTAACCCTTTAACGCCAAAATTTGTTTTACAAATTTGAATTTTACAATTGAAAATGTCCTGCAGTCCAAGAGATTATTGTTGCAAATTTATTACTAGAATGACTGGCTCGATAACCGAGCCAGTCATTCCAGTGATAAATTGTAAAAAATAGCCTTCTTTTGGTCTGCAAATGGACATTTTATGAGAAAATTGAAATTTTCTTCAACAAATTTGAGTGTTAAAGTTGCCCATTAATAGTGGAAAGGTCAAGCCGGTCAAACAGCCTCTGAGAAATATCAATTTGCAGGTCAACAGAATGCAAACTCCTATTTTTTTTTTTGGGGGGGGGGGGGGGGGAGTTTCAGTGATATATTTACACAAAATAGACCTGGGAGTGGTAATTTTCAAAAATAGTCTTCTGTTGGTCTACAAATGGGCATTTTCTGAGATTTAAATTTTCTTGAATAAATGTTTTGTTATAGGGTTTGCATTCATGCACAATCTCAATTAACAATGAGTTCATCCTAAGCCATCTTTGGTCTTTAACCCCCTCTTGTCTCAACGTAACGTTTTAATCATCAAGCTGTCACTTAACCCTTTAACGCCAAAATTTGTTTTACAAATTTGAATTTTACAATTGAAAATGTCCTGCAGTCCAAGAGATTATTGTTGCAAATTTATTACTAGAATGACTGGCTCGATAACCGAGCCAGTCATTCCAGTGATAAATTGTAAAAAATAGCCTTCTTTTGGTCTGCAAATGGACATTTTATGAGAAAATTGAAATTTTCTTCAACAAATTTGAGTGTTAAAGTTGCCCATTAATAGTGGAAAGGTCAAGCCGGTCAAACAGCCTCTGAGAAATATCAATTTGCAGGTCAACAGAATGCAAACTCCTATTTTTTTTTTTGGGGGGGGGGGGGGAGTTTCAGTGATATATTTACACAAAATAGACCTGGGAGTGGACATTCACTGATCAGAAATGTCAGTGTTCCTGACAAATCTAATTGAGTTAACCCTTTAACCCTTGAATTTGTTCCAGAAAATTTCAACTTTCTCATAGAAAATGTCTATTTGCAGACCAAGAGAAAACAATTTTTGTAAATTTACCACTAGAATGACTGGCTCGGTTATCGAGCCAGGCAGTCCAGTGGTAGATTCTCAAAACCAGTCTTCTCTTGGTCTGCAAATAGACATTTCTCAAGACTACTGCAGAAGATGTTTTTGGCTGATGAGTGTTAAAGGGTTAAATAAATAACACTATAAGTGCATTAAGTCACTGTTGACACAAGAAGGGTTAAAACCAGTATAAGAGTGACCATTTGAGCCCTTGGTGGTAAACATTTCCAAATTATCATCCCAACCTGTACATGGGCAGTTTCTACACAGATTATAGTAGAATAAAATATTGAAATTCTATTCCTTTGACATGCAGACAATATAACCTATCTAATATGAGTATGTACAGCTTGATATAGCGGGTGATCTGTGTTAGTAACTTAGTATAGAGATGGTGAGTGTTGTGCTACAGGCCAAATATTGGCTTCACTGGAATTTGGAACTATGTCTCACCGAACTTCGGAACTATGTCGAACATAACATGAATAAAGTGTAAATCTGAAATATAGAAACAGACACGTTATAAGAATTAGAATGGTAGCCTTACATGGCACGGCAAATGCTACTCCCAATTACAATTACCCTTTATTTAGGATAACGGATGAATCTGATCTGTAACTCAAGTATATGCCGTCGTCGTAACCAATTATGTCACATGTAGGGTGACGTCACAATCATAATTGTCAGAGAATATTCCGTCATGAAGCGGGAACAGTTTGTTAAGTGTACAAATTCAAATCTTTGAAGGATTTATTATTTAATAAATATTCTGTTGAACATTTTGAAACTAATTTGATTTTGTGGGCGCTATTGCTGTCTATAATTTGTCAAATTAGTCTCAGAATATTTAACAAGATACCTGTATAGTTACCTTGAAATTAGGATTTTGTGAATTCAGGATTCAAAGCAGATAAATCAATCCGAACCCACGCACTGCATGGGCAGAGCTTAGTTAGAAATGGGTGGAGCTTAATGAGAAATGGGCGGGGTATAGCTATAAATGTATCCTTTATTCCGGGATGATAGAAAGTTTACTAAATTACATGTATAATGAAATTGTGACAGAATATTAAATAGTCAGATAGAAATTGTTTCACCAAATATCACTAGATAAAATGTGCAAATTTGACAACTTTTTTTGCAAATCTTGGCGTCGACATTAACTATGGCTAGGGACATCAGCACTGGACCAGCGTCAGCAATAACAGGTGTATATATAGATTCAGGAACATCGTAACATACTTATTATTATACACCTGTGCAAAAGTTAAGCACCACCCTATTTTTACGCACATGCGAGGGTATATTCATGTGCTATGAAGAAAGCAATAGCATAAACATTTATGTACCCATCCATCTTAGTGCAAGAGGTAATAATGCAACTAGAGGAATGCTGATTATGATGGTGGGGAAACACTGTATGTTTTTGTTTGAACTTGAAAACGAGGCCTGAATATGGTTACGTTGACACAACTGACAACTATTGCCCTACAGTTGACACACGTGGCTAGATTGTCATTAATGGTGTCTGAAAACGAAGTTTAACATCTGTGCACGAGTTTGAGACTGTCATTATTAATACCGGGTATATCCACCTTGTGCCTGGATGACGGCCTGGACACGACGTCTCATGCTGGTCACCAACCGACTGATACGCCATTGTGGTATTCGTTGCCATTCAAGATGGAGTGCGTCTGTTAATTCCTGTAGGTTCTGCACAGGAGGATCCCTCCTTCTCACCATGTTTCCCAGAATGTCCCAGATATGCTCAATAGGGTTCATGTCAGGGCTCCTTGCTGGCCATGGTAGGGTTTCGATGGCATTCTGGCGGAGGTATTCATGCACAGCTCTAGCACGATGTGGTCGGGCGTTGTCATCCATGAATATAGGGTGGGTTCCAGGTGCATGATTTACAAAATGAGGGACCACAACTCTATCCAGTATGGAATCTTGATATCTTTGTCCATTTAGTGTTCCAGGTACAGTCAACAGATCCAGCTTACAATCAAATGAGATGCACCCCCATATCATAACGGAACCTCCACCAAATGGAACTTCTTCCATGATGTTACGTTGGTCGTACGCCGTGCGTCTGGACCTCCATACACGAGTTCGACCATCTGTGGCATGAAGCAGGAACCGACTTTCATCGGACCAGTGTACCCGTCTCCAGGATCTCATGTTCCAGTGTCTTCTTTCGTTGCACCACCTCAGACGCTCCTCTTTGTGGTGTGCAGTGAGTAGAGGACGTCTGACAGGTCTCCTAGCTTTCATGCCAGCAGCATAGTCTCCTTTTGACGGTAGACATTGACACTCTATTGCGCGTTTCCCATTGCTGGCTGAGCACTCTGCTGTTGGTGAATGGAGATCTCATAACAAGGCGTACTAGGGCTCGATCATCACGGGCAGTAGTCTTCTTCGGTCTTCCAGATCTAGGCCTGTCCTTCACCTCGTTAGTTTGCCCATGTTTTGCAATCAAACGACTGATTACAGTATGGTTAATGTTCAGCTGTCTGCCAATCTCTCTGCATGACATACCAGTGGTATGCATGCCTATGATTTGCCATTTCACACGATCACTTAACCTTCGTCTTGCTATAGCGGTTCACAATCAAGAGCTAATTCTCTCTGTACAAATAAACCACGGTCATGAACACAAAATTCCTAATCTTGTCGCCTAAATCTGTATGTAATGTTCTACACCTCAAACTGGACTTTTACATAACTGAACACGTGTGCTGTTTCCCGCCACGCACGGACATCAAGCGGCGTGAAGTCATGCATGCATGTGCATTTCGTACTTGGAATTATGTCAGCTAACGCGGGGACAAAAAGTATGGCAGCCTAGTTGTACCATCATGTTTCTACGTTCTATTGTTTTTGCTGGTGCTTAACTTTTGCACAGGTGTATATATTTAATTTAGCATGAGATGGTTTTCTCTTGAAGGCTGTATATTGGAAATAATTTGTCCATCATCATAAACTAAACATGTGTTGATAAGGCTGACAATGATGGCTATTTGCAGGGCCAATTATGATCTTGCTCATGTGACTATTCCCAGAAATATTAATTATTATTATTAATTGAATGAACATTTTGACAAACAGTAAAACCAGTAACTTTTCACTGCGCATCAACATCGTCCAGCTCCTTGTAGCATTAACCCTATGACCATCATATCAGCCAAATACGGCTTCTGCAGTCATCTTGAGAAATGTCCATTTGCAGACCAAGAGAAGACTATTTTTGAAAATTGACCACTGGAATAGCTGGCTCGATAAAGGAGCCAGTCATTCGTGGTAAATTTTCTAAAATAGTCTTCTCTTGATCTGCAAATGGACATTCTCTATGAGAAAATTTAAATTTTCTTGAACACATTCGAGGGTTAAAGAATTAATAAGGAGAGCATAGATTTAAGAATGGGATGATGTATATCATGAATACATGTATAACAACATTTTTGGTAAAATTTGTTCCACAGACTAACTTTTGAACATATACCGGTAGCTTGAATCTAACACCCCTAGTATCATAATGCCCCTAGTATCATAATGCCCCTAGTATCATAACACCCCTAGTATCATAACACCCCTAGTGTCATAATGCCCCTAGTATCATAATGCCCCTACTATCCTAATGCCCCTAGTATCATAACACCCCTAGTATCATCATGCCCCTAGTATCATAACACCCCTAGTAGCATAACAACCCTAGTATCATAACACCCCTAGTGTCATAATGCACCTAGTATCATAACACCCCTAGTATCATAACACCCCTAGTGTCATAATGCCCCTAGTATCATAACACCCCTAGTATCATAACACCCCTAGTGTCATAATGCCCCTAGTATCCTAATGCCCTTAGTATCATAACACCCCTAGTATCATAATGCCCCTACTATCCTAATGCCCCTAGTATCATAACACCCCTAGTGTCATAATGCCCCTAGTAGCATAATGCCCCTACTATCCTAATGCCCCTAGTATCATAACACCCCTAGTATCATAATGTCCCTAGTATCATAACACCCCTAGTATCATAACACCCCTAGTATCATAATGTCCCTAGTATCATAATGCCCCTAGTATCATAACGCTCCCAGTAGCATAACATCCCCTAGAATCATAACACCCCCTAGTATAACACCCCTAGTATCATAACACCCCAAGTATCATAACACCCCAAGTATCATAACACCCCTAGTATCTTACCGCCCCTAGTATCAATGGCCCTAGTATCATATCACCCCTAGTATCATAACGCCCCTAGTATCATAACGCCCCTAGTATCATAATGCCCCTAGTATCATAACGCCCCTAGTATCATAATGCCCCTAGTATTCTAATGCCCCTAGTATCATAACACCCCTAGTATCATAACACCCCTAGTATCATATAACTCCCAGGGCTTTCAGCTAGTTGCATCTACCAGAAAGATGACCATCGAGAAGTTCTGGGAATATCATCAATTTTACACATGGAACAAGAGCAAGCAGAGCTTACAAACCCTCACTCTATCATTTTTGTCATATTGTAAAGATTTTCTGGGATTTTACCGGAATTTTTCAGATTTTTTGGGATTGACCAGATTTTTTCTGATCACGCTCAAAGTTGTGGAACCCTGGTGTACAGTCACACCATATCTTGTGTACAGATTTGAGCCAAATCGGGCTAGTATTTTCAGAGATATCCATAGATCCAGAATTTGATCCGATCCGGCTCCAGCTTGTTTTATCTTGATCATGGCCAGTCTGGAAATCCTTTTTCACGATATGTTCCTTTATGTGCTAAATCGGACAAGCAGTTTTTGAGATACAACACTGAACACACACACGCATGCACGTACGCACACACATGCACATACACAGGCAGACATACAGACCTCAATGCAATACCCTCTTCTTATTACAGGGTGATGGTAATTAAGGAAAACATACGTTTAACAATCTCTGTTTAACGGCTTCGGCTGCGAGAATAGCTCCTTCTGCGTGGACTACGGGATCGTGACCTGGAAGCAATCAGCAAACAAAAAAATCATTAACAAATATCCACACTAGTCATCCTATGATGTACTAAGGTAAATTCTGCTAACTCACTCTAGTAAGGTCTGAACAGATTGGCTTGTGAAATTACTGTTTTCGCACAAGCTGAAAACTATAATTGAAAAACTTTAAATCCATTCCGTGCTATGCATATATAAATTTAAAACAAAATTAGAAACATATTCCTTGCAATATATATATATATATATATGGCAATTCTAGACCCAATAAATACCTATTAATTAAATCATTTAATCCTCAAACTAATCAAAAAGGCTTCTGTCGTGGTCTTGAGAAATATCTATTTGTAAGCTAAGAGAAGACGGTTTTTGAAAGTTTATAACCGGAATGACTGGCTCGATGATCGAGCCAGTCATTCCAGTGATAAATTTTCAGAAATAATCCCTTGGTCTGCAAAAGGATATTTTCTACGAGAAAATTAGATTAGAAATTTTCTTTTAGAACTTTGAGGAATGCTTTTCTGCTGATGTTAGGTTAGCATTATTAGAGTCAGTAAAGGAAGGGCTGGTGTACAATTAGGAAACAATGGTCTTGAAACAGTTTAACCCTTTAACCCTCGAATTTATTTTTAAAATTTCAATTTTCTCATAGAAAATGTCCATTTGCAGACCAAGAGAAGACTGTTTTTGAAATTTTACCACTGGAATGACTGGCTCGGTTATCGAGCCAGTTATTCCAGTGATAAATTTTCAAAAATAGTCTTCTTTTGGTCTGCAAATGGACATTTCTCAAGACCACTTCAGAAGCCGGGTTGAGCTGATATGAGTGTTAAAGGGTTAAAGTGACCATGAGCTATTACATTAACCCTCTCATGGCCAAAACTGGCTTCTTCAGCAGTCTGGATGAATGTCCATTTGCAGAGCAGGAAAAATAATTTTGAAAATTTACCACTGGAATGACAGCCAGTTATTCCAGTGAGAAATTTTCAAAAATAGTTTTCTCTTGGCCTGGAAATGGACATTCAATAAGCAAATATTTTATATTCTTGACCAAATTTCGCCACTAAGTGGTTAAGATTGTAAGTGAGTATAAAGTAATCTAAGACTTCAGTGATTTGGGGGGTTATAATATAAATATGTATGTACAAAGTTTATCATTAAAAATCTAACACTCGTCTTCATCCAAACTGAAATAAAATCACCAGATTCTTAGGATGGCAACAAATTAATTTATTATTGAACAAAAAAACATTTTCATCTAATTATTGTTAAAATATAGATCTCCTCTGCTCCCTAATTCAATTTACTATAGAATGGCAGGTGAGTATCTTCATCTCTGGCAAGTGCGCTATATACATGTATATAACACCAACACATTTAACCATCATATCAGCAAAAAACAGCTTCTGCAGTGGTCTTGAGAAATGTACATTTGCATATCAAGAGATTATTTTTGAAAATTTACTACCCAGAATGACTGGCTCGATAACCGAGGCATTCACCAGTCATTCCAGTGGTAAATTTTAAACAAGAGGCCCAAGGGCCTGTGGCGTTCACCTGGACCATTAACATTTGAACTTTCTCGGCATTTGCATTTAAAAACATGATGGATAATTTTAGGAAATCCAAGATGGCCACCAAACGATTTGACCAATCAAAATTCTCTATATACATTCTGAAGCCTACCCACCTAGGGTCCTTTCAGCTGAGATTGTTTGAAATCTGCCAAGTGGTTAATGAGGTGTAGGCTTTATACTGATTTATTAAAACTTCGAAAATCCAAGATGGCCAATGAAAAATTGACCAATCAAAATTCTGCATACTAATTCTGAAGCCTGCCACCATAGGGTCATTCCATCCAAGTCTGGTTGAAATCGCCCAAGCAGTTAATGAGGAGTAGCATTTTAAGCGATATCCGGTAAATGTTCACAAAATTCAAGATTTTCACCAACAAATTTACCAATCAAAATTCTGTATACAAGTTCTGAAACCTACACTCATAGGGTCCTTCCAGCCAAACTAGGTTGAAATCCACTAAGTGGTTAATGAGTAGGGTTTTGACAATTTCCGGTAATTTTTTTACAAAATCTAAGATTTTCACCCAAAAAATTAATCAATCAAAATTCTGAATAGATTTTTCTAGAGCCTAACACAATAGAATCCATCCGGTCACATTTGGTTGAAATATGTCACGGAGCCAAGGAGCAATAGCATTTTGACCATTTCCAGTAGATTTTAAAATCAAATCTAAGATTTTCACCCAAACAATTGATCAATCAAAATTGATCAATCAAAATTCTGAAAAGAAATTTTAGAGCCTACCACCATAGAACGCATCCAGTCAAATCTGGTTGAAATATGTCAAGCAGCTAAGGAAAAGTAGCATTTTGACCATGTCCGGTAGATTTTTCATAAAATTTCAGATTTTCACCCAAAAAATTGATCAATCAAAATTCTGAAAAGAAGTCTAGAGCCTACCACCATAGAATGCATCCAGTTAAATTTGGTTGTAATATGTCAAGCAGCTAAGGAGGAGTAGAACTTTGACCATTTCCGGTAGATTTTTCATAAAATTTAAGATTTTTACCCAAGAAATTGATCAATCAAAATTCTGAAAAGAAGTCTAGAGCCTACCACCATAGAATGCATCCAGTTAAATTTGGTTGAAATATGTCAAGCAGCTAAGGAGGAGTAGAATTTTGACCATTTCCGGTAGATTTTTTATAAAATTTAAGATTTTCACCCAAGAAATTGATCAATCAAAATTCTGAAAAGAATGTTTGGAGGGTAGCAGCTTAGGATCATTCCAGCCAAAATTGCTTGAAATCGATCAAACCGCTAAGGATAAGACACGATTTGACGGACGGACAGACGCCGGATGGCCCCCCATGGCATAAGCTCACTTGGCCTTTCAGGCCAGATGAGCTAAAAATAGTTTTCTCTTGGTATGCAAATAGACATTCTCTGAGAAAATTAAAATTTTCCTGAAAAAATTTGAGGATTAAAAACCCTGTTTTCAACAAGAATTCTGTGGAATTAAATCTATCGCATGTCATCATCGACTAGAAGAATCAGAGGTCAGTGACATTGACCTTTGATGTTATGACCTCAATGTCATTACACTTATTTCGAACTACATAAACATGTATCACAGCCAATTTCTAATTGGGTCAAATCCGGTCAACCAACGCTGAATTATTTAGCCGAGAACGCAAAAACTTAACATTGGTGAAATTATGCTACAGTTGTTATATAGACAGCTTTGCAAAGATTGTCTAAAATTTGACAGACCGGCTCACATACAATACTAGTAGCGAAACCAAATGAAATATAGTTCTTTAATGTATGTATGTATGTATGCATTTATATAGCGCCAATTCCAGAATTAACTGCCCAAGGCGCTTTACAAAAGTTAAAGCTAATTTAAAATAGTGAAATATGCTTTTTGGAACAAATGGGTTTTTAGAAGAGTTTTGAAAGCCTCAACATTGTTGCTGTTTTGAATGTTGGATGGAAGGTCGTTCCAAAGTTTTGGTCCAGCTATGGAGAAAGCACGCTCTCCAATGACAAGATTGGAATTGGGTACTACGCAGAGTAGCTGTTCACTCGATCTTAGTGCTCTCGGTGCTATTCGTCTAGTTATGAGTGATGATAAATACGGTGGGGCCAAGTCATGTAGGCATTTGAACACGAAAAGTGCGACGTTAAATTCGATTCGTTGTTCCACTGGCAGCCAGTGTAGCTCTTTGAGGACTGGTCGAATGTGTTCATGCACTTTTGTTCTGGTTATTAACCGGGCTGCCGTATTTTGTGCTCGTTGGAGACGTTGTAACTGCGATGATGATATGCCTGTGAGAAGAGAATTGCAATTGTCCAGCCTTGATGTAATGGTTGCGTGGACGAGGGTATTGACTGCATTATAGTCTATCAATTTCCTAATTTTACCGATGTTGCGAGTGTTCAGAAATATAGATTTACAGATCGACGTCACATGGCTTTCCATAGACATAGTATTGTCAAAGACTACGCCAATATTTCCCGCATTACCACTAAAAGGAATGTTGGCGCCACCGATATGAACCGATTCAATTTCTATTTTTGGTCTCAAGTGACGGGAAGCGATCATAATTATTCCTATCTTTTTCTCGTTGAGTTGCAAAAGGTTGTTTAACATCCACAGTTTCACATCGCGAATACAGTCCTCCAGAATTTCGCGGCCATTCACTTGGTTGGGTGTGTGAAAAGCTAGCTACAGCTGAGTATCATCGGCGTAGAAGTGATAGCTCATTCCCCATAATCATGGTCAGTGTAATCTTAACACTTTAACCCTCAAATTTGTTACGGAAAATCTCAATTCTCTCATAGAAAATGTCCATTTGCAGACCAAGAGAAGACTATTTTTGGAAATTTTACCACTGGAATGACTGACTCAGTTATCGAGTCAGTCATTCCAGTGGTAAATTTCCAAAAAATAGTCTTCTCTTGGTCTGTAAATGGACATATCTCAAGAGCACTGCAAAAGGCTTTTTTTGGCGTATATGAGTGTTACAGGGTTAACTGTAATCTCGGTGTCATCGTGTGCTTTGCAGGGTTGAGAGTGGCAACTACTGAAGAAAAACACTGAAAATATACTTAAACTTTAGTTTGAAAAGTATAAACCTGTTGTTTTTTTAAAAAGCAGAAACATTCGAAATCCCAATTTTAGCCAATAAACCCTGAAATCTGTGTATCCACCAAAGACTCTCATCATGTATGGCTTTGCTAAATGTAAAATTAATTAACGTCATCGGAAGAATGATACTCTTCAGCATCGCAGGTGACCCAAAAGTTAATTGGCTGAAAAAATCAATCAAAACATAAAACCAATATTGCAAGCATATTGCTACATGGGCTGAAAGAAAATATTTAACATTAATAAACAAATTATTTTTAATAGGTATCAATATAGTTCTTTCGGTACATTGCCGCTTTAGAGCGACAGTGGAAACTTACTTTACTAAGTCACTACTCAGCTCACAATATGTATGTCTTTAAAATGGGAACATGTGATATAAGATTGTCGCATACCAGTTTTCGATGGGCGTGAAATGCTGATCGTAGTAGGGTGGGGGTCACCGTGATGATTGACTGAGCGATATCATGCAGACATCGTAACAATCTCATTTTATCATTGTTGTTGACCGACGACTCATCGTTGGACAGCTATCACGATGACTGAAGGTCTACGAAATCAGACGACTGCTGAGCTAAGCGCCGCTGATCATGTGACAAAAGGGATCAAGCTGATTGGTTGTGGTGAACAGATGTTGGATGAGATGTCGGATGTATGAAGAGGCAGAAATCTCAATCGAAGTAAAACTTCTGTAATGCATGTATAAATTGAGTAAATTTAATAATTCTGTCTTAGGGCTTTAGATACTGTTACTTAATGGAATATTTCTAAGAAATAAAACTAAAACAGTCAGTAACCCATGTTCTGCTGAATCTATAACGCTCAATATAAGCACTACTGTCTCATTGTGTTCACTCTAGGAGAAGTCGAGCCTCAAGGACACTGATCACTCTCCAGAAAGTGGGGGACAAAATCTGATCATACAGAAATAACCAATTTAACCCTTTAACTCTCGAATTTGTTCAAGAAAATTTAAATTTTCTCATAGAAAATGTTCATTTGCAGACCAAGAGAAGACTATTTTTGAAAATTTACCACTGGAATGATTGGCTTGATAACCGAGCCAGGCATTCCAGTGGTAAATTTTCAAAAATAGTCTTCTCTTGGTCTGCAAATGGACACTTCAGAAAACCACTGCTGAAAACATTTTTGGCTGATGTGAGGGTTAAAGGGTTAACTCCTAATCTAGCCAATAATGACTTCTGCAGTGGTATTTGAGAAATATCCATTTGCAGAGAGACTAATTTTGAAAACTTACCACTGGAATGACAGGCAGTCACTGGATCGGTTAACGAACCAGGCAGTCCAGTGGTAAAATTAAAAAAATAGTCTTCTGGTCTGCAAATGGACATTTATCAAGACCACTATAGAAGTCTTTGGCCGGTTTTACGGTTACAGGGCTAACTGAATTTAAAGATGACCGTACACTTTAACACTTTCGTGATGAAACCGGCCCAAACCAGTCTCTGTAGTAGTATTGGGGAATATCGATTTGCAGGCCAAGAGAAGACAATTTTTGAAAAATTACCACTGAAATGACTGGCTCGGTAACCGAGCCAGTCATTACAGTGGTAAATTTTCAGTCTTCTCTTGGCCTGCAAATGGACATTCAATAAGTAAATATTTAAATTTTTCGAAGAAATTTAGTCATTAAAGAGTTAAAAGTATGAAGGGAATTATGATCCCCGACCCGACTAGAATGAACAACCACTACATGTGTCCATTTTGAAATCTGTTGCTGAAAAGCTTCAGCAACTCCTTAAAATGAACACCCTTCATCGTTCTATGATACGCTATCCTCTAACGATGTTGTACAAATCTTTCGCTTTCAGCAGGACAAGGGTTACGTCTGCGACACATCATCAACGTACAGCTAAATAGTTGATTTTAAGCTCATTGTTTTAAAGTTAGCAGGTATCTGGTTTCAGCAAACAAATTAAATACAATTTAAAACTATATTTATCTATTTTGCAAACACATTTCACGAATGATTAAATCTACTAGCTGAAAAAGAACTCTTAACTCTACAAAACATTCCCCTCCCTTACGAATCTATTTTACCCACTGTAGTATTTATATTAACAGTTGCGCTGTTGAATTGTTAAAGTATATTATTCCCTTTCTCATTAGCATACAACAATAACTAAAACATATTCTTTTAAAGATTGAAGCCATCATGAGGCTGCTGTAAGCTAATTTAAACATGTTAGCATTGGTTTTGAAACAAGCTACTTCAAGTATACTTAAGCGAACAAATTTACTTTCTTGCCTGCTTTTCCTGAAAAAAGAACATCTTTTATATACAAACAAAACATGATCGATATTAATGAAACTTTGTTATAGTAATTTTTCAAAAATCTCAATTAAATCTTTTTGGTACATCCTAGTGCTGCCAGTGTTATATTTAGAAACAACCAGTTACTTAACCCATTAAACTATATCAACCCACACAAACAAGAAATGCTAAATTCTTTACGATGGACAGAATATTCTGTTAAATATTTTAAAACTAATTTGACTGGGAACTGTTGGCAGCAACATCTTCGAGTCAAATTACTTTCAAAATATTCAAGTTTTCCTCAATAGTTGTCTTGAAATTGATACACTGGAATTTCAAGCGTGAAATGGTTAATAATATAGCCTCTGCATAAAGATACAGATTTCACCCTTTAATCCTCAAAATTTTTCAACAAAATTTAAATCTTTTTTTTTAATAGAAAATGTTTATTTGCAGACGACGAAAAGAATATTTTTGAAAATTTACCACTGGAATGACTGGCTCAGTAACCGAGCCAGTCATTCCAGTGGTAAATCTTCAAAAATAGTCTTTTCTTCGTCGGAAAATTGACATTTTTCAAGACGACTGCGGACGGGTTTCTTTTTGGCAACTTGAGTATTACAGGGTTAAAACAAATACGTAATTTGCTGGTTTTACGAAAGTGATTAATGAATGGATGAATCCAGTTTTTCAGTCAATCATATGATGCCATCATCAACTCTGTGACGTGCAGGTTGATGCCATAATCAATTACATCATGAATGAGTTCGTCACGATTGCGTAATTAATTGATGACGGATTAAGCGTTGCTGTACGAATTGTATCTCTTAACTGTTTAATAAACATGAAGTAGGATTCGAACCTAGGACCTTTGGTTTAAGAGTCAACCTCGTGGCACTTTCAAGACAAATATACAGGAAAAGTGTTGTATATTTTGAATTTAATTTGACTTGAAGCCATTACTGCTGCCTCCCGTCAAATTAATTTCAAAATATTCAACTGAATAAGCTTTATATCACAAAGAATATACTTTTTCAGGGCTTCAGGTCTAGAAAACCATTGTGAGCTAAACAAATTGTTCTCTTTGATCAGTGCTAGGTGAGTGATCAGGTCACTCCTCTTGCAGAACAAAAATCTTACTAAATCTGCATTTATAGCAAAATACAAAAATTCTTATTTAAGTTTTGAGATTTCAAGTGAGTTATTAATTGCTTTCCTGGGATGAAAAGTTAGTCGAGCTGCATGAGCAAGAGCTCCTCTCAGAAATGGAGGCTTGTTTTTTTTGTCAATGAAAGGGCTAAAACACTACATGTAATAATTCAATGTGTCATGATAGTAACAACCCCACCTTGAAATTTGACCATTAGATTAAAATTTTAATTGTTAAACCCCTACCCAATATCTTCTATGGAATCTCTAAAAATCCATTTTTTGAAAGTAATTTGATTCAAAGCTGTTGCTGCCTCAGGCATTCCAGATAAATTATTTTCTACATATTTCTGCATCATATTTCCTACATCTTAACATAAAACATAGGCCTAGTATGTTTGAGGCGAAGTAAAGATGCTGAAACTGAAATATCAAAATAGAAATTTTGTTTATTTATATGCTATATAACTAACACTCCAGAAAGACAAACACACAAGCACGCACTTATCATTGCTTGGAAAGCACCATTTTTAACTGTCTGGCCACTGAGTTTTTGCAGATGACATATTCCAATGGTTATACCTCTGGACATGCCAAATATTTTGAAAACTATTTGACTCAAAGTTGTTAGTGGCCAATCCACCAACAACTTTCAGTCAAATTGTTTTCAAAATATTCAGCAAGCAGAGTTGTTGTTCATTAAAATTATTGTCTGATGGCTTGCAGCAGTGAGACGGTTAAATACGTATTGGAACATTAATTGTATTTGCCATCAATTAATGTGCCAGTATGCCTATGCAACAAACTACCACAACAAATATATGTACCTAGCACGACGGCTTCCGCCGCCGCCGCCACTGCCTCCACCATGCCTCGACCGCTGGCAGTCATAAGCGTAATGACCGCGCTCACCGCACTCATAGCATCGGTCCTCAGGATCAAATCTACCGCCACCTCCTCGACCACGACCACCACCACCACCACCTCGCATCCACGGTTTTGACCGCACCCGACCAGTGGAGTGTTCTACACGAACACGGGATCCACATACAGTACTGAAAAAGATTGAAATGAATGACTGAAATGAATGATTGAAATGAATGATTGAAGGATTGAAATGAATAGTTGACGGATTGAAATAAATGGTTGAAGGATTGAAATGAATGATTGACGGGTTGAAATGATGATTGAAACAAGAGGCCCAATGGGCCTGTATCGCTCACCTGGAAAATTGGTATTTCAACTAATCTTACTTAAGTTTTACATCCATCAGTGTCACTTCCAATGACTTTCAGTCAAATGATTTAGTTTTCGAGATACTGACAACAATCTCTGGACTGTTTTTTTTTTTTGCATTAGTGATTTTGAACAATGTTTAAGTGAAAGTAGATGATATCAGTGCTAACCACAGCTGGTTTCTTAACTGTCTCACTGCTGCAAGCCAGTGCAGCCAATAATTTCCATTTTCAAAAGCTCTCGACTTGTTGAATATTCTGAAAACAATTCGACTGAAAGTTGTTGGCAGCTTAGCCACCAACAACTTTCAGTCCAATTGTTTTAAAAATATTTATCAGGTTCAGAGATATAACCTCTGGCTGAATCACCGAGTTAGCAGCAGGGGTAGGGTGGGCTGGAGTTGATTTAGAAAATAATTTGACTGAGTCATCACTGCCTTAGGCAGCAACAACTTTCATTGCTACCTAAGGCAACAACAACTTTCAATCAACTACATTTCAAATATTTTGAAGAGCATAGATGTCAGAGCACATAATACATATCTTAAATATTTCGCCAGTATTGGAAAGGTTAATCTGTTAATTGGAATTTAATATCTAGTTTGGCAATAAAATCTGACATGGTGATAAATCAATGGCCAGTGGGAACAAACCATTATTTGCCCTATGAAAGTGAGACTGCAAATATTTAAGGAGTGATAACTCTGGCATTTGGCAGCCTATCAGTTTCATTTTCACAACACAGATATCAGATGCCGTCATTAACATTGTGACCAAGTTTGGTGTCAATCCGTCAAGAAATAACAAAATGAGCCGCCATTGTTGGTGACGGACAGACAGATGGATGGATGGACATACAGAAGACGGATGGGGTCATCACTATACGATAGTTGACTGACAAGTAAGCGGAGTTAAGAAAAACAATTTCGGCTTCAAAATCCATCAAATAAAAAAATTGAATATGGCAGCCAAACACGCTAAAATTTGATTGGTCCACGGCGGCCATGTTTTTTACCTATCAACTTCCCACGAACAAACTTTAATGGCTCTTAGTCCATAATCATATCCCCAAAACTTCAGCCCGATCCGTTCAGCGGTTCTGCAGAAAAAGTCGTTTTCACGAAAACTAGGTCATCCAAGATGGCTGCCGAACCATTAGGCCAATCATGTTCTTTCGAACAAACTTGGTTCAGCTCTTGCCCTATATGATATTTCGTGAGTTTTGAATCAATCCACCAAGCGGTTTCGGAGAAGACTTTTAAAGCCATTTCCTAAAATCGGGCAAAATCCAAGATGGCCACCGGCCAAATTGGCCGATCGGCTGTGTTTGAACAAACTTGGATCCCTATGCTCTAAGGATACTTCCTGCCAAATATAATTGAAATCGGCCCAGTGGTTATTGAGAAAAAGTTGCTTAAAGGAAAAAGTTGACGGATGGACAGACGGATGGACGCCGGACGGTCGCCATGGCATAAGCTGACTTGGCCATTCTGGCCAGTTGAGCTAATGAATGATTAAAGGATTGAAATGAATGATTCAAGGATTGAAATGAATGATTGAAATGAATGATTAAAGGATTGAAATGAATGATTGAAGAATTGAAATGAATGAGTGACGGATTGAAATGAATGATTGAAGGATTGAAATGAATGATTGACGGGTTGAAATGAATGATTAAAGGATTGAAATAAATGAATGAAGGATTGAAATGAATGGTTGAAGGATTGAAATGAATGATTGAAGGATTGAAATGAATGATTGACGGGTTGAAATGAATGATTGAAATGAATGATTAAAGGATTGAAATGAATGATTGAAATGACTAATTGAAGGATTGAAATGAATGATTGAAGGATTGAAATGAATGATTGAAAAAAACAATCAGCTATCATGTCAATTAGATTCAGTACAATACCGAGAGGCACAATATAAGCCAGGGACAGACATGCCCATTTGTAAGGTATCAACCAATACTTCTAAACATTACTTTTTTCTTAACCGTAAAATCCCTGATAAAGTAAATTATTTACAAAGTATAGCATATATTCTGTTGAATGTTTTGCAATTAATGTGACTGGATACCATTGCTGTCTAAGGCAGAACTTGCTTCCAGTTAAAATAATTTCAAAATATTCAACATCAAAAGTTGCTATTTGTTTGTCCGTGAGATTGAGATACATGGAATTTATCAGTGAAATGGTTAATCAAATCTTAACAATGTTAGCTATAGGTTTAACCCTTTAATGGTCAAGCCGCCAAAAAACCGACATTTACACTGGTCTTAAGAAATGACCATTTGCGGACCAAGGGAACAGGATTTTGGAAAATTTCACACTGGATTAACTCGAGCCAGTCATTCCAGTGGTAAATCTTCTAAAATAGCATTCTTGTAGCCTGCAACTGGACATTCACAGAGTAAAGATATTGATTTTCTTGACTGATTTGACAGCTTATAAATAAGCTAACGGGTTTCCAAAACAAGAACATGATAGTATAATTTTGAAAAGGATATAAAAATTGTTCTGTTGAATATTTTAGCATTTAACCCTTACCCCTCTGAGGCAGAAATTTTACATTTTCAAATTAAATTAACCCTTTCCTCCCTTTAACACTCATATCAGCCACAACCGGCCTCATTGGTGAATTGAGGAATGTTAATTTGCAGGCCAAAAGACTATTTTTGAAAATTTACCACTGGAATTACTTGCTCGATAACCGAGCCAGTCATTCCAGTTGTAAATCTTCAAAAATTTTCTTCTCTTGGCCTGCTAATGGATATTAAATAAGTAAATATTTTTTATTTTCTTGAAAAAATGTAGCCATTAAAGGGTTAAAAGATGAACAGGTGTTGATTTTTCAAAAGATTTGGAAGAGCATAGACGGCAAAATCAGAGCAAAATTGTTGAAAAATGTACACCCATTCCTGTGCTATTGACACAGTAAAAGATAGAATGCTGAGTTCAGAGTTGCAAAGGTTAATTTACCTTAGGCAACAATGGCTTCAAATAAAATATTCAACAGTAATTTTTTTTTTTAAATCATGTTAGGTTATATCTGAGCTGTACACTTACTGCTGTAGCTATAGTATAAATAGTGTAGGCGTAATATTTTCTCAACCCCTTAAGCCTTAAATTTGTTCATGAAAATTTCAATTTTTTCAAAGAAAATGTCAATTTGCAGACCAAGAGAAGACATTCCAATGGTAAATTTTCAAAAATAGTTTTCTCTCAGTCTGTAAATGGACTTTTCTCAGGACCACTGTGGAAGCGTTTTTTTTGCTAATACATTGTATGAGTGTCATCAGGTTAATGGTTCCATTATAAGCATTGAAATTTGACCTATATTCTCAAGACGCTAGGTCAAATGAATAAATTTCTTTTAATATATGTAGTAGATTATGTAACAACAAAGTCAACACCTTCAAATAGGGTCATCCACAAAAAAAATTTGTTTCCTGCAAAAAAGATTTCAGTAGGGAGGGAGGACAATTTTTTTTTTCTGGATGCAACAAGACTCGCACAAACACCCACCCACCCCACACACGAGCTCCCCACCCTCAACCCCATCCACATCCCTTCCACACACACGCACACACACACACCAACCAACCATGCACACACACCCAGTAACCACACACACACCAACCGTGCATGCACACATACACACCAAATGCGTGCACACCAAAAACACACACATGCAGTTGTGCACACCCGCCTGCACACACACACACACTAACCACGCACACACCCCAACCATGCACACAACCACGTAGCATGCACACCCCAACCACACACCCACAATATATCCTCATGCAATCCTGGGGAGGTAAGGGTAAAACGTTATCCACATACGTTCCATCCATTGCTTTTACAGCATCTTCGGCATCACGCTCGTCGTCAAACTCGATAAATGCGAAGCCTGCTGGATTCTGTGCTACCCACACACTTTTCAGACTGCCGTAGTAACCGAAGGCACGTTCCAGTTCCTTTTCTGTCGCATCTCTAGGCAGATCACCGACATAGACCTTGCAGGAAACATCAGATCGGCGGGACATTGTCAATGATTGATCCTGTGAGAAGAATGTTAAATATATAAAGTCAACCATTTAATGGTTAACCGTCTTCCTCTTGAATTTCTGCAGACTACATTCTCCATGTGGTTTAACTCTGGATATGCTGAATATTTTGAAAACAATTTGACTGAAAGTTGTTGGTGGCTAAGCAACCAACAACTTTCAGTCAAATCTTCTTCAAAATAATCAGCATATCCCGATTTATTGCCCATTAAAATTATTGTCTACTGACTTGCAGCTGTCAGACAGTTAATTAATCCGGTCAAAACCAGCATCTGCAGTGGTCTTGAGAAATGTCCATACATTTGCAGACCACAGTAATTCAAGTGGTAAATTTCCAAAAATACTCCTCTCTTGGCTTGTAAATGAACACTGGCACGAAAATACTCTTAATTTTCTTGACTACTCTTGACAACTAAAGGATTAAATGTGGAGGTAGTAACTTAATCGTCATCCCAATATCATCATGGTAACACTACTTTACACAGCCAATGGATGAATCCAGAGTCCACACCCATCTCTAGCTAAGCACCACCCACGCTTTGCTCGTGTTCGGATCGATCAATCCCTGCACTCCCTGAATCTCAATTTCAACTATACAGGTAAGCTGTTCAATATTTTGAAACTAATTTGACTGGGCGCTGTTGCTGGCAGCATGTTTACTAAATAGTAAAGACATACAAATTGTACAACTTGAGACTATTAAGCATTTATGATGGATGTAATTACGTCATTCAGGACATAAATGACGTAATTGATTATAACATCATCATCAAATCTTGCGGCTAGCGGGAATTTGCGAGATCTACGCTAAGAATTTTGCAAGTCTGTATACATGTAAATAACGTGCACACCTGTTTTAAGGTGCATATTTACACCAGAATGTTTGAAATTGCATACTTAATGTATACTTGTATGCCTAGATGTAATGAAATGAAATAAATCTTAAGATATGATGATTTCCTTATGTACAAACTAATATAATTTTTTAGTTGTGAAATTAAATTAGAGACACGAGTCCCTAATTCAACTTCACAACTAGAAGACGTCACTGGTGGCCATCTTGAAAATTGGTATCCATCCTATCGAATTTGATGATGAACGTAAGTACAAGATAGCTGCCAGCGCACATCTTGAAAATTGGTTTCCTGATGATAAGACCGTTACCATTCATCAGATCGCTTAGAAACTTCAAAGGGTGGTTGGATTATGTCTGAACAAGAAATTTATCAAAATCGAGGATAATTAAAGTGTAATCGAAGGCGCGTTGCAGTTCCTTTTCTGTCGCATCTCTAGGCAGATCACCGACATAGACCTTGCAGGAAATATCAGATCGGCGGGACATTGTCAATGATTGATCCTGTGAGAAGAATGTTAAATATATAAAGCCAATCATTTAATGGTTAACCGTCTTCCTGCTGAATTTCTGCAGACTACATTCTCCATGTGGTTTAACTCTGGATATAATTAGTGTGTGTGCATGAACATGCATGTCCAGGTGTTGCTGAGGTTTAATGATAACTAGGTTTAGGACGAGTTAGCCATATGCACGGCCTTTATGCATACACGCACGAGTGCGTGTGTATAATCCTCATGGTGCCAAGATTTAATGATAACTAATTTTAAGATTGGAGTTAATGCTACTCGTCACAGTTGGAGGGTGGGCACCATCTGGAAGCTGCGGTTCAGCAAATCGCAGCTCCCACCACACTGTGTTTCCTCAAGGACACGAGCAGATAAGACTCCTGCAAGATCCCAGGTTTAGCCAATATACACTATGAAGCAGGTCTCGCGAAACTTAATCTCACAACATTGAAAACTAGGAGAATCCAAGCTGACATGATAGAAGTCTATAACATATTTTGTCACCAGGATCATATTAAACCAAATGAATTTTTCAAAATAACATCTACGCACACTCGGGGTCATGCACTTAACCCTGTAATACTCATATCAGCCAAAAATGAATGGCTTCTGCAGTGGTCTTGAGAAATGTTCATTTGGAGACCAAGAAAAGATTATTTTTGAAGATTTACCACTGGAATGGCTGGCTTGATAACCGAGCCAGTCAATGCAGTAGTAAATTTTCAAAAATAGTCTTCTCTTGGTCTGCAAATGGCCATTTTCTATGAGATTGAAGGAAATTTCAATTTCCCTTTCTCCGAGATCTAACAATACTTACCATTCTATTACTTTTGATAACAAGCTAGGAAGCTAGCTGGCTCTAGGAATCTAGATTTAGTAAGCTTTACCGGCTCCTGGAACCGGTTCCCAACAAACCGCCTGCCAGAGACACTCATATTGTTTGGATATTTACCAAACAAGAGATTATCTATGGCTTGCCTCTGTGGGGCTGGGATGCAGGGTCCGTAATAGAATGGTAAGTAATGTTAGATCTCGGAGAAATGAAATTTCCTTCATTCTCCTTCGATCAATACTTACCATTCTATTACTTCTGATAACACCAGATTTAAACAGTAACCTGGTGGGAAGGGGCAAGCTATCAATTGCTTCTTTTGCCCCTGAAGAACGATCTTAGACTTAAACTTGACATACAGAGACCTAAAAGGACCAACAAGTTTAGGGACCGAATCACATTCGCATCACCGGGGGCCCCCTTTTTTTCTCCTAAGAAAAGGGAGAGAACTCACGAACATGCATCTCGCCTGAAACACAAATATGCTAAGAGGGTTAACTGCTCTTTGCATATAATAGCCTGGGAATGAGCATGAATATATAATATGAATGATCATGATATATAAATGTAGCGGTTATGGAACCGTGGCCATACACGGGCGCCAACGGCACCCCGTGTGTGACCGCCGGACCAGGCGAGATAGGCATGTATCCAGCCTGGCCAGCAACACCTGTCACCATGTCAGTTGGTGGCAAACCAACCAACACTGGACGGGTGCTCGGTACCGGTGTGGCCTCAACCACGGGCGGAGCCTGTAATGCTTGCGTAGATTGAGTCAACAATCTGTTGACTCAAGACTGTCCTGGCTTGCGCCAAGCCAGACAGATGGAGGGCGGTTCCGTCCAGGACGGAATCGACCTCCATGCTCTCCACCCGCGGCATCTCAGGCCATAACAGTCTCTCCTCCTCGGCCTCCTCATCTTCAGACCCCGAAGAGTCGTCACCAGATGAGGAGCCTGACGAGATGGCTCCCTCGGTAGCCAGTCCAGAACCATGTCCAAGGACAGGGTCCATACTGGACACAGGAAGAGACTGTCCCACAACGTTCGGGATCAGGGATGACACCAACGTCTTGCATAGCGGACACGAACCACGCTGGAGGTGCGGATGTGGAACGCCCACAGGGGCCGAAATGGACGTTCCATGATTTGACTTCGAGCCGGCTAACCCCGTGTCAGACACAGCCAAGCCCTTCTGGGAAAGGAACTTGACCAACATTTTGACCGGCCACACTGAACATATGTTACACCTATTATCGACATTACACGGCGAACAACTGTAACAGACATGATCTTTGTAAATGACTTTCACAAATTTGTGGCACTCCGGGCATGATGGCGGGGTAGGCTTGGCCTATAAAATAAGCACAAGACCTGAAATAAACAAGCGGAACGAAACCGGAATGGAAGGCAGACAAATAATTTTCAAATATATTGACCATAAATTAATTGTTAACCCTCCAGCACCCCACCCCGCAACGTTACAACAAAGATCACATTTTCTGGCGACAAGAACGATAGCGAATATTAATACAGCCATATACTGATCCTAACGGATGTATAGAACAGAACCAGGAACCATATTGCCTAGCATTTGCGGTATATTTAATAATAAATTACAAATTATACTCTCAAACGAAGGCTAAAACGATACGTGAGGAAAACAACAAAATGATTTTAAGCAAACTGCTGTAAACCACGGCAAAACCGCAGAACACACATCTTAAATCAAGAATTTTGAAACCACCGATCAATGCAAACAGATCGTGATTACCACGCAAAACTTGACATAATTCCAAATGAAACATTTTCCTCACCATAAAAATTTGAGAAACAACACGGGTATGATGTCACCGGCTCGGATAATACGGAGAACGACGTCAGCTGATTTTCATGTTAGAAACGCCACACAGCCAACACCTCATTTCATATTACTGCTGATCGCCGTTGGGATTAAAGGAAGGCGACCAATCTGGCATATTTCGTTGTTAACACACGTTCCAGATTCAGAAATTGGAACATGCGACACAGACAAAATTTTGAAGACCTAAGTCTCTATACTATAGAATAACATGAAATAATACAACCTGGGTTTCAACGGCTCCCTCCATGTTAATCCAATAATCTTTGAAGCGAAACAGCTAACACAAGCACAGAAAAGACTTAGAAAAAAACCTTTAATTAATTCTAAGAAACTCCAAATGCAAAAGCATGTATTGCTCTTGTTGCTATGCAAATAAGAATGAGCCTCATTGGCAGATGGGTACCCGTTTGATGGGAACCAGGTACCCGGTTCCAGGAGCCGGTAAAGCTTACTAAATCTAGATTCCTAGAGCCAGCTAGCTTCCTAGCTTGTTATCAGAAGTAATAGAATGGCAAGTATTGATCGAAGGAGAATATTGAAATTTAAAAAACCAAATTCAATGGTTAATGGGGTATAATTACGAAACAACCTGTTGACTCAATCTACGCAAGCATTACTTCAGAATGAAGGAAATTTCAATTTCCCTTTTCTCCGAGATCTAACAATACTCACCATTACATTACTCATTGATAATACAGCTACCCTGACAGCTGGCTCTAGGAATCTAGATTTAGAAAGCTTTATCGGCTCCTGGAACTGTGTACCCACCTGCCAGAGACACTCATATTGTTTGCATAGCTACCAAACAAGAGAATACATATGGGGCTGTGGGGCTGGGAGGCAGGGTCCGTAATCTAATGGTAAGTATTGTTAGATCTCGGAGTAAGGGAAATTGAAATTTCCTTCATTCTCCTTCGATCAATACTTACCATTACATTACTCATTGATAAGATTTAGTCGGTAACCTGGTGGGAAGGGGCAAGCCATACAAAGCATCTTTTGCCCCTGGAGAAAGAACTTAGACCTAACTTGACATATCGAGACCTAAAAGGAGCGACAAGCTAGGGACTGAATCACATTCGCATCACCGCTCCCCCGCCACCACCCCCACCCCTTTTCTCCTGACAAAAGGGAGAGAACTCATGAACATGCATCTCGCCTGAAAACACAAATGTGCAAAGAGGGTTAACAGCTCTATACACATATAAGACATGGGATAACTGATGTCAAAGCCGACTTGTATCCAGGAATTGTGACAGGAGATAGTCCTGAAAAGAACAGCTCACAGAGAAAGTCTGCTATTTGCTGAATAGTGGATTGAAAGGTATCAATACCCTTTCCTTCACACCACTCTGCAAATTTGTTAACCTTGTGATTATATGACTTGAAGGTTGACATCCTTCTCGCAGCCTGTCGAGAATAACCCTCCGACGTGGAACGTTGTTTGATAACATCCACGCAGTCAATTTGAACATTTCGGGAAGCTCGTGTAGGAAGCGTCTCTTGGCCTGTGAAATTATGTTCGGAATCTCGGGTAACTGCACTGGATTGTCCACCAGCAGATCCACAAGATCCGTGAATCACGCCGGCTGGGCCAATATGACGCTATTAACAGGACCAGACACGGTTCCTCTCTGATCTTAACCAAAATCTTCGGCAGAAGGATGGTGGGTGGATACGCGTAAGCGTGCATCCCTCTCCAGCTTGTCGCCAGAGCATCTGTATCGACGGCATTTGGATCTGGTATCGGTGAGACATATGTCATGATTTGAGCATTTTCCTTTGGGGCGAACAAGTCCACGTTTGGTTTGCCCCAATGCTCGAAGATCCTGTGAAGAACTGGAGGGTTGAGAGACCATTCTGTTGGCAGAATCCGCTGTCTGTGAGAGAAAACATCTGCTAGAATGTTCAATCGCCCACGAATGTGAGCTGCTTTCAAAACAACTAAGTAATTCCTGCACCATTGAATCAAGTGCCACACCTTCATACACAGTGTGGGTGACTTGGTCCCGCCGTGGCGATTTATGTATGATACTACTGTCGAATTGTCCGACCATATCAATATCACCGTTAACTTTTGAAAGAAACTTTTGCAATGCCAGTTCCACTACCATCATTTCCAACAGATTGATATGCAGCTGACTCTCTAGGAGAGTTCATGTGCCAGAAAGCTGGTGATCTCCCAGGCAGGCCCCCCCCCCCCCCCCCAACCCCTCCAGCGATGCATCCGTGTACAAGGACAGCTGGCAGTGAGGTAGGTGAAGTGAAACTCCTACTAGGAGATTCTGATGCTCCTTCAACCATACAAGATGCAGTATTATTGGCTCCGAAATGGGTACCAGCTTTGACAGGGGTTCTGTTCTCTGTTTCCACAGAGACATCAGATACAGCTGGATAGGTCTTCGCATCAGAGCAGCGTACGGGATTACCTGCTCCATGGAGACCATCACGCCCAGCATCTGAAGAAACCTCCTCGCCTGAATGTGGTTTCCCAATCGAAAACTCTTGAGGATGGCTAACAGAGACACCACTCTGGGCTCTGACAGGTAAACCCTGCCCTCCTTGAGATCGAATCGCATCCCCAAATAAACGAAGTGCTGAGTGGGCGTCAACTCGGATTTCTCCATTGACCATCGAGCCTAGATCTGAAAGCAATTTCAGAGTCAGATCAGTATCCACTCCTAACCTGGCTGGCGTGTCCGCCTTGATAACCCAATCATCTATGTAGGTGTGAAGCGCCACGTTATCTCCTCTGAGAAACGCTGTCACCGCTAGGATCACTCTGGTGAAAAACCTTGGGGCTGTCACCGCTAGGATCACTCTGGTGAAAACCCTTGGGGCTGTCGACAGGCCGAATGGGAGGATTACAAACTCCCATACCTGATTCTGAAACGCGAATCTCACAGAAACATGTGACAATCCCTGTTTATTGGAATACATTGGAAATATGCATCTTTCAGATCAACTGACACACACCACATTCGTTTCCTCAATCCTGCCATTACTGATCTCGGCGTTTCCATCTGAAACCGAGGCCTATGGATAAACCAATTTAATGGCCTGAGATTGAGTATGGGTCTCCACCCCCTGTGCTCTTGGGGACAAAGAACATGTTTGAATAGAAGCCTGGAGTGTTTTGGTTTGCTGATTTTATTGCACCCTTCAGAAGCAAATCTGATACTTCGTCTTGAATGGCTTCTAATCTGTTCGTCTTCCTTGGAACGGGAGTCTAGACAGATGCCAAAGACAGATTTTGTGGTGGAAAACCCCACCACTCTGGCATGTACCCCTGGGATATCCATCCCAGGACCAGACTGTCTGATGTCACACCTTGCCAAGCCTCGACGAAACGCATGAGCCTTCCAACCACTATAGGCGCATTGACGCCTAATGCGGGTGTCTGGCTCGCGATCTGCTCCCCTCCTCACCCCCTCTTAACAAGAGAGAGAGAGAGAGAGAGAGAGAGAGAGAGAGAGAGAGAGAGAGAGAGAGAGAGAGAGAGAGAGAGAGAGAGAGAGACATTTTGGTCTTGGCTTGACTGGTCTAACTGGCAGCACGGTCCAGACGGATATGAAGGGAGCTACCATACCCTCAGGTACGATCCGCTCCCTTCTTTCCGCCCTTGGAGGACTTACCCTTGCCCTTCCCGCCTCTTGGGCAGGAGCCTCCACAACCTTCCTCGCCTTCTTAGCCACAGGCGGTTGAGAAGGCCCAGCAAGAGCAGAAGGAGCTGGCTTGGCTTTCGCCTTGCTCTTATGCTTCTGCTTCTTGGAGGCAGGTTGACCAGTTACAGTTAGCGGTTTCGCAAGAGCTCTTAGTGCATGCGCCCGACACACTAGCTCCAGCTGAAGGTTAACCGCTAACCGACTCTGCGCAATGTTAGCCGTGTCCTCTAGGATGTCCCGCACTTGGCCACCAAAGATGCGAAGGCCGTTCAGGGGCGTTCCAAGCAAACGCTCCCTGACAGCCGTAGTTGGACGCATATGGTCAAGGACCATCTGCTTTCTGGACTTGGTTACATGTGCCTGCACCCTGACCAATGCGTCCATCGATAGCACAAGGCCGTCGTTAATGCAAGAAAGCGCAACAGGTGGCACAGGGTGGCCTGTCCCAGTTTCAGCCCACAACGACTGAAGCAAGCGATAGAAGTGATTGACAGCATTCATTGTTGCCCTCACTCTCTCATTGCAAAGGGACAGGACTTCTTCATTGTGCGCTTGAGATTTGTACACAAGCGCCTGAGTGGGACCAGCCGCTCCAGCACTCTGGAACCCAAGAACCCAATGGTCATCGTCCGTGACTGTCAGGACCACACCCTACCGCTCGTACTCCCCTCTTGGAATACAGCACCTTGCCCGCACCTCCCTAGAGGCCGCAGGGAGCTGGCTCTTGGTCAAGAGCTGCTTGCTATAAATAGCCTTGAGCAACTCCTTGAACCGTGGATCCAGTCCAATGGACTGAATTTAAGCCGCAAGAAAGACCCCCATCCGAATTGATGCAACCGATGGACCGGGCATGTCTTCCTCGGTCGCGGCCGAGACCACGGATGGGTCTACCCTGGCTAGTCAAGCCAGAGCATCGGACCAGTCCATCTCCGAAGAAGACACCCCCGTGAACACATCACCCGTTGATGTGTTCACGGGTCTACCAGCAGTGGCCTCCCGGCAAGGAGCCACTGCTGGAAAGCCAGCAACCCCGATACCGCACGGTTCCACCCCAACCCCATGAAACACACTGTTCCATGGAGTAGGCCCCTACAGAAAACCGTGCAGCCCCGTAGCGGTTACAGAACTGTGGCCATACACGTGTGGCCACTGGACCAGGCGCGATAGGTGAGTACCATGCCTGGCCAGCAACACCCGTCACCGTGTCGGTTGGCGGCAAACCAACCAGCACTGGACGGGTGCCCGATACCGGAGTGGCCTCAACCACGGGCGGAGCCGCTGCCCTGGCTTGCGCCAAGCCAGACAGATGGAGGACGGTTCCGTCCAGGACGGAATCGACCTCCATGCTCTCCACCCGCGTCATCACAGGCCGCAGCAATCTCTCCTCCTCGGCTTCCTCATCTTCAGACCCCGAAGAGTGGTCACTGGATGAGGATGGAATCGACCTCCATGCTCTCCACCCGCGGCATCACAGGCCGCAGCAATTGCTCCTCCTCGGCTTCCTCATCTTCAGACCCCGAAGAGTGGTCACTAGACGAGGAAACCGTGGAGCCGTCCTGGCGGATGGCTCCCATGCCTGATGGACCGGCCACCGCTACTGGACCACCAAGAGGTGGCCGCAGAGAGAAAGAGCCCATCAGGCCGGAGCCCGACGGGACTGCCAGGGGGCCGTACGAGATGGCTCCCTCAGTGGCCAGTCCAGAACCCTATTCAAGGACAGGGTCCGAATCAAACATGGGGAGAGACTGCCCTACAACTATTGGCAGCAGGGACAACACCATCGTGGGCAGAACGCTATGCAAGAAGCCTTGCATAGCAGGACCAAACCACGCCGGCGGTGCCATCTCCGCCACCTCCGGTTGCAGACGTGGAACACCCCCAAGGCCCGAAATGGATGCTCCACGATTTACTTTCGGACTGCCTGACCCCGCGTCATACCCTGCCAAGTCCTTCTGGGCAAGGAACTTAAGCATCATATCGACCGACCACACTGCGCAAACATTACACCTACTGTCAAGATTACACTTAGTACAGCGGAAACAGACATGGTCCTTGAATATAATCCTCACGAATTTGTGGCACACGTCATATGATGGCGGGGCTGGCTTGGCCTATAAATAAGCACAAACCTACAATAAGCAAGCGGAACGAAACAGGAATGGAAGGCAGACAATTAATTTTCAAATATTTTGACCATAAATTAACTGTTAACCCTCCCGCACCTCACCCCGCAACGTTACAGCAAAGATTGCATTGATTATGATGACAAGAACGAAGCGGGCAATAATACACCCATACACTGATCCTCAAGGATGTATAACGGAACCAGGAATCATATCGCATAGCATTCGGGGTATATTTACTAATAAATATAAATTATACTCCTAACGAAGGCCAAAACGATATGTGAAGAAACAACAAAATATAAACAAACTGCTGTAGCACACGGTAAAAGCGCAGACCACACATCTAAATAACAAATTTTGAACCCACTGATCATTGCAGACAGATCGTGATAACACGCAAAACTTGAAAATTCCACAGTTTTTCTGGTACCAATTAAAGTACACAGCACCTAGAATCAGATGCGCGAATTAATGAAACATTTTCTTCACATAAACATCCGAGTAACACAGTGTAACGTCACCCGCTCGGATCTTACTGAGAATGATGTCAGCCGATTTTCATGTTAAAAACACCGTCAAGCCAACACTTAATTTCATATCTGCCGATCGCCTGTTGGGGTTTAAAGGAAGGCGATCATCTGGCATATTTCGTTGCTAACACACGTCCCAGATTCTTTGGGGTTAGAAATTGGAACATGCGACACAGACAAAATTTTGAAGACCTAAGTCTTTTAACTATGGAATAACATGGAAATATACAACCTGGTTATCATCGGCAGCATCCATGGTAATCCAATATATCCTTAGAAAGCGCACAAAGCTATCACAATTACACAGAAAAAAGACTTAATATAAACTCAAGACTTCCAACTGCAAAAAAGCATGTGTCTCTTGTTGCTATGCAAACAAGAATGAGCTTCATGGCAAACAGGTACTCGGCAGTTGGGAGCCAAGTACCCGGTAAAGCTTACTAAGTCTATAGTCCTATGGCCCAGCTATCCAGGCTAGCTGTATCAGAAGTAATAGAATGGTGAGTATTGATCGAAGGAGAACGGCTACTGGTGAGAAGCAGTACCCGCCATGCCAGAGCCCGACGGGACCGCCATACGAGATGGCCCACCACCCTTGGTAAGCAGTCCATATCAGACACGGAGAGAAATTGCCCTACAATCTTCGGTATCAGAGACGACACCAGCGTGAGCAGTACGCTATGCATAGCGGGCCCAAACCACGCCGGAGGTGCTATCTCCGAACCCTCCAACCGCAGACGAGGAGCGCCCCCAGGGGCCAAAACCCCCAACAGACCCCCCTTTAGTGGGTTGGTCTGTAGTTTTATTAACCACTATAAAAACATACTTACCGTTCAATCACTACTTGCTAAATCAAATATCTGCATTTAGCTATCAGAATAACATTTTTATGCTCGCTTACATACTCCCTAATGCCAATACCATCACCATGTAGACCCTCAACCAGGCTTCTGGTAGAGGGACCCCCTGCATTAGCCTTACAATAGACTGGCACCAGTCTGTACACACGCCTTGGTGACGCCTGTCACTAAGCACGCTCGCGCATGCGCAGTAGGTCCCAAATGTGAAAACTGATTCACTTTTCTAAATTTAAGTGCCATATTTCCAGAATAGATTCTCAAATCAATATCCAGCTTAATCAATCACACAGTGATTATCAAACAAGGATTTCTTTAAACTTAAAGAAATAAATAAAAACCAAAGAACAACTCACACCATTACATGCAGACGCACGCCCCTAACGAAAATGGTGGGATGTGCTTGGTAAATGGTCTTCAGCCTTTTTAAGTTAAAATCATAAAGTTCCTAAAAAAGGAAGCTGCTGTGCTCTGGTCTTTTAAATAAAAAGTAGTAAAAGTAGACTCGGATTTCCATCCTGCCATCCCTCTAATGACATGAGCTTTAATGTGAATGGTCTCACAAATCCATCTGGGAATAGATGCCCTAGAGACAGGACTGGCTAACCCCTCCTCATACGGAACCCAGAAAAGGGACAGATCGGATCTCTAAAAATCAGAACGACGCTTATAAACTTTTGGAGCTCTGACAGGACACCAAAATTTGTCAGCCGGAGAAAAGGAGGTTAAAGATTGTAAAATAATCGGCTTAGCTGGATAACGGATTGATTGAGTCTTTGATAAAAAATCCCTTCAAGGATATAAGACCAGACCGTCCCCAGATTCGATAAACCTATCCTTTTCAGCGGAGAAAACATGGATTTCGGATCGTCTTCTAGCAGAAGCAGATGCAATTAGAAAAACGGTCTTAAAAGTTAAAAGATTCAAGCTAATCGTAGAGATAGGTTGGAAATGATGACCTGCCCAAAAACTTGAAGAACCAGAGCCAAGTTCCAGGAAGGCAAAGGTTCAACACCTGGAGGACGAATATTACCTAAACCTCTGATCAAAAGATTAAGAACCATAGTATCTTCAACTTCAGCTTTCAACAAACAAGGAAGAGAAGATGCAAAAGAAAATCTATATCCTCTTACAGTGTGAGCAGACAGATGTAAAGAGTCGAACAGATAAGATAAAGAGTCTAACACCTGGGAAATAGAAACAGAATCAGGCACGAGACCTTGATCTGAACACCATTCTCCAAAAATCTTAAGCCGACCCTTGTAAACTCTTCGAGACGACTCCCTCCTGGCAGAATCGAAGATTTCCTGAGATCTTGTAGAAACTTTATTCTCAAGGATCGAACACTCGATATACTCCAAACGCACAGACTTAAGATTCCTGGGTTTGGATGATGGTAGGTACTAGAAGATCGAGGTCTACAAACTAGATCCGTATTGGCCAAAAGGGAACTATTAACAAGATCTCGCAGATTTGGTCCCTGACTTTCTTCAGAACCAAAAGAAATCAGGATTGTGGGAGGGAACGCATAAGCGAAGATTCCTGACCAGGACCGAGACAGGGCGTCAACAGCCCATGCCCGAGACAATTGGTCCGCAAGAAAACTCAGACAGCCTGGGACATGAGTGGACACTAGGAAAATTTGATTCATGCGACACCACATGAGGAGGTTCCACACTTCCAAGTACAGGAGAGACGACTTTGTGCCCCCATGCCTGTTGATATAAGAGACTACTGTGGAATTGTCCAATCGAATCGAGAACTAGAGACCCGTAACCTGACTGTCGGAAAAGGGAGACATGAAAGATAAAATCTGGGCAATCAGACATGTCGCAAAAAGATTGGATCTAGTAACATCCCAAGAAAAACTCGATCCTCCTTCTAAAAATGAAAGAAAACCCCATGGCAATGACTGAACGAATCGAGATTTAGATGCCTATCAGACAATCCAACCAATGAACAGAAGCCTGGATTTACTTTCCAAAGAAGAGCCTCTTCTTAGACTCCTTGACAAGCATAGAAGACAACAACCCCTCTAAAGCTAATAGCTTCTGATTAGAAAGAACAGAAGACCATTTGGGAGGAGACTGCAGAGAAGGGTTCTAGATCCAAGAATATCTGGCCCTTTTGATAAGGGCCGCCCTTAAAGATGTGGCAAACTTACTATATGCTAAAGAGGACTGCTCATAGAAAACACCTAGATTACATATGCCATGATGCTCCAACCAAAATCCTGGGCTATATCCTTATTGCTTAGCCCTCACTAAAGAGGTAACTCATGTTTATTATGGATATTTTAATAATACCGCTTACGAGAAAAGTCTCATATCAGTATAGCCTAACTTATTAAAATGCTAAAGACTCTGCAAAAATTATAGATAATTTTATTTATAGAGATTTAACCAGATATCGTGGCAAATCAAAAAACCCATAGTACGCCTAAGGGAGTGCTTAGAGTCAAGATATAGCCAAATCCTGTACCTGAGATCTGCAATAATCCCGACTGGAATTCAAAAACCTCAAATCGTGACAGAATTTAGCAAGATAGAATGAAAAGAAATTATGGTTTCCCAAACCACCACTCAAAAAGATGAAATAAGGGAAACTTACTTGTCCTAACATCATCACAATTCTACGAATAGAACGCATGACAAGGTCCTGTTGAGAGAACTATGGCAAACATTTGACTATCTAATTTAAAAATCGTATAATAATGGAGCAGATTTAATAAAAAATTGTTATTGAATACGTCAACGGTTGCCTAGCCGCTCGGGCGTGACAGATCATCTTGTCAGCTTGTCAAATAATACTTGATCTACGCAAGTATTTCTTACAAATAGTGTTAATGTATGGAATCCTTTACCAACAGAAGCAATTAACGCTCCAACATAAAACACATTAAAAAACAACCTAGACTCATTCTTCAAGTCACAGGGTTTTATATATATATATATATATATATATATATATATATATATATACACCTGTGCAAAAGTTAAGCACCAGCAAAAACAATAGAACGTAGAAACATGATGGTACAACTAGGCTGCCATACTTTTTGTCCCCGCGTTAGCTGACATAATTCCAAGTACGAAATGCACATGCATGCATGACTTCACGCCGCTTGATGTCCGTGCGTGGCGGGAAACAGCACACGTGTTCAGTTATGTAAAAGTCCAGTTTGAGGTGTAGAACATTACATACAGATTTAGGCGACAAGATTAGGAATTTTGTGTTCGTGACCGTGGTTTATTTGTACAGAGAGAATTAGCTCTTGATTGTGAACCGCTATGGCAAGACGAAGGTTAAGTGATCGTGTGAAATGGCAAATCATAGGCATGCATACCACTGGTATGTCATGCAGAGAGATTGGCAGACAGCTGAACATTAACCATACTGTAATCAGTCGTTTGATTGCAAAACATGGGCAAACTAACGAGGTGAAGGACAGGCCTAGATCTGGAAGACCGAAGAAGACTACTGCCTGTGATGATCGAGCCCTAGTACGCCTTGTTAGGAGATCTCCATTCACCAACAGCAGAGTGCTCAGCCAGCAATGGGAAACGCGCAATAGAGTGTCAATGTCTACCGTCAAAAGGAGACTGTGTGCTGCTGGCATGAAAGCTAGGAGACCTGTCAGACGTCCTCTCCTCACTGCACACCACAAAGAGGAGCGTCTGAGGTGGTGCAACGAAAGAAGACACTGGAACATGAGATCCTGGAGACGGGTACACTGGTCCGATGAAAGTCGGTTCCTGCTTCATGCCACAGATGGTCGAACTCGTGTATGGAGGTCCAGACGCACGGCGTACGACCAATGTAACATCATGGAAGAAGTTCCATTTGGTGGAGGTTCCGTTATGATATGGGGGTGCATCTCATTTGATTGTAAGCTGGATCTGTTGACTGTACCTGGAACACTAAATGGACAAAGATATCAAGATTCCATACTGGATAGAGTTGTGGTCCCTCATTTTGTAAATCATGCACCTGGAACCCACCCTATATTCATGGATGACAATGCCCGACCACATCGTGCTAGAGCTGTGCATGAATACCTCCGCCAGAATGCCATCGAAACCCTACCATGGCCAGCAAGGAGCCCTGACATGAACCCTATTGAGCATATCTGGGACATTCTGGGAAACATGGTGAGAAGGAGGGATCCTCCTGTGCAGAACCTACAGGAATTAACAGACGCACTCAATCTTGAATGGCAACGAATACCACAATGGCGTATCAGTCGGTTGGTGACCAGCATGAGACGTCGTGTCCAGGCCGTCATCCAGGCACAAGGTGGATATACCCGGTATTAATAATGACAGTCTCAAACTCGTGCACAGATGTTAAACTTCGTTTTCAGACACCATTAATGACAATCTAGCCACGTGTGTCAACTGTAGGGCAATAGTTGTCAGTTGTGTCAACGTAACCATATTCAGGCCTCGTTTTCAAGTTCAAACAAAAACATACAGTGTTTCCCCACCATCATAATCAGCATTCCTCTAGTTGCATTATTACCTCTTGCACTAAGATGGATGGGTACATAAATGTTTATGCTATTGCTTTCTTCATAGCACATGAATATAACCTCGCATGTGCATAAAAATAGGGTGGTGCTTAACTTTTGCACAGGTGTATATATATATAGGTCTAAGGTCGACTAACTCCCAAGATTGCACTCACTTCTTCTACACTGAAGTATTAGACTGCAATCACGGAAAATCATCAGCCTGAACGTGACACAGGATCCTATAATGATTGCAAAACTGTGTCCCATATTTAAATCAACGACATAGGAAAACAAGCCAGCTTCAAGACTTGGCTTAGGTATACTGAACAATTTGATATCCTAAACCATTCGATAGTTATGCCAAGAGGCAGAAAACTTAAGATTTTTTATATATTTATTGATTCTTATATTTATAGCCTTAGAATCAATAATTTCAGCTTTGTAATAACAAATGACATTGTGTTAGAAATCCCAATAAAAGGAAAGATTGAACACTGATACTTGATATTAACGGTCTGGATACTGAATTTTGCAGACGACATATTACAACTGACCTGCAAAATATTTTGAAAACATTTTGACCGAAAATTGTAGGTGGTTGCTTAAATCCAAAGATTCTCGGCCATTCTTCCACCCCTCCAGCGCAACCCCCACCTCACTCCAACCAGCCCGCCGCCAGCCCCCAGACAACTTCAACGAGCAAAAAACCCCAAGACCCACCGAACAGTCCGGGAACAATCCGACCGAAAGTTGCCAGTGGCTTCACCGGTATCCAGTCAACTCGGCCCAAATACACACCAGCCCAGCCTCAACTCGGCCTAGATCCAACTCAGCCCAAGTCAACTCGACCTATGTTTATGACTATCATGTGCGACTGTACCCTTGGGTCGAGCTGACCCTACAGTACCACCCATAGCCACATACGATTGCACATATGCGCACACATGTATATGCCTATAGGTGCACTATTAGGCTGAACCGACACTGCGCATTTAAATGTACATATGAACATAGCTATAGCAATATTATTGGGCTAACCAGCACGCTTAAATAGGATAAAGATTATCGAGTGTAGCAGGCCTACCTAGACTTCTATGGTAGCTACTACAAACGATAATCTGTATACCATGACACACACGGAAATCTCGGTAATATCGTAAGATCGCCATCGTCTTAAAAAGATAGTGCTTTTAGGATAAAGATTGTCTATGTCTAAGTATAATAGTTCCGCGTTAGTGAAAATAATAGACACTAATAATTCTGACTGTCTTTTAATAAAGAGACATAAATGCCAGTAAAAATTATTAGTTACACCAACAGACGACTAATGCTGGTATAATACGACTGGTATAAGAGGGATCTCATATATCCATATCATCAATTTTTGAAGAAAAGTTCCGAAATCAAGGATATAGAAATATGAGATTCCCAATTATTCCACGCTTCCAGCCAGGTGAAAAGATGTCATCTTGAGAACGGCTCTCCAACTGTGATACCAGCCATCAAAAAGAAGCCAGGTGAATGCATTCCTAGGCCTATTTGACTTTTATTAAATCGGGCCGACAAGACTTTTTATCCTAGGCCGAGCTGACTAATTTAAGTAGGCCGGGTTGGCAATTGGGCCGACTCGACTGGAATTCGCTTCACCAACAACCCTCAGCCAAAATGCCCCCAAAAGACCCAGCAAATCCCGAGTCCCCGCCCACCGAAAACCACCGTCCTGAGGCCTGCAGCAACTCAGTCAAAATAGAGCAAAAAATTATGCTAGGAAAGGGAAAACAACCAAAATTCTGGAAAAAAATAAATGAAAACAAAGCGAACTCACCGAAACTACGTCAGCGCAGAAGAATGCGTGCTTATATTCCTTCTTCCTGCCCCCTTATCCGCTTGATTATCTTTTCTAAGCGACTATTGTTCTTGTAGACATTAATCTTGTAGTCATACTGATCCCTATGAAACCTTTACTGAATCTAATTCTTTTCAGCAACTGACAAATTAGACTATGATTTACGCAAGAATCAGAGTTTTTCCCTCTACAAATTGACTCCCTTTGGTTAAAATAAATATGTCAACCTGCCGACATAAGAGATAAAAGGAGGGCGAAGAAAGGCTGAATGGCCCGAAGACAACTGGCCATCTAAAGTTGGATTTAAGTAAAAATCGTATCTCGAGATAATGCGTAGAATACACTGACTTATTGGCTGATGATATGCGCATATAAAATAATCTGCAACAGAAAAACCCATACGGCAACCAGTCAGAAGAGTCCTTAATTACGTTGAAAAATGTCACCGATAAACGAATAAATGTCTGAATAGACTACAATTCCAAGAGAGACTACAAGACTGGCAATAACTCGGTATGAATATTTTCAGCCATCAAACATTTCCAATATTAAACAAATACGGAAATAAGACTAAATCTTAGGCAAGAAGATGACAAGATTCTAGGAAAGCGAACATGTAAACCGGACTTGAAGAACAAAACTGCAACCCCAGGAAGTTCTCTATCACCTGAAATCCAAAACAGGAAGACAGACCCGGAAGATAATCCTAGAACACCAGAAATATCCATGAAAACCGGAAATGACCGTATCCCCGGCTGTACGAAATCCGGATGCGGAAAAATAGGAAACAGAAATGTGTAAACCGGAAGTAGACTACCGGAAACTGATCAAGATCCTACATCCCGGATGTACAGAATTACCGGAAGAGAAAGCTGAAAATCCCTGAAACGGATATGATGAATGATGCAATGCCAGGTCCAACAGACCCAGATAAGCATTCTTCCTACCGGAAGTAGCAACACTACTACTGGAAGAGGAAGCTGAAAAACTGGAAATGGAAATAGATGAATGATGCAATGCCAGGTCCAACAGACCCAGATAAGCATTCTTCCTACCGGAAGTAGCAACACTACTACCGGAAGAGGAAGCTGAAAAACTGGAAACGGAAATAGATGCACTACTGCCGGAAACGGAAAAACCGGAAGTGGACAGAAATGCCAGAAAATCATGAGACACTGGATGTTCAGCCAAGCCAGACAATCACAGTGCTCATATCCGGATGCCCGGTAAAACCAGAAGACAAACCGGAATGCAAACCCGCTTGCCCGGACAAGCCAGGAGCAGAGATGGGAGCAGAGGAGATGGAAGATCTCTTTTCTGGCAATAAGAATTACGGGAAAGATGAACTTATGCATGAGATGAAGGATCGGAAGCTTCCGCCACCGATGCCATCGCATGAGGGTTATGCATACCCTCAAGACTTATATGGTCTTTTGTCTGGCTCCTACCTGAGGATGAATAACCAGACTTATTCTTTGAATCACCAGACTTTTACTTCAGAGATTTCATCTCTTGTCTGGAAGTGCGTGAAATCTGACTGAAGACTGGAATCACAGTGATTCCTGAATAAAATGTTTGAAAGCACTATAAAGGATCTACGTAATAAGAGTGGTACTTGGCTATTTTATAACATGGTAATTTGATGGTATATAATAGGCATGGTTTCACAAACCTCGAAAACGGGAGTACTGACACGAAAACTGGTAACTCCAAACTAGAGTTACAAAAACCCTCTAAAACACCATGACATGAAAGTTAAACATAAGATAGGCAAGAAAGATTTCATGGGAGGCATGTTTTCTTGAGTCAGAGAATTAAATGTAGCTGAACTTTTCAGTGCAAAGCTATAAACTTTTATCCATATAATAGCAGGCGAACTGATCTGCTAGCAGAATATTTGAAAAGTGAATCAGTTTTCACATTTGGGACCTACTGCGCATGTGCGAGCGTGCTCAGTGACAAGCATCACCAAGGAGTGTGTACAGACTGTGCCAGTCTATTGTAAGGCTAATGTAGGGGGGTCCCTCTACCAGAAGCCTGGTTGAGGGTCTACATGGTGATGGTATTGGCATTAGGGAGTATGTAAGCGAGCATAAAATTTTTTATTCTGATAGCTAAATGCAGATATTTGATTTAGCAAGTAGTGATTGAACGGTAATGGATGTTTTTGTGGTGTAATAACAAGATGTGCATCGATTTCTTTTCGAACCACCTGACCCCGCGTCAGACCCAGCCAAGTCCTTCTGGGCAAGGAACTCAACCCAAAACTTGACCGGTCACACTGCGCAGACATTACACCTATTATCAACATTACACTTTGAACATCAAAAATAGACATGGTCCTTAAACATTACCGTGACAAATTTGTGACACTCTGAGCAAGATGGCGGGGTAGGCTTGGCCTGAAAACAAGCACAAACCTAAAATAAGCAAGCGGAACGGAACAGGAATGGAAGGCAGACAAATAATTTTCAAATATTTTGAAAATAAATTAAAGGTCAACCCTCCATCACCCCACACATACGCAACGTTACAACCAAGATCGCGCAAGCTGGCGACAAGAACGAGAGCGGGCCAATAATACACCCATAAATTGATCCTGCAGGATGTATAACCACGGAACCAGGAACCATATCGGAAGCATTCACGGTATATTTAAGAATTAATTTCAAAATTATACTACTCAAACGAAGGCCAAAACGATACGTGAAGGAACAACAAAATGAATTAACATACTGCTGTAGAACATGATAAAACCGCAGAACACACATCTTAATCAAGAATTTTGAAATCATCGATCAATGCAAACAGATCGTGATTACACGTAAAACTTGACACAATTCTAAAGTTTCTGGCACAAAGCGCACGCAGCAAAAAGAATAAGATGCGCGAATTAATGAAACATTTCCTTCACCAAATAATCCGAGACATAAAAAGGGTGTGACGTCACCCGCTCGGGCCATACGGTTGAACGACGTAAGCCGATTTTAGTGTTAAAAAACCATAAGCCAACGCCTAGTTTCATATGACTGACCGATCGCCGTTGGGATTTAAAGGAGGCGATCTTATCTGGCATATTTTGTTGTAACCACATGTCTCAGTTCCGGGGTCAGAAAATGGGACATGCAACACAGACAAAATTTAGCATGAGAAATAACATGAAAGAATACAACCTGAGATTCAGTGGCTCCCTCCATGGTAAATCCAGTAATTCCAGAAATGAAACAGCAAATAGGCACAAAGAAACTAAGATTTTCTCAAGCAAAAAATGCAATGTATCCTCTTGTTGCTATGCAAACAAGAATGAGTGTCTCTGGCAGGCGGGTACCCGGTTGTTGGGAGCCGGCTACCCGGTTCCAGGAGCCAGTAAAGCTTTCTAAATCTAGATTCCTAGAGCCAGCTATCAGGGTAGTTGTATTATCAATGAGTAATGTAATGGTAAGTATTGATCGAAGGAGAAACAGAGTGACTAATGTATGGAACTCCCTACTCAATGAAGCAATTTTTTACATAGAGGCTGCTATCGAATTAGAACAAGAATAGCTCCCAAGATCTGGTCCCACTCAGACAAACGCATAGTCACGGCGATCGTGAGACTGATACACCAATGTCGTGAGAACGTGATCAGACCATCTCTGGTGGGTAGATGTGTGATGTTGTATCGGGTAGATTGGGTTCCTTTCAAGGTATCTCAGGATTCCACCACCTACATACACATGTGTTACACCCAGCAACAGGTAGTGCCTAGCTGTGCAACCCCGTACACTATGCATTTCACAGCTCCACCATCAATGTCTACGCCAGCAGATGGTTTGTCTGATGCTCATTTAAAGTTTACCCTGTTGCTAATCATTGACCTGTGAACATGATATGACACCAGATATACCATTCCTTTGCCGTCACGTTGGCTAAAGAGTTGGCGAACCTCACACTCTCCGAGATGATACAGGTAAGCACACAGGAACTGGTTTGGTGACAAGAAGGTGAGCGACTGCAGCAAGAGATCTGGCATCAAGAGAAGTCAAGCATGGCAAGGAGACGACATGACTACAATTGTGTCAGATAATGGAAGAGGTACCGGCAGGACAGCAATGGATCTACAATAAAGCCATACCTGTCTTGTGAGCCCGAACAGGACCTCACAGATGATGAGTCTATAGAAGTGTTGGATGATGAGCATGTAGAACTCGTGGATGATGAGCCAGTCGAGGTATACCAGACACAACATCACTCTCCATCGCAGTCGATCAACGGTCTTACACCAGCTTATTAATTAATCCATGACCACTGACCAACTTCACGCTCACTATCAAGGAGGTAAGGAAAGCTTAGGCCTGGATGGTCGAAGCAATCCTCTCATTCTGGAACCAACAGGAGAGAGACAGAGAGACAGAGAGAGGAGAGAGACAGAGAGAGAGAGCTTGTTTTACCGTAATTCCGGGGACATTTTCACGTCTAGGCCCTACACTCTGGGGACATGCTTGGATTGTGGGGACAATACCCTGTCCCCACAATTACGGTAGCTCAAATGATCGGGATAATTGTGAAACATCCAAAAATGTATTTAGACACACAATTCATGTTTTTCCATTTTTTTTACGTTTTTTCATTTCTCTCACCTTCTCTCACATTGAAATGTCCCCACAAAATTATCTCACACTCTCATGTAAGAACAATGTTGCACGAGGCATACGAACATGTGATATGATAAAGACTCATGTGCACAGACTAGGCGGCGGTGTACTCTCCCATCCACATGTTGCTGCTACTGCATGAACTGCCAATCAGAGAGTATGTCCCCACAGTGTTTCTCACATTTGTGCGAACTCTCTCACTAGGTCCCCGCTCTGTGTGGGGACCGTCCCCACAGTGTTCTCTCACTTTTTTTAGTTAATGGTAATAATCGCGATTCCTCTTAGAAGTAGATCTTATTTTGCCAACACACACAGAAACACGAAGGAAATTAAAATAAAAAAATGAGAGAAAATGAAGGAAATTTCAATTTCCCCGAGATCTAACAATACTCACCATTCTATTACTTCTGATATACAGCTGGCCCTGACAGCTGGATCTAGGACTATCGACTTAGAACGCTTTACCGACTCCTTGGAACCGGGTACTCGGCTCCCAACTGCCGAGCACCCGTCTACCATGAAGCTCATATTGTTTGCATAGCCACCAAACAAGAGAAACTCATGGCTTGCCTCCGTGGGGCTGGGAGGCTGGGTCCGTAATAGAATGGCGAGTATTGTTAGATCTCGGAGAAAGGTAAATTGAAATTTCCATCATTCTCCTTCGATCAATACTCACCACTCTATTACTTCTGATATACACCAGATTTGGTCAGTAACCTGGTGGGAAGGGGCAAGCCATAACTGCTACTTTTGCCCCTTGGAGAAAGAGCTAGACTTAAACTTGACTAATGGCGACCTAAAAGGACCATCAAGTTAACGGAACCGAATCACATTCGCATCACTGCCCCCCCCCCCCCTTTTTTCTCGTAAGAAAAGGGAGAGAACTCACGAACATGCATCTTGCCTGAAAACACAAATATGCCAAGAGGGTTAACTGCTCTTTGCATATATTAGCCTGGGAATGAGAATGAATATATAAGATGAATGATCATGATATATAGACATAATACAAAACACTCAATCCTGAATTACCTCATGATATTTGGATTTCAGACCTGGAGCCTCCAACCATTCACTTGTCCGGCCATCAGTGACACAATCTGGTTGATATCCTCTCGCTCGACCATGTCTGCTTCTTAATTCTTTCTTACAAATGCCAAAAAAGGAAGAAGAGCAGTGTGGTCATATAGCTATCGTCTCAAAACAGCTAAAGCGAGTAGATTGGCGAAGTCTGACACATCCCTCATATAATAATCCGTGAAAGAGGACTCACAGTGCCATTGTGCAACAGCCATGATGCCCTTAAACGGAACACCATTGTAAAAGGGCGGAAGAGGCGGCTATTCCTCTAACATTGTGCCATTGCGCATTGCACCTGGTGCCCAGTCATAATCTCATGGGTAGTCTGAATGCATTCGACTACCCAACGAGAGATAGAATCCACGGATGCGGCGCCACATGGCTCCTTATGGCAGATCCACAGATGTCTATCATTCGACCGTAACGAGTCTGTCCGTTTTGTACTTAGTCAAAGCACGGACTGGGTACCAGACACTGGCATCACGATCAAACCTACTTAGTTTCGGTATAACGATCGGTTTGCCGGGATATCTCAAAGATTGAATCTTTGACATAAACTCTGCTCTTGGCAGTAGACGCAGACCCTCTCTGGAGACAATAAATCGGTCCCTCTCTGCTGAAAGTGCATGGATCACACTGCACCTTCTAGCTGAGGAATCTGCCAATAGAAAGACCGCCTTTAGAGTCAAATGCTTTAGACTAGCCGAACGCAACGGTTCGAAAGGGTGCTTGGCCAGTACATTAAGCACTAAATATAGACTCCAGGCTGGAATGACTACCGGTTGTCTCGGTCGGAGATTGCTCATTCCCTTCACCATCACACTCAACTGGGTCACCTCTGGACTATCCCTGTTGGCTAGACAAGGGATAACTGATGCCAAAGCTGACTTGTATCCAGCAATTGTGACAGGAGCTAGTCCTGGAAAGAACAGCTTACAGAGAAAGTCTGCTATTTGCTGAATAGTGGAATGAAAGGTAACAATCCCCTTTCTTCACACTAGTCTGCAAATCCGTTAACCTTGTTGTTATATGACTTGAAGGTTGACCTCCCTCTCGCAGCTGCGATGAAATCAGCAGCCTGTCGAGAAAAGCCTCCCAACGTGGAACGTTGTTTGACAACAACCATGCAGTCAATAACATTTCGGGACGCTCGTGTAGGAAGCGTCCCTTGGCCTGGGAGATTATGTTCGGAATCTCGGGTAACTGCACTGGATTTTCCACCCGCAGACCTCAAAGATCCGTGAACCACGCCCTGCTGGGCCAAATGGCGCTATAGCAGGACCAGGCACGGTTCCTCCCTGATCTTCACCAATACCTTCGGCAGAAGGATGGTGGGTGGGTACGCGTAAGCGTGCATCCCTCTCCAGCTTAACGCCAGAGCGTCTGTATCGACGGCATTAGGATCTGGAATCGGTGAGACATAAGTCATGATTTGAGCATTTTCCTTTGTGGCGAACAAGTCCACGTTGGGTTTGCCCCAATGCTCGAAGATCCTGTGAAGAACTGGAGGGTTGAGGGACCATTCTGTTGGCAAGATTCTCTGTCTGCGAGACAAAGCATCCGCCAGAATGTTCTATCGACCAGGAATATGAGCTGCTTTCAAAACAACCGAGTAATTCCTGCACCATTGAATCAAGTGCCACACTTAGATACATAGTGTGGGTGACTTGGTCTCGCCTTGGCGATTTCTGTATGCTACTACTGTCGAGTTGTCCGACCGTATCAATATCGCCTTGCCACTGACTTTTGGAAAAAACCTTTTCCAACGCCAGTTCCACTGCCATCATATCCAACAGATTGATATGCAGCTGGCTCTCTTGGAGAGTCCATGTGCCCGAGACCTGGTGTTCTCCCAGGTAGGCCCCCCATCCCTACAGCGATGCATCCGTGTACAAGGACAGCTGGGGGTGGGGTAGGTGCAGCGAAAATTCCTACTAGGAGATACTGACACTTTTTCCCACCATACAAGATGCGACATTATTGGCTCCAAAACTGGCACAAGTTTTGACAGGGGTTCTATTCTCTGTTTCCACAAGAGACATCAGATACAACTGGATAGGTCTTCGCATCCGAGCAGTGTACAGGTTTACCTGCTCCATGGAGACCATCATGCCCAGCATCTCAAGAAACCGCCTCCCCAAATAAACGAAATGTTGAGTGGGTGTCAACTCGGATTTCTCCTTGTTGACTATCCAGCCTAGATCTGAAAGTAACTTCAGAGTCAGAGCAGTATCCACGTTCAACCTGGCTGCAGAGTCTGCTTGAGCAGCCAGTCGTCTATGTAGGTGTGTAGCGCCACGTTCTCTTTCTGAGAAACGCTGTCACCGCAAGGACCACTCTTGTGAAAACCCTCGGAGCTGTCGACAGGCCAAACGGGAGAACAGTAAACTCCCATACTTGATTCTGAAACGCAAATCTCAGAAACCTGTGCCAACTCCGGTTCATAGGAATGTGGAAGTATGCATCTTTCAGATCGATCGACACACACCACATTCCCTTCCTCAATCCCGCCATTACCGATCTCTGTGTTTCCATCTGGAACTGAGGCGTATGGATAAACCAATTTAATGGCCTGAGATTGAGTATGGGTCTCCATCCCCCCGTGCTCTTGGGGACAAGGAACATGTTTGAATAGAAGCCTGGAGTGTTCCGGTTTGCTGGTTTTATTGCTCCCTTCAGAAGCAAACCTGACACTTCCTTTTGAACGGCTTCTAACTTGTCTGGCTCGCTTGGTACGGGTGTCCAGACAGGTGCCAAAGACAGATTTTGTGGCGGAAAGTCCCACCACTCCGGCATGTAACCCTGGGCTAACCATCCCAGGACCAGACTGTCTGACGTCACACCTCGCCAGGCCTCGACGAAACGCATGAGCCTTCCACCCACCATAGACGCCTCAACGTCTAATGGGGTTGTCCGGCTCGCAGTCCGCTCTCCCCGCCCCCCCCCCCCCCTTTCTTAACGAGAGAGAGAGAGACCCATTTCCGTCTTGGCTCGGCAGGTATAACTGGCACCGCTGTTCCTGTCGCACAGGTGCAGTCCAGGCGGATATGAAGGGAGCTCTCGTACCCTAAGGTACGATCCGCTCCCTTCTTTCCGCCCTTGAAGGACTTACCCTTACCCCTCCCCCTGCCCTTCCCGCCTCTAGGGCGATCATGAGCAACACTGGGGAAGGTAGAGGCCTCCACAACCCTCCTGGCTTTCTTAGCCGGCGGCGGCTGAGAAAATCCAGACGAAGCAGAAGTCGCAGTAGGCTTAGCTCTCGCCTTGCCTTCCTGCTTCTTCTGCGTCTTTGAAAGTTGGACAGCTAACGGTTTCCCTACAGCCCCTAGAGCGTGCGCGAGCGTGCGCTTGCCGCACTTGCCGCACTTGCCGCACTCGCTCCAGCTGTAGGCTTACTGCCAACAGATTCTGCGCAATGCTGGCAGTGTCCTCTAGGATGGCCCGCGCCTGGCCACCGAAGATGCTAGGCCATGTCAGGGGTGTCCCAAGAAGACGCTCCCTGACTGCCGTAGCCGGATGCATATGGTCAAGAACCATTTGCCTCCTGGACTTGGTCACACATGCCTGCACCCTTGCCAGTGCGTCCATAGACAGCACCAAGCCGTCATTGACTCACGAAAGCGCCACAGGTGGCACAGGGTGGCCTGCCTCCGCTTCAGCCAACACCGACTGAAGAAGGCGATACGAATGGTTGACAGCACTCATAGCTGCCCTCACACCCTCATCGCATAGGGACAGGACTTCATCCTGGTGTGCCTGGGACTTGTCCACAAGTGCCGGACCGGGGCCGCCCGCTCCAGCACTCTGAACACCCAGTACCCAGGGGTCATTCTCGGTGACCGACGGGACAACACCATACCTGTCGTATTCCTCCCGTGGAATACGACCCCTCGCCCGCACCTCAATGGAGACCGCAAGAAGCTGGCCCTTGTTCATGCGTTGTTTGCTATACATAGCATCAAGCAACACCATAAACCATGGATCCAGTCCAACAGACTGGATCAGGGCTGCGGGCAAGATCCCCGTCCTAATCGATGCACCGATGGACGGGGTACATCCTCCTCGGCAGTGGTCGGAACCAGACGGGTCCACCCTGGCTAGCCAAGCCAGAGCCTCAGACCAATCCGTCTCCGAGGAGGACACTCCCGTGAACACGTCACCCGTTGACATGTTCACGGCCCTACCAGCAACGGCCTCCCGGCTAGGAGCCATTGCTGATATGCCAGGAACCCCGGCACCGTACGGTTCCGCCGCCACCCCATGGAACACACCAGTCCATGGAGTAGGCCTGCACGGAAAACCATGCGGACCCATAGCGGTTGAGGAACCGTGGCCAAACACGGGCGCCAACGGCACCCCATGTCTGACCGCCGGACCAGGCGAGATAGGTGAGTACCATGCCTGGCCGGCAACACCCGTCACCGTGGCGGTTGGCAGCAAACCAACCATCACGGGACCGGTGCCCGGTACCGGAGTGGCCTCAACCACGGGCTTGCGCCAGGCCAGACAGCTGGAGGTCGGGTTCCATCAAGACGGAATCGACCTCCATGCTCTCCACCCGTGGCCTCACAGGCCGCAGCACTCTCCTCCTCGGCCTCCTCATCTTCAGACCCCTAAGAGTCGTCACTAGACAAGGAAAACCGTGGAGCCGTCCTTGCGGACGGCTCCCATGTCTGACGGACCGGCCACCGCTACTGGACCACCCGGAGGTGGCCGCAGAGAGACAGAACCCATCAGGCCGGAGCCAGACGGGACTGCCAGGGGGGCGTACGAAACGGCTCCCTCGGTGTCCAGTCCAGAATCCTGTCCAAGGACAGGGTTCGAATCAGACATGGGGAGAGACTGCCCTACAACTTTTGGCAGCAGGGATGACACCAGCGTGGGCAGAATGCTATGCAGGACACCGTGCCTAGCCGGACCAAACCATGCCGGCGGTGCCATCTCCGCCAGCAGAGGTGGAACACCCCCACGGGCCGAAACGGACGCTCCACGATTTACTTTCGGACCGCCTGACCCCGCGTCAGACCCTGCTAAGTCCTTCTGGCAAGGAACTTAAGCATCATATCGACCGACCACACCGCGCAAACGTTACACCTACTGTCAAGACTACACTTAGTACAGTGGAAACAGACATGGTCCTTGTATAGAACCGGTACGATATGTGGCACTCGACACATGATGGCGGGGATGGCTTGGCCTATAAACCAAACCTACAATAAGCCAGCGGAACGAAACAAAAATGGAAGGCAGACAATTAATTTTCAAATAATTTGACCATAAATTAACTGCAAACCCTCCCGCACCCCACCCCGCAACGTTACAACAAAGATCGCATTGACTATAACGACAAGAATGAAGCGGGCATACATACACCCATAATTGATCCTCCAGGATGTACAACGGAACCAGGAATCATATCGCATAGCATTCGGGGTATATTTACCAATTAATATAAATTATACTCCTAACGAAAGCCGACATGATATGTGAAGAAACAACAAAATATAAACAAACTGCTGTAGCACACGGTAAAACCGCAGACCACGCATCTCTCAAGAATTTTGACACCACCGATCATTGCAAACCGATCGTGATCACACATAAACTTGACCATTCCAAAGTTTCCGGTACCATTTTTAGTACGCAGCACCCAGAACAAGATGCGCGAATTAATGAAAAATTTTCTTCACATAAACATCCAAGCATCACGGGTGTGACGTCACCCGCTCGGACCCTACGGAGAACGACGTCAGCCGATATTCGTGTTAGAAATACCGTAGCAAACACCTATTTTCATATCTGCCGATCGCCTTTTGGGGTTTAAAGAAGGCGATCGTCTGGCATATCTCGTTGTTAGGACACGTCCCAGATTCTTTGGGGTCACAAATTGGAACATGCGACACAACGAAATTTAGAGACCTAAGTCTTTTAACTATGGATAATAAGGAATTATACAACCTGGTTATCATCGGCGGTATTCTCCATTTTATCCAGTTATATCCTTTCAAGAACGCACAAACTATCAAATCACAGATAAAAGACTTAGATTTCTTTTCAAAAAACTTTAAATCTCTCCCTGCAAAAAGCATGTATAGCTCTTGTTGCTATGCAAACAAGAATGAGCTCTATGGTAGACGGGTACTCGGCAGTTGGGAGCTGAGTACCCGGTTCCATGGAGGCGGTAAAGCTTTCTAAGTCTATAGTCCTAGAGCCAGCTCTCAAGGCCAGCTGTATATCAGAAGTAACAGAATGGTGAGTATTGATCGAAGGAGAAAGGTCGATTTGCAGGCCAAGAGATTATTTTTGAAAATGTATCACTGGAATGACTGGCTCGATTCTTGATCCAGTCATTCCAGTGATACATTTTCAAAAATAGTCTTGTCTTGGCCTGCAAATGGGCATGCATTCGCTTAGCAAAATTTAAATTTCCGTGACCGATCGCATTAAAGAGTAATTAAAAGGTAGGTTTTGAAATATTTTCTGCTGTAGAATTATTCACGATTATTCGATTATTTAATTTTTAATCATAAATTCACGATTTAAAAAATAATCGCGATTTTCGATTTAATCGCATAATTGTGCAAACCTACGTCCCACAAATCAGAAAGCACAGCTACTAGTAGACTTGGAACCTTAAATCTAATGCGACTAAAATATAGATGGTTTCAAGGCGAGTTAATCGAAACATTCAAGCTCATCAGGGATCTTTATAATGTCGATAAGGACTACGTTTTTAAACATCCAGTATTACACAGACCAGGGGTCATAAGTTCAAGCTCAACATAAAAGCAGCAACAGAGATATTCGCAAGCACCTTTTTGCTAACAGAGTGGTAACACACTGGAATTCGCTCCCAGCGACAATAGCAGAAGCGACAGCAATCGTTTCTTTCAAGAACAATCTAGATATCTACTTAAAAGAAAGAACATTATAATTCAACTGAATAGGCCATATGCATGACAGTCCACCACTAAGTCGTACTACATTGTACTCCGCCAGTACAGTGGACTGATCTTTTGGTGTAGCCTTGTATATGAAAGAACATACTCGCTAGCGATTCCAATTACCGATAGATTGCAGGAAATGTCAATTTCCCTTTCTCCGAGATCTAACAATACTCACCATTCTGTTACTTCTGATATACAGCTGGCCCTGACAGCGGCTCTAGGATTATAGACTTAGAAAGCTTTACCGACTCCTGGGAACCGGGTACTCGGCTCCCAACTGCCGAGTACCCGTTTACCATAGAGCTCATATTGTTTGCATAGCCACCAAACAAGAGAAAACTATGGCTTGCCTCCGTGGGGCTGGGAGGCTGGGTCCGTAACAGAATGGTGAGTATTGTTAGATCTCGGAGAAAGGGAAATTGACATTTCCTGCATTCTCCTTCGATCAATACTCACCATTCTGTTACTTCTGATATACACCAGATTTGATCAGTAACCTGGTGGGAAGGGGCAAGCCATAAATGCTAATTTTGCCCCTTGGAGAAAGATTTTAGACTTCAAACTTGACTAACGGAGACCTAAAAGGACCGTCAAGTTCACGGAACCGAATCACATTCGCGTCATAGCACCCCCACCCCCTTTTTTCCTCCTAAGAAAAGGGAGAGAACTAACGAACATGTATCTCGCCTGAAAACACCAATATGCCAAGAGGGTTAACTACTCCCTGCATATTCCATGTATTAGCCTGGGAATGAGCATGAACATATAAGATGAATGAACATGATACATATACATAATACAAAAAACTCTCATTTATTGAATTACCTTATGATAATAGGACTTCAGACGTACCGCCTCCAACCATTCACCGGTTCGGCCATCAGTGACACAATCTGGTTGACATCCTCTCGCCTGACCATGCCTGCTTTAGGATCTTTTCTTACCAAAGTGAAAAAAGGGGAAAAGCAGTGTGGTCACTAACTATCGTTTCAAAACAGCTAAGGCGAGTGGATTGGCTGAGTCTGACACATCCCTCATATAGTAATCCGTAAATGAGGACTCACAGTGCCATTGTGCAACGGCCATGATGTCCTCTAACGGAACACCATTGTAAAGGGCGGTCGAGGCGGCTATTCCTCTGACATCGTGTGCCCTTACGCCCTGCACCTGGTGCCCAGTCGCCATCTCATGAGTAGTCTGAATGCATTCGACCACCCAACGAGAGATAGTATCCATGGATGCGGTGCCATAAGGCTTTTTATGGCAGATCCACAGATGTCTATCGTTCGACCGTAACGAGTCAGTCCGTTTCTTGTACTTAGTCAAAGCACGGACCGGGCACCAGACACTGGCATCACGATCAAACCTAGTTAACTTCGGTATAATGATCGGTTTGCCGGGATATCTCAAAGATTGGTTCTTTGACATAAACTCTGCTCTTGGCAGAAGACGCAGACCTTCTCCAGAAACAATAAATCGGTTCCTCTCTGCCGAAAGCGCATGGATCTCACTGCGCCTTCTAGCTGAGGAAGCTGCCAATAGAAAGACAGCCTTTAGAGTCAAATGCTTTAGACTAGCCGAACGCAACGGTTCGAATGGGTGCTTGGCCAGTACATTAAGCACTAAAGATAGACTCCAGGCTGGAATGACTACCGGTTGTCTCGGGCGGAGATTGCTCATTCCCTTCAACATCACGTTTAACTGGGCCACCTCTGGACTATCCCTGTTGGCTAGACAAGGGATAACTGATGCCAAAGCTGACTTGTATCCAGCAATTGTGACGGGAGCTAGTCCTGTAAAGAACAGCTCACAGAGAAAGTCTGCTATTTGCTGAATAGTGGATTGAAAGGTATCAATACCCTTTTCTTCACACCAGTCTGCAAATCTGTTAACCTTGTTGTTATATGACTTGAAGGTTGACCTCCTTCTCGCAGCCGCGATGAAATCAGCAGCCTGTCGAGAAAAGCCTTCCGACGTGGAATGTTGTTTGACAACATCCACGCAGTCAATTTGAACATTTCGGGACGCTCGTGTAGGAAGCGTCCCTTGGCCTGGGAGATTATGTTCGGAATCTCGGGCAACTGCACAGGATTTTCCACCAGCAGATCCAGAAGATCCGTGAACCACGCCCTGCTCGGCCAATACGGAGCTATTAGCAGGACCAGACACGGCTCCTCCCTGACCTTCACCAATACCTTCGGAAGAAGAATGGTGGGTGGGTACGCGTACGCGTGCATCCCTCTCCAGCTTATCGCCATAGCGTCTGTATCGACGGCATTTGGATCTGGAATCGGCGAGACATATGTCATGATTTGAGCATTTTCCTTTGTAGCGAACAAGTCCACGTTGGGTTGGCCCCAATGCTCGAAGATCCGTCGTAGAACTGGAGGGTTGAGGGACCATTCTGTTGGCAAGATTCTCTGTCTGCGAGACAAAGCATCCGCCAGAATGTTCAATCGGCCAGGAATATGAGCTGCTTTCAAAACAACCGAGTAATTCCTGCACCATTGAATCAAGTGCCACACCCTGATGCACAGGGTGGGCGACCTGGTCCCTCCGTGGCGATTTATATATGATACTACTGTCGAATTGTCCGACCGTATCAATATCACCTTGCCCTTGATCATCGGAAGGAACTCTTCCAACGCCAGTTCCACTGCCATCATTTCCAACAGATTGATATGCAGCTGACTCTCCGGGAGAGTCCATGTGCCCGAGACCTGGTGTTCTCCCAGGCAGGCACCCCACCCTTCCAGCGATGCATCCGTGTAAACGGACAGCTGGGGGTGGGGTAGGTGCAGCGAAACCCCTATTAGGAGATTCTGACGCTGTTTCCACCATAGAAGATGCGATATTATCGGCTCCAAAACTGGCACCAGTTTTGACAGGGGTTCTGTTCTCTGTTTCCACAGAGACATCAGATACAACTGGATAGGTCTTCGCATTAGAGCAGCGTACGGGATAACCTGCTCCATGGAGACCATCATGCCCAGCATCTGAAGGAACCGCCTTGCCTGAATGTGGTTTCCCACTCGAAAACTCCCGAGGATGGCTAACAGAGACACCACTCTGGGCTCTGACGGGTAAACCCTGCCCTCCTCGAGGTCGAATCGCATCCCCAAATAAACGAAATGTTGAGTGGGTGTCAACTCGGATTTCTCCTCGTTGACTATCCAGCCTAGATCTGAAAGTAACTTCAGAGTCAGAGCAGTATCCACGTTCAACCTGGCTGCCGAGTCTGCCTTGAGCAGCCAGTCGTCTATGTAGGTGTGTAGCGCCACGTTCTCTTTTCTGAGAAACGCTGTCACCGCAAGGACCACTCTTGTGAAAACCCTCGGAGCTGTCGACAGGCCAAACGGGAGAACTGTAAACTCCCATACTTGATTCTGAAACGCAAATCTCAGAAACCTGTGCCAACTCCGATTGATCGGAATGTGGAAATATGCATCTTTCAGATCGATCGATACACACCACATTCCTTTCCTCAATCCCGCCATTACCGACCTCGGTGTTTCCATCTGGAACCGAGGCGTATGGATAAACCAATTTAATGGCCTGAGATTGAGTATGGGTCTCCATCCCCCCGTGCTCTTGGGGACAAGGAACATGTTTGAATAGAAGCCTGGAGTGTTCCGGTTTGCTGGTTTTATTGCTCCCTTCAGAAGCAAACCCGACACTTCCTTTTGAACGGCTTCTAACTTGTCTGGCTCCCTTGGTACGGGTGTCCAGACTGGTGCCAAAGACAGATTTTGTGGCGGAAAGTCCCACCACTCCGGCATGTAACCCTGGGATAACCATCCCAGGACCAGACTGTCTGACGTCACACCTCGCCAAACCTCGACGAAACGCATGAGCCTTCCACCCACCATAGACGCCTCGACGTCTAACGGGGTTGTCCGGCTCGCAGTCCGCCCCCCCCCCCCCCCCTTTCTTAACGAGAGAGAGTGAGAACCATTTCGTTCTAGGTACGACGGGTATAACTGGCACCGCTGTTCCTGTCGCACAGGTGCGGTCCACGCGGATATGAAGGGAGCTTGCGTACCCTCAGGTACGCTTCGGCCCCTTCTGTCCGCCCTTTGAGGCCTTACCCTTACCCTTCCCCTTGCCCTTACCACCTCTAGGGTGGTCAGGAGCAACATTGGGGAGGGTAGGCGCCTCTACAGCCTTCCTGGGTTTCTTTGCCGGCGGCGGCTCCGAGAACCCAGCCGAAACAGACGTCGCAATAGGCCTGGCTTTCGCCTTGCCCTTATGCTTTTTCTGTTTCTTTGAAGGCTGTCCGGTTAGCGGCTTGCCCACAGCCCCTAGTGCGTGCGCTTGCCGCACCAGCTCTAGCTGGAGATTTACCGCTAACCGATTCTGCGCAATACTGGCGGTGTCCTCTAAGATGGCCCGCGCTTGGCCACCAAAGATGCTAGGCCCTGTCAGGGGCGTCCCAAGAAGACGCTCCCTGACTGCCGTAGCCGGACGCATATGGTCAATGACCATTTGCCTCCCGGACTTCGTCACACGCGCTTGCACCCTTGCCAATGCGTCCATTGACAGCACCAAGCCGTCATTAACGCACGATAGCGCCACAGGTGGCACAGGGTGGCCTACCCCCGCTTCAGCCCACACCGACTGAAGTAGACGATAGGAGTGATTGACAGCGCTCATGGCTGCCCTCACACCCTCATCGCATAGGGCCAGGACTTCTTCCTGGTGTACCTGGGCCTTATCCACTAGTGCCGGACCGGGACCACCCGACCCGGCACTCTGGACGCCCAGTACCCATCGGTCATCCTCCGTGACCGACGGGACTACACCATACCTGTCGTATTCACCCCGCGGAATACGGCACCTTGCCCGCACCTCCCTGGAGGCCGCAGGGAGCTGACCCTTGGTCATTAGTTGTTTACTATAAATAGCATCCAACAAATCAATGAACCGTGGATCCAGTCCCACTGACTGGATCCGGGCCGCGGGCAAAATCCCCGTCCTAATCGACGCAACCGACGGACGGGGCGCATCTTCATCGGCCGTGGCCGAAACCACAGACGGGTCAACTCTGGCTAGCCACGCCAGAGCATCAGACCAGTCTAACTCCGAAGAAGATACCCCCGCAAACACGTCACCCGTTGACATGCTTACGGGTCTGCCAGCCATGGCCTCCCGGCCAGGAGCCACGGCTGACACGCCAGGCACTCCGCTACCACACGGTTCCGCCGCCACCCCATGAAACACTCCGGTCCATGGGGTAGGTCCGCACGGAAAACCGTACGGACCCGTAACCGTCGCGGAACCATAGCCGGCCACGGGCGCCAACGGCACCCCACGTCCGGCTGCCGGACCAGGCGAGATAGGTGAGTACCACGCCTGGCCCGGCACACCGGTTCCCCTGACGGCTGGTGACAAACCAAGCCGTGCGGAACCGGTGCACGGTAATGGATTGGCCTCAGCCGCAGGCGGAGCCGCTGACCTGGCTTGCGCCAAACCAGACAAATGCAGGCCGGTTCCGTCCAGGACGGAATCAACCTCCATATTCTCCACCTGCGGCTTCACGGGCCGCAGCAACCTCTCCTCCTCGGCCTCATCGTCTTCAGACTCCGAAGAGCCGTCACTAGACGAATAAACCGTGGAGCCGTCCTAGCGGCACGGCTCCCACACCTGACGGACCGGCCACCGCTACTGGACCACCCGGAGGTGGCCGCAGAGAGACAGAACCCGTCTGGCCGAAGCCAGACGGACCCGCCAGGGGGCCGTACGAGACGGCCCCCTCGGTAACCAGTCCAGAATCCTGTCCGAAGACAGGATCCGTACCAGGCATGGGGAGAAACTGCCCCCCAACCTTTGGTAGCAGGGACGACACCAGCGTGGGCAGAACGCTATGCAGAAAACCCTGCATAGCCGGACCAAACCACGCCGGCGGTGCCATCTCCGCCACCTCCAGCTGGGGACGTGGAGCACCCCCACCGGCCGAACCGGGCGCTCCACGATTTCCTCTCGGACCGCATGACCCCGCGTCAGACCCAGCCAAGTCCTTCTGGGCAAGGAACGTAACCATCGTTTCGACGGACCACACTGCACAAACATTACACCTATGATCTATATTACACAGGGCACACCTAAAACAGACATGGTCCTTGAACATTACACGGACAAACTTATGGCAGTCGTCACATGATGGCGGGGCTGGCTTGGCCTATAAAATAAGCACAAACCTACAATAAACAAGCGGAACGAGACACGGATGGAAGGCAGACAATTAATTTTCAAATATTTTGACTCATAAATTAACCGTAACCTCCCGCACCCCACCGCGCCACGTTACAACAACGATCGCATTGATTATGACGACAAGAACGCGGCGGGCACAACACACCCATAATAGATCCTACAGGATGTGTAACGGCTCCAGGAATCATATCGCATAGCATTCAGGGTATATTTACTAATCAATATAAATTATACTCCTAACGAACGCAGCACGATATGTGAAGAAAACAACAAAATGTATAACAACTGCTGTCTCACACGGTAAAACCGCAGACCACGCATCTACTCAAGAATTTTGAAACCACCGATCATTGCAAACCGATCGTGATCGCACGTAAACTTGATCATTCTAAAGTTTCCAGTACCATTTTTTAGTACGCAGCACCCAGAACAAGATGCGCGAATTAATGAAAAAAATTTTCTTCACATAAACATCCGAGCGACCGGGTGTGACGTCACCCGCTCGGATTCTACGGAGAACGACGTCAGCCGATATTCGTGTTAGAAATACTGTAGCAAACACCTATTTTCATATCTGCCGATCGCCTGTTGGGGTTTAAAGAAGGCGATCGTCTGGCATATATCGTTGCTAGCACACGTCCCAGATTCTATGGGGTTAGAAATTGGAACATGCGACACAACGAAATTTAGAGACCTAAGTCTTTTAACTATGGATATAAAGAACAATACAACCTGGTTGTCTTGGGCGGTATTCTCCATAGTCCTTAGTTATCCTTTCAGAACACACAAACTATCACTGATTAAAGACTTAGATTCTTTTAAAAAACACTAAAATCCTTAATGCGAAAAGCATGTATTGCACTTGTTGCTATGCAAACAAGAATGAGCTCTATGGTAAACGGGTACTCGGCAGTGGGGAGCCGGGTACCTGGTTCCCAGGAGTCGGTAAAGCTTTCTAAGTCTATAATCCTAGAGCCGCTGTCAAGGCCAGCTGTATATCAGAAGTAACAGAATGGTGAGTATTGATCGAAGGAGAAATGCAGCTGACTCTCCGGGAGAGTCCATGTGCCCGAGACCTGGTGTTCTCCCAGGCAGGCACCCCACCCTTCCAGCGATGCATCCGTGTAAACGGACAGCTGGGGGTGGGGTAGGTGCAGCGAAACCCCTATTAGGAGATTCTGACGCTGTTTCCACCATAGAAGATGCGATATTATCGGCTCCAAAACTGGCACCAGTTTTGACAGGGGTTCTGTTCTCTGTTTCCACAGAGACATCAGATACAACTGGATAGGTCTTCGCATTAGAGCAGCGTACGGGATAACCTGCTCCATGGAGACCATCATGCCCAGCATCTGAAGGAACCGCCTCGCCTGAATGTGGTTTCCCACTCGAAAACTCCTGAGGATGGCTAACAGAGACACCACTCTGGGCTCTGATGGGTAAACCCTGCCCTCCTCGAGGTCGAATCGCATCCCCAAATAAACGAAATGTTGAGTGGGCGTCAACTCGGATTTCTCCTCGTTGACTATCCAGCCTAGATCTGAAAGTAACTTCAGAGTCAGAGCAGTATCCACGTTCAACCTGGCTGCCGAGTCTGCCTTGAGCAGCCAGTCGTCTATGTAGGTGTGTAGCACCACGTTCTCTTTTCTGAGAAACGCTGTCACCGCAAGGACCACTCTTGTGAAAACCCTCGGAGCTGTCGACAGGCCAAACGGGAGAACTGTAAACTCCCATACTTGATTCTGAAACGCAAATCTCAGAAACCTGTGCCAACTCCGATTCATCGGAACGTGGAAATATGCATCTTTCAGATCGATCGATACACACCACATTCCTTTCCTCAATCCCGCCATTACCGACCTCGGCGTTTCCATCTGGAACCGAGGCGTATGGATAAACCAATTTAATGGCCTGAGATTGAGTATGGGTCTCCATCCCCCTGTGCTCTTGGGGACAAGGAACATGTTTGAATAGAAGCCTGGAGTGTTCCGGTTTGCTGGTTTTATTGCTCCCTTCAGAAGCAAACCCGACACTTCCTTTTGAACGGCTTCTAACTTGTCTGGCTCCCTTGGTACGGGTGTCCAGACAGGTGCCAAAGACAGATTTTGTGGCGGAAAGTCCCACCACTCCGGCATGTAACCCTGGGATAACCATCCCATGACCAGACTGTCTGACGTCACACCTCGCCAAGCCTCGACGAAACGCATGAGCCTTCCACCCACCATAGACGCCTCGACGTCTAACGGGGTTGTCCGGCTCGCAGTCCGCCCCCCCCCCCCCCCCCTTTCTTAACGAGAGAGAGTGAGAACCATTTCGTTCTAGGTACGACGGGTATAACTGGCACCGCTGTTCCTGTCGCACAGGTGCGGTCCAGGCGGATATGAAGGGAGCTTGCGTACCCTCAGGTACGCTTCGGCCCCTTCTGTCCGCCCTTTGAGGCCTTACCCTTACCCTTCCCCTTGCCCTTACCACCTCTAGGGTGGTCAGGAGCAACATTGGGGAGGGTAGGCGCCTCTACAGCCTTCCTGGGTTTCTTCGCCGGCGGCGGCTCCGAGAACCCAGCCGAAACAGACGTCGCAATAGGCCTGGCTTTCGCCTTGCCCTTATGCTTTTTCTGTTTCTTTGAAGGCTGTCCGGTTAGCGGCTTGCCCACAGCCCCTAGTGCGTGCGCTTGCCGCACCAGCTCTAGCTGGAGATTTACCGCTAACCGATTCTGCGCAATACTGGCGGTGTCCTCTAAGATGGCCCGCGCTTGGCCACCAAAGATGCTAGGCCCTGTCAGGGGCGTCCCAAGAAGACGCTCCCTGACTGCCGTAGCCGGACGCATATGGTCAATGACCATTTGCCTCCCGGACTTCGTCACACGCGCTTGCACCCTTGCCAATGCGTCCATTGACAGCACCAAGCCGTCATTAACGCACGATAGCGCCACAGGTGGCACAGGGTGGCCTACCCCCGCTTCAGCCCACACCGACTGAAGTAGACGATAGGAGTGATTGACAGCGCTCATGGCTGCCCTCACACCCTCATCGCATAGGGCCAGGACTTCTTCCTGGTGTACCTGGGCCTTATCCACTAGTGCCGGACCGGGACCACCCGACCCGGCACTCTGGACGCCCAGTACCCATCGGTCATCCTCCGTGACCGACGGGACTACACCATACCTGTCGTATTCACCACGCGGAATACGGCACCTTGCCCGCACCTCCCTGGAGGCCGCAGGGAGCTGACCCTTGGTCATTAGTTGTTTACTATAAATAGCATCCAACAAATCAATGAACCGTGGATCCAGTCCCACTGACTGGATCCGGGCCGCGGGCAAAATCCCCGTCCTAATCGACGCAACCGACGGACGGGGCGCATCTTCATCGGCCGTGGCCGAAACCACAGACGGGTCAACTCTGGCTAGCCACGCCAGAGCATCAGACCAGTCTAACTCCGAAGAAGATACCCCCGCAAACACGTCACCCGTTGACATGCTTACGGGTCTGCCAGCCATGGCCTCCCGGCCAGGAGCCACGGCTGACACGCCAGGCACTCCGCTACCACACGGTTCCGCCGCCACCCCATGAAACACTCCGGTCCATGGGGTAGGTCCGCACGGAAAACCGTACGGACCCGTAACCGTCGCGGAACCATAGCCGGCCACGGGCGCCAACGGCACCCCACGTCCGGCTGCCGGACCAGGCGAGATAGGTGAGTACCACGCCTGGCCCGGCACACCGGTTCCCCTGACGGCTGGTGACAAACCAAGCCGTGTGGAACCGGTGCATGGTAACGGATTGGCCTCAGCCGCAGGCGGAGCCGCTGACCTGGCTTGCGCCAAACCAGACAAATGCAGGCCGGTTCCGTCCAGGACGGAATCAACCTCCATATTCTCCACCTGCGGCTTCACGGGCCGCAGCAACCTCTCCTCCTCGGCCTCATCGTCTTCAGACTCCGAAGAGCCGTCACTAGACGAATAAACCGTGGAGCCGTCCTGGCGGCACGGCTCCCACACCTGACGGACCGGCCACCGCTACTGGACCACCCGGAGGTGGCCGCAGAGAGACAGAACCCGTCTGGCCGAAGCCAGACGGACCCGCCAGGGGGCCGTACGAGACGGCCCCCTCGGTAACCAGTCCAGAATCCTGTCCGAAGACAGGATCCGTACCAGGCATGGGGAGAAACTGCCCCCCAACCTTTGGTAGCAGGGACGACACCAGCGTGGGCAGAACGCTATGCAGAAAACCCTGCATAGCCGGACCAAACCACGCCGGCGGTGCCATCTCCGCCACCTCCAGCTGGGGACGTGGAGCACCCCCACCGGCCGAACCGGGCGCTCCACGATTTCCTCTCGGACCGCATGACCCCGCGTCAGACCCAGCCAAGTCCTTCTGGGCAAGGAACTTAACCATCGTTTCGACGGACCACACTGCACAAACATTACACCTATGATCTATATTACACAGGGCACATCTAAAACAGACATGGTCCTTGAACATTACACGGACAAACTTATGGCAGTCGTCACATGATGGCGGGGCTGGCTTGGCCTATAAAATAAGCACAAACCTACAATAAACAAGCGGAACGAGACACGGATGGAAGGCAGACAATTAATTTTCAAATATTTTGACTCATAAATTAACCGTAACCTCCCGCACCCCACCCCGCCACGTTACAACAACGATCGCATTGATTATGACGACAAGAACGCGGCGGGCACAACACACCCATAATAGATCCTACAGGATGTGTAACGGCTCCAGGAATCATATCGCATAGCATTCAGGGTATATTTACTAATCAATATAAATTATACTCCTAACGAACGCAGCACGATATGTGAAGAAAACAACAAAATGTATAACAACTGCTGTCTCACACGGTAAAACCGCAGACCACGCATCTACTCAAGAATTTTGAAACCACCGATCATTGCAAACCGATCGTGATCGCACGTAAACTTGATCATTCTAAAGTTTCCGGTACCATTTTTTAGTACGCAGCACCCAGAACAAGATGCGCGAATTAATGAAAAAAATTTTCTTCACATAAACATCCGAGCGACCGGGTGTGACGTCACCCGCTCGGATTCTACGGAGAACGACGTCAGCCGATATTCGTGTTAGAAATACCGTAGCAAACACCTATTTTCATATCTGCCGATCGCCTGTTGGGGTTTAAAGAAGGCGATCGTCTGGCATATATCGTTGCTAGCACACGTCCCAGATTCTATGGGGTTAGAAATTGGAACATGCGACACAACGAAATTTAGAGACCTAAGTCTTTTAACTATGGATATAAAGAACAATACAACCTGGTTGTCTTGGGCGGTATTCTCCATAGTCCTTAGTTATCCTTTCAGAACACACAAACTATCACTGATTAAAGACTTAGATTCTTTTAAAAAACACTAAAATCCTTAATGCGAAAAGCATGTATTGCACTTGTTGCTATGCAAACAAGAATGAGCTCTATGGTAAACGGGTACTCGGCAGTGGGGAGCCGGGTACCTGGTTCCCAGGAGTCGGTAAAGCTTTCTAAGTCTATAATCCTAGAGCCGCTGTCAAGGCCAGCTGTATATCAGAAGTAACAGAATGGTGAGTATTGATCGAAGGAGAAATGCAGCTGACTCTCCGGGAGAGTCCATGTGCCCGAGACCTGGTGTTCTCCCAGGCAGGCACCCCACCCTTCCAGCGATGCATCCGTGTAAACGGACAGCTGGGGGTGGGGTAGGTGCAGCGAAACCCCTATTAGGAGATTCTGACGCTGTTTCCACCATAGAAGATGCGATATTATCGGCTCCAAAACTGGCACCAGTTTTGACAGGGGTTCTGTTCTCTGTTTCCACAGAGACATCAGATACAACTGGATAGGTCTTCGCATTAGAGCAGCGTACGGGATAACCTGCTCCATGGAGACCATCATGCCCAGCATCTGAAGGAACCGCCTCGCCTGAATGTGGTTTCCCACTCGAAAACTCCTGAGGATGGCTAACAGAGACACCACTCTGGGCTCTGATGGGTAAACCCTGCCCTCCTCGAGGTCGAATCGCATCCCCAAATAAACGAAATGTTGAGTGGGCGTCAACTCGGATTTCTCCTCGTTGACTATCCAGCCTAGATCTGAAAGTAACTTCAGAGTCAGAGCAGTATCCACGTTCAACCTGGCTGCCGAGTCTGCCTTGAGCAGCCAGTCGTCTATGTAGGTGTGTAGCACCACGTTCTCTTTTCTGAGAAACGCTGTCACCGCAAGGACCACTCTTGTGAAAACCCTCGGAGCTGTCGACAGGCCAAACGGGAGAACTGTAAACTCCCATACTTGATTCTGAAACGCAAATCTCAGAAACCTGTGCCAACTCCGATTCATCGGAACGTGGAAATATGCATCGTTCAGATCGATCGATACACACCACATTCCTTTCCTCAATCCCGCCATTACCGACCTCGGCGTTTCCATCTGGAACCGAGGCGTATGGATAAACCAATTTAATGGCCTGAGATTGAGTATGGGTCTCCATCCCCCTGTGCTCTTGGGGACAAGGAACATGTTTGAATAGAAGCCTGGAGTGTTCCGGTTTGCTGGTTTTATTGCTCCCTTCAGAAGCAAACCCGACACTTCCTTTTGAACGGCTTCTAACTTGTCTGGCTCCCTTGGTACGGGTGTCCAGACAGGTGCCAAAGACAGATTTTGTGGCGGAAAGTCCCACCACTCCGGCATGTAACCCTGGGATAACCATCCCATGACCAGACTGTCTGACGTCACACCTCGCCAAGCCTCGACGAAACGCATGAGCCTTCCACCCACCATAGACGCCTCGACGTCTAACGGGGTTGTCCGGCTCGCAGTCCGCCCCCCCCCCACCCCTTTCTTAACGAGAGAGAGTGAGAACCATTTCGTTCTAGGCACGACGGGTATAACTGGCACCGCTGTTCCTGTCGCACAGGTGCGGTCCAGGCGGATATGAAGGGAGCTTGCGTACCCTCAGGTACGCTTCGGCCCCTTCTGTCCGCCCTTTGAGGCCTTACCCTTCCCCTTGCCCTTCCCACCTCTAGGGCGGTCAGGAGCAACATTGGGGAGGGTAGGCGCCTCTACAACCTTCCTGGGTTTCTTCGCCGGCAGCGGCTCCGAGAACCCAGCCGAAACAGAGGTCGCAATAGGCCTAGCTTTCGCCTTGCTCTTATGCTTTTTCTGTTTCTTTGAAGGCTGTCCCGTTAGCGGCTTGCCCACAGCCCCTAGTGCGTGCGCTTGCCGCACTAGCTCGAGCTGTAGATTTACCGCTAACCGATTCTGCGCAATACTGGCGGTGTCCTCTAAGATGGCCCGCGCTTGGCCACCAAAGATGCTAGGCCCTGTCAGGGGCGTCCCAAGAAGACGTTCCCTGACTGCCGTAGCCGGACGCATATGGTCAATGACCATTTGCCTCCTGGACTTCGTCACACGCGCTTGCACCCTTGCCAATGCGTCCATTGACAGCACCAAGCCGTCATTAACGCACGATAGCACCACAGGTGGCACAGGGTGGCCTGGCCCCGCTTCAGCCCACACCGACTGAAGTAGACGATAGGAGTGATTGACAGCGCTCATCGCTGCCCTCACACCCTCATCGCATAGGGCCAGGACTTCTTCCTGGTGTACCTGGGCCTTATCCACTAGTGCCGGACCGGGACCACCCGACCCAGAACTCTGGACGCCCAGTACCCATCGGTCATCCTCCGTGACCGACGGGACTACACCATACCTGTCGTATTCACCCCGCGGAATACGACATCTTGCCCGCACCTCCCTGGAGGCCGCAGGGAGCTGACCCTTGGTCATTAGTTGTTTACTATAAATAGCATCCAACAAATCAATGAACCGTGGATCCAGTCCCACTGACTGGATCCGGGCCGCGGGCAAAATCCCCGTCCTAATCGACGCAACCGACGGACGGGGCGCATCTTCATCGGCCGTGGCCGAAACCACAGACGGGTCCACTCTGGCTAGCCACGCCAGAGCATCAGACCAATCTACCTCTGAAGAAGATACCCCCGCAAACACGTCACCCGTTGACGTGCTCACGGGTCTGCCAGCCATGGCCTCCCGGCAAGGAGCCACGGCTGACACGCCAGGCACTCCGCTACCACACGGTTCCGCCGCCACCCCATGAAACACTCCGGTCCATGGGGTAGGTCCGCACGGAAAACCGTACGGACCCGTAACCGTCGCGGAACCATAGCCGGACACGGGTGCCAACGGCACCTCATGTCCGGCTGCCGGACCAGGCGAGATAGGTGAGTACCACGCCTGGCCCGGCACACCCGTTCCCCTGACGGCTGGTGACAAACCAAGCCGCGCGGAACCGGTGCACGGTAACGGATTGGCCTCAGCCGCAGGTGGAGCCGCTGACCTGGCTTGCGCCAAACCAGACAAATGGAGGCCGGTTCCGTCCAGGACGGAATCAACCTCCATATTCTCCACCTGCGGCTTCACGGGCCGCAGCAACCTCTCCTCCTCGGCCTCATCATCTTCAGACTCCGAAGAGCCGTCACTAGACGAATAAACCGTGGAGCCGTCCTGGCGGACGGCTCCCACACCTGACGGACCGGCCACCGCTACTGGACCACCCGGAGGTGGCCGCAGAGAGACAGAACCCGTCTGGCCGAAGCCAGACGGGACCGCCAGGGGGCCGTACGAGACGGCCCCCTCGGTAACCAGTCCAGAATCCTGTCCGAGGACAGGATCCGTACCAGGCATGGGGAGAAACTGCCCCCCAACCTTTGGTAGCAGGGACGACACCAGCGTGGGCAGAACGCTATGCAGAAAACCCTGCATAGCCGGACCAAACCACGCCGGCGGTGCCATCTCCGCCACCTCCAGCTGGGGACGTGGAGCACCCCCACCGGCCGAACCGGGCGCTCCACGATTTCCTCTCGGACCGCCTGACCCCGCGTCAGACCCAGCCAAGTCCTTCTGGGCAAGGAACTTAACCATCGTTTCGACGGACCACACTGCACAAACATTACACATATGATCTATATTACACAGGGCACACCTAAAACAGACATGGTCCTTGAACATTACACGGACAAACTTATGGCAGTCGTCACATGATGGCGGGGCTGGCTTGGCCTATAAAATAAGCACAAACCTACAATAAACAAGCGGAACGAGACACGGATGGAAGGCAGACAATTAATTTTCAAATATTTTGACTCATAAATTAACCGTAACCTCCCCGCACCCCACCCCGCCACGTTACAACAACGATCGCATTGATTATGACGACAAGTACGCGGCGGGCACAACACACCCATAATAGATCCTACAGGATGTGTAACGGCTCCAGGAATCATATCGCATAGCATTCAGGGTATATTTACTAATCAATATAAATTATACTCCTAACGAACGCAGCACGATATGTGAAGAAAACAACAAAATGTATAACAACTGCTGTCTCACACGGTAAAACCGCAGACCACACATCTCAAGAATTTTGAAACCACCGATCATTGCAAACCGATCGTGATCGCACGTAAATTTGATCATTCTAAAGTTTCCGGTACCATTTTTAGTACGCAGCACCCAGAACAAGATGCGCGAATTAATGAAAAAATTTTTCTTCACATAAACATCCGAGCGACCGGGTGTGACGTCACCCGCTCGGATTCTACGGAGAACGACGTCAGCCGATATTCGTGTTAGAAATACCGTAGCAAACACCTATTTTCATATCTGCCGATCGCCTGTTGGGGTTTAAAGAAGGCGATCGTCTGGCATATATCGTTGTTAACACACGTCCCAGATTCTATGGGGTCAGAAATTGGAACATGCGACACAACGAAATTTAGAGACCTAAGTCTTTTAACTATGGATAATAAAGAACAATACAACCTGGTTGTCTTCGGCGGTATTCTCCATAGTCCTTAGTTATCCTTTCAGAACACACAAACTATCACTGATTAAAGACTTAGATTATTTTAAAACACTAAAATCCTTAATGCAAAAAGCATGTATTGCTCTTGTTGCTATGCAAACAAGAATGAGCTCTATGGTAAACGGGTACTCGGCAGTGGGGAGCCGAGTACCCGGTTCCCAGGAGTCGGTAAAGCTTTCTAAGTCTATAATCCTAGAGCCGCTGTCAAGGCCAGCTGTATATCAGAAGTAACAGAATGGTGAGTATTGATCGAAGGAGAATGCTCATTCCCTTCAACATCACATTTAACTGGGCCACCTCTGGACTATCCCTGTTGGCTAGACAATGGATAACTGATGCCAAAGCTGACTTGTATCCAGCAACTGTGACGGGAGCTAGTCCTGAAAAGAACAGCTCACAGAGAAAGTCTGCTATTTGCTGAATAGTGGATTGAAAGGTATCAATACCCTTTTCTTCACACCAGTCTGCAAATCTGTTAACCTTGTTGTTATATGACTTGAAGGTTGACCTCCTTCTCGCAGCCGCGATGAAATCAGCAGCCTGTCGAGAAAAGCCTTCCGACGTGGAACGTTGTTTGACAACATCCACGCAGTCAATTTGAACATTTCGGGACGCTCGTGTAGGAAGCGTCCCTTGGCCTGGGAGATTATGTTCGGAATCTCGGGCAACTGCACAGGATTTTCCACCAGCAGATCTAGAAGATCTGTGAACCACGCCCTGCTCGGCCAATACGGCGCTATTAGCAGGACGAGACACGGTTCCTCCCTGACCTTCACCAATACCTTCGGTAGAAGAATGGTGGGTGGGTACGCGTAAGCGTGCATCCCTCTCCAGCTTATCGCCAGAGCGTCTGTATCGACGGCATTTGGATCTGGAATCGGCGAGACATATGTCATGATTTGAGCATTTTCCTTTGTGGCGAACAAGTCCACGTTGGGTTTGCCCCAATGCTCGAAGATCCGTCGCAGAACCGGAGGGTTGAGGGACCATTCTGTTGGCAAGATTCTCTGTCTGCGAGACAAAGCATCCGCCAGAATGTTCAATCGGCCAGGAATATGAGCTGCTTTCAAAACAACCGAGTAATTCCTGCACCATTGAATCAAGTGCCACACCCTGATGCACAGGGTGGGCGACCTGGTCCCGCCTTGGCGATTTATATATGATACTACTGTCGAATTGTCCGACCGTATCAATATCATCGTGCCCCTGATCATCGGAAGGAACTCTTCCAACGCCAGTTCCACTGCCATCATTTCCAACAGATTGATATGCAGCTGACTCTCCGGGAGAGTCCATGTGCCCGAGACCTGGTATTCTCCCAGGCAGGCACCCCACCCTTCCAGCGATGCATCCGTGTAGATGGACAGCTGGGGGTGGGGTAGGTGCAGCGAAACCCCTAATAGGAGATTCTGACGCTGTTTCCACCAGAGAAGATGCGATATTATCGGCTCCAAAACTGGCACCAGTTTTGACAGGGGTTCTGTTCTCTGTTTCCACAGAGACATCAGATACAACTGGATAGGCCTTCGCATTAGAGCAGCGTACGGGATAACCTGCTCCATGGAGACCATCATGCCCAGCATCTGAAGGAACCGCCTCGCCTGAATGTGGTTTCCCACTCGAAAACTCTTGAGGATGGCTAACAGAGACACCACTCTGGGCTCTGATGGGTAAACCCTGCCCTCGAGGTCGAATCGCATCCCCAAATAAACGAAATGTTGAGTGGGCGTCAACTCGGATTTCTCCTCGTTGACTATCCAGCCTAGATCTGAAAGTAACTTCAGAGTCAGAGCAGTATCCACGTTCAACCTGGCTGCCGAGTCTGCCTTGAGCAGCCAGTCGTCTATGTAGGTGTGTAGCGCCACGTTCTCTTTTCTGAGAAACGCTGTCACCGCAAGGACCACTCTTGTGAAAACCCTCGGAGCTGTCGACAGGCCGAACGGGAGAACTGTAAACTCCCATACTTGATTCTGAAACGCAAATCTCAGAAACCTGTGCCAACTCCGATTCATAGGAATGTGGAAATATGCATCTTTCAGATCGATCGATACACACCACATTCCTTTCCTCAATCCCGCCATTACCGACCTCGGCGTTTCCATCTGGAACCGAGGCGTATGGATAAACCAATTTAATGGCCTGAGATTGAGTATGGGTCTCCATCCCCCTGTGCTCTTGGGGACAAGGAACATGTTTGAATAGAAGCCTGGAGTGTTTCGGTTTGCCGGTTTTATTGCTCCCTTCAGAAGCAAACCTGACACTTCCTTTTGAACGGCTTCTAACTTGTCTGGCTCCCTTGGTACGGGTGTCCAGACAGGTGCCAAAGACAGATTTTGCGGTGGAAAGTCCCACCACTCCGGCATGTAACCCTGGGATAACCATCCCAGGACCAGACTGTCTGACGTCACACCTCGCCAGGCCTCGACGAAACGCATGAGCCTTCCACCCACCATAGACGCCTCGACGTCTAACAGGGTTGTCCGGATCGCAGTCCGCCCCCCCCCCCCTTTCTTAACGAGAGAGAGTGAGAACCATTTCGTTCTAGGCCCGACGGGTATAACTGGCACCGCTGTTCCTGTCGCACAGGCGCGGTCCAGGCGGATATGAAGGGAGCTTTCGTACCCTCAGGTACGCTTCGGCCCCTTCTGTCCGCCCTTTGAGGCCTTACCCTTACCCTTCCCCTTGCCCTTCCCACCCCTAGGGCGGTCAGGAGCAACATTGGGGAGGGTAGGCGCCTCTACAACCTTCCTGGGCTTCTTCGCCGGCGGCGGCTCTGAAAACCCAGCTGAAGCAGAAGTCGCAACAGGCCTGGCTGTCGCCTTGCCCTTATGCTTCTTCTGCTTCTTTGAAGGCTGTCCCGTTAGCGGTTTCCCCACAGCCCCTAGTGCGTGCGCTTGCCGCACTAGCTCTAGCTGTAGGTTTACCGCTAACCGATTCTGCGCGATACTGGCGGTGTCCTCTAAGATGGCCCACGCTTGGCCACCGAAGATGCTAGGCCCTGTCAGGGGCGTCCCAAGAAGACGCTCCCTGACTGCCGTAGCCGGACGCATATGGTCAATGACCATTTGCCTCCTGGACTTCGTCACTCACGCTTGCACCCTTGCCAATGCGTCCATTGACAGCACCAAGCCGTCATTAACACATGAAAGCGCCACAGGTGGCACAGGGTGGCCTGCCCCCGCTTCAGCCCACACCGACTGAAGGAGACGATAAGAATGATTGACAGCGCTCATCGCTGCCCTCACACCCTCATCGCTGCCCTCACACCCTCATCGCATAGGGACAGGACTTCTTCCTGGTGTACTTGAGACTTATCCACTAGTGCCGGACCGGGGCCACCCGACCCGGCACTCTGGACTCCCAGTACCCATCGGTCATCCTCCGTGACCGACGCGACTACACCATACCTGTCGTATTCCCCCCGCGGAATACGACATCTTGCCCGCACCTCCCTGGAGGCCGCAGGGAGCTGACCCTTGGTCATTAGTTGTTTGCTATAAATAGCATCCAACAAATCTATGAACCGTGGATCCAGTCCCACTGACTGGATGCGTGCCGCGGGCAAAATCCCCGTCCTAATCGACGCAACCGACGGACGGGGCGCATCTTCATCGCCCGTGGCCGAAACCACAGACGGGTCAACCCTGGCTAGCCACGCCAGAGCATCTGACCAATCTACCTCCGACGAAGACAGCCCCGCAAACACGTCACCCGTTGACGTGCTCACGGGTCTGCCAGCCACGGCCTCCCGGCAAGGAGCCACACGCTTCCGCCGCCACCCCATGAAACACTCCGGTCCATGGGGTAGGTCCGCACGGAAAACCGTACGGACCCGTAGCAGTCGTGGAACCATAGCCGGACACGGGCGCCAACGGCACCCCACGTCCGGCTGCCGGACCAGGCGAGATAGGTGAGTACCACGCCTGGCCCGGCACACCCGTTCCCGTGACGGCTGGTGACAAACCAAGCCGCACGGAACCGGTGCACAGTAACGGATTGGCCTCAGCCACAGGCGGAGCCGCAGACCTGGCTTGCGCCAAACCAGACAAATGGAGGCTGGTTCCGTCCAGGACGGAATCAACCTCCATATTCTCCACCTGCGGCTTCACGGGCCGCAGCAACCTCTCCTCCTCGTCTTCAGACTCCGAAGAGCCGTCACTAGACGAGTCAACCGTGGAGCCGTCCTGGCGGACGGCTCCCACACCTGACGGACCGGCCACCGCTACTGGACCACCCGGAGGTGGCCGCAGAGAGATAGAACCCGTCTGTACGAGACGGCCCCCTCGGTAACCAGTCCAGAATCCTGTCCGAGGACAGGATCCATACGAGGCATGGGGAGAAACTGCCCCCCAACCTTTGGTAGCAGGGACGACACCAGCGTGGGCAGAACGCTATGCAGAAAACCCTGCATAGCCGGACCAAACCACGCCGGCGGTACCATCTCCGCCACCTCCAGCTGGAGCACCCCCACCGGCCGAACCGGGCGCTCCACGATTTCCTCTCGGACCGCCTGACCCCGCGTCAGACCCAGCCAAGTCCTTCTGGGCAAGGAACTTAACCATCGTCTCGACGGACCACACTGCACAAACATTACACCTATGATCTATATTACACAGGAAACACCTAAAACAAGCATGGTCCTTGAACACGACACGGACAAACTTATGGCATTCGTCACATGATGGCGGGGCTGGCTTGGCCTATAACATAAGCACAAACCTACAATAAACAAGCGGAACGAGACCCGGATGGAAGGCAGACAATTAATTTTCAAATAATTTTGACTCATAAATTAACCGTCACCTCCCCGCACCCCGCCACGTTACAACAACGATCGCATTGATTATGACGACAAGAACGCGGCGGGCATTAAACACACCCATAATAGATCCTCCAGGATGTGTAACGGCTCCAGGAATCATATCGCATAGCATTCGGGGTATATTTACTAATCAATATAAATTATACTCCCAACGAAAGCAGCACGATATGTGAAGAAAACAACAAAATGTATAACAAACTGCTGTATCACACGGTAAAACCGCAGACCACGCATTTACTCAAGAATTTTGAAACCACCGATCATTGCAAACCGATCGTGATCGCACGTAAACTTGACCATTCTAAAGTTTCCGGTACCATTTTTAGTACGCAGCACCCAGAACAAGATGCGCGAATTAATGAAAAAAATGTTCTTCACATAAACATCCGAGCGACCGGGTGTGACGTCACCCGCTCGGATTCTACGGAGAAACGACGTCAGCCGATATTCGTGTTAGAAATACCGTAGCAAACACCTATTTTCATATCTGCCGATCGCATGTTGGGGGTTAAAGAAGGCGATCGTCTGGCATATATCGTTGTTAGCACACGTCCCAGATTCTATGGGGTCAGAAATTGGAACATGCGACACAACGAAATTTAGAGACCTAAGTCTTTTAACTATGGATAATAAAGAACGATACAACCTGGTTATCTTCGGCGGTATTCTCCATAGTCCTTAGTTAATCCTTTCACGAACACACAAACTATCACAGATTAAAGACTTAGATCTTTTGTTTCACAAAAAAAACACTAAAATCCTTAATGCAGAAAGCATGTATTGCTCTTGTTGCTATGCAAACAAGAATGAGCTCTATGGTAAACGGGTACTCGGCAGTTGGGAGCCGAGTACCCGGTTCCCAGGAGTCGGTAAAGCTTTCTAAGTCTATAATCCTAGAGCCGCTGTCAGGGCCAGCTGTATATCAGAAGTAACAGAATGGTGAGTATTGATCGAAGGAGAAATGTCTCTGCTTTCCACGCCAGCATTTTTGTGGTAGCATCAAGAGCAGCTTTCCCACCTTTCTATGTTTGCAATTCCATGACTTTTCATGACCAAATTCAACAAATTCCATGACTTCTTAAATCAATATTCGGTAGATTTGTGTTCATGACATACATGCAGCTTATGATCCGGGTTATTGTGTAAATGTATGAATATTGCGTCTTGCAACAAGCAAACCGGAGCCTTGTTTTGATAAGCTGTTGCCGTGATTTTCATTGGATAGAGGTGGCGAAGGTAATTTATGTCACCAGATTTCTTTTATTTTTCATAATTACCATTTTCCATGACTTTTCCATGACCTATGATAAAAAATACTGATTTCCATGATTTCCCAGGCCTGGAATTTAAATTTTAAAATTCCATGACTTTCCAGTATTTCCATGACCAGTACGAACCCTGTAAGAGACACTAGCATAGAGCAGACTCAGATAGTGATAGAAAATAACAGTTCAGTAATAAGATCATCTACGGCATCCACAAGTCAGCATGCAACAAAATGTTAGGTGCTGCAGGGTATACCACGAGTGTAGGCGGCACACTGCAGCTAATGCGGGGAACACCCATCTGCACCACAGCATTTCCACAAAACAGAACTAAAGTCTAAATTCAAATGTCACTGAAATATTGATGGTTTCGAGGAGACTTAATAAAGAAATGTGATGTAACCCCAAACATAAGATCACAGTTATTCTTCCATGTCGGAAAATTGCCTGTTGCAACAACCCAGCGACAGCCTTGTTTTGATAAGCTGTTGCAATAATTTTACTTAGAGTTGATTTCCAACACAGGATCCTCACGGCTCCACTTTGTTGGACTCGAGATTTTCATTGTCCCAAACATTCACTGGGTTGGTACTTCCAGTGATTGGGGCTTTGAAGTCTACATACACTATATCTTGGTTTCCCCCAATTTTTGTTGTATAGAGGTGATTAATGCCCACAGATTTCTTTTTTATTTTACATGATTACCATTTTCCATGTCTTTAACATGACCTATGATAAAAAGCACTAATTTTCCATGACTGTCCAGGCCTGGAATTTAATTTTCAAATTCCATGACTTTCCAAGATTTCCATGACAAGAACAAACCCTGTTAGCATTACCCTGATAAACAGGGGATCACAACATTTTTACATAGTAACAGTAGTCATCCCCTAACCCATCCCAATGAGTGAAATATGTTTACCCACACTATGAAAAACAAGCGAACCATGTTTGTCAAATATGTCTTTTTTTTAATGTCAAATCTTATATTATTTGTCTGTAGTTCAATATGTATAACATATTGTCATAATAACTTATGTCTACCTATGTCCAATCATGTGTGATTTGTCTGTTATTCTATGACAGGGGTCTACAAGCTAATAGGCACAGCCTCCAGTGGGCTCCCTGTTATCATATTTCTAATATTTACAAAGAGAATAAATCAAATCAAATCAAAAGTCAAAGCATGTGTCAGTAACCCCCATCCCCCCTCCCCCCACCCCAACCCCCAAATACCAGTCATTCCGTACCCAAACCAAACCGCACAGGTCAATCCGTACCTATCCTATTGGAGAATCTGTACCCTAAATCTGGATATTCCGTACCTAACTAATTGGCTATTCCGTACCATTGTAATGGTTAATCCATACCATAGTGTTCTGAACATAATTGAATGTCCGCAATGTCCTCCCATCCAATTATGTTGGAAATGTGTTAAGTTATTTCTGATATGTATTGTAGGTCGAATTGTTGTTAAATCACTCAAAATCAATTAATAGCTAATTCATAGTCTTGTAAATTATACCAGTTTCTCATTTTGCAAATTGCCAATTTTGTGTCAAAATTATCTCTGTGAATACTGAATATTATCTCCTAATATATATAGGTAATGGCCTTTAACCTATTGGATAATCCGTACCCACCCATTGGATATTCCGTTCCGGGTACGGATTAACCAATAGATGGGTACGGAATATCCAATAGGTTAGGTACGGATTCTCCAAAATTAAGGAATGGATTAACCAATATCAAGGTACGGAATGTCCAAAAATAGGGTATGGAATAACGGGTCAGGATTTGCTAGGGTATGAATTGACTACATACACCCACACCAACTCCACCTAGTGGAAGCTCTGATGGTAACTGTCAGGATGCCTTTCTTTGAAACGCCAAGGGCAAAAAGACCCAGGGGCAAAATTACTTGTTAGTAACAAGTTATTTCATCAATGGGCAAGCTGTTAAGTATGATGTTACTGCACATGAACAGCAACTCGGAAGTGTGCATTTTGCTCTATTACATCATAAGTAGTGTTTATGACGTCATCATTTGTTATTAAACAAAAACATTTTGTGTATTTAACGCTCGAGCTGAACCAGGAAATACGTTATCACTTAACAAGCCCATTAAGTTAGGACGAGTTGTAGTAGGGGCGAGTTGGCTGAATATTACGAAAATTGGTATTGTAAATTATTGCAATTTCTGTAAACTAACGATTTTTTCAATCGGTTAGACATGCATGCAAAATCAAGGCGTGTACTTATTGCATTTGTTTTACTGAAAATCAACAAAATAACACCACATGCGAGAAACAATTACTGAAATAAAAAATAATTGGAATGTTAGTTTCTAAACGATTCTAAGGCTATAATCGAGTAGCTCACGAGTACACATATTGATGCAAGGCATCAATGGTAAATAGCGTGCCCGGAGCTTATTATAATTCTGAGAATAAACTCAACTGTTTCATGAAAAAATGAAGTTATATAAAGGCATACAAGCCACGTATGACAAAAATATATGCGGACAATAAACACAAAAGATGGAATATTTCTTGCAAAAAGATATGGGCAGTATTAGCTATGGGCTAGGAAAAGCAGCTTATATTTTTGGTCAGTCCAAGAATTTTTCCATCCATCCTTTTTCTCCAGGCCGAACTCCTTAACAGAGAGAGGAACAGACCAAATTAAGAGCAGCCAGTGATGAGAAAATTGTACTACTGCATCAACAGAGCGTAACAGATCAAATTTGGGTCATCATATGTATCAACAACGTGTAAAGATAAAGAAATCAACAGAACTGGCAACCCAGTCAGTAGAAAATCAGCGCAAGAAGCAGTACAGACCCTGACACCCATTCAAACATATTAAAGAAAAACTGTAAAGAATATTTTAAACCTAAATCTTGATACCTTCCTAAACAGACATGAAGAGCTTATTACCCGGAAATATATTGCTGAAATATACACTGCAATGCGAGTGAAATGCACAAAGCAAGTATATTTTTGATGCAATACAGGACCCCGATCTGTACCGACATAAACTTTTCAACAAAGTGAAGTGGGCAGGATAGAACCAATACCGTGAACCTAGTTTTCTCGAACGAAAATGATATAGTAGAACACATTCTGACTGAAGACCCAGTGGGAAACGACATCGTGATCTGCTTCATTTAGCTATCATATCTATTAGACGATATCTTTACTGGAAACAGTGACAAACTATTAAATCAAATATTTTTGCTCGACAAAAAGGCCAAAATCGGCCTCAACCGTTGTAATGATGACGATCTTGTTGACCATATGTGCAAATGTTAGAGTATTAGCCTGATAAGTCAGGTTCTACCAGTACACGCGGCTAATAATATGGGATATATAGAAATATTTTCACATTACCATAATAAATATTTGGTGGTAGAATTATTACAATATTTCGCAAAGCACGAGAACATAGTGAGTGTGGCCATGCCCCCTTCCTCTAGGCGCTTGATTCTGATTGGAATTTTGAGAAGTGGTCTGTGGTGGTGATTGTGCTGTAGTTGTAGATGCTGTTGATGTGGTGTGAGCGTTGGTTGATGTGGCGATTACTGCACCCTCTACCTCATTGATAGGGTGGAGTTGGCGTCGGTTCATTTTCTCCCGTTCCAGAAAGTTTTCTATGCAGACCACGGTGGCCGTCAATTGGGCCAAACTCCCGTGGTCGGCAAGGAAGAGATTTTCTTTAAGAGCGGGCTCCCCACTCAATGCATCGATGAACGTGTCAAGATGGAGATGCGTTACACCTTCTAAATTGGTGCTAGGGTATGTGCATGTGACTAGTCTTGTGATTCGACTAGCAAGCTCGGGTAAAGTTTCTCCTGCGCGTTGTCGAAGATTTTTAATCTGTAACCACCTCGTTTCTCCGAGGGCCGTGTCGCCAAATCGTTCTGACAGTGCTCATTCCAATTGGGTGTAGGTGGGCGTGTAATCAGTCCTGAGATCCGCGAGAACTTGAAGGGCTTTTCCGGAAAGCTTCGCGGCAAGATATTCACTCATTTGCTGGTTGTTCCAGTGGTTAGTCCGACTTATGATTTCGAACTGTATTTTGTAATTGGCCCAGTCACTCCCCGCTAAATTCGGGAGGGAGAATGACTTGGCCAAGACCACAGGAAGAATGAAGTGGTTGAAATTCGGGTGATGGTGGTATTCGGGATACTGACAAGAACGCTGATGCTGGTTGTCATGCGGGTGGTGGTGGTGTTGGTGATGAGAATGTGCATACTCCAATCCAATGAGGTCCACCCCGCTGTTGACCTATAAACCGGCATGGATCTATAGACGGGAGGTGGAATATTGTGAAGATTGCGCGGACATTCTTCACATGGTGAAGACTGATATTCCTCATATGGCGGTAGTGCAGTCGGCTGACGGTCATGATGTGTGGCATGACTGATGTACTGATGAAAAGGTGGTGCCGATTCCTCCCGATAGTGCCATGGCGTTCCCCTAGAATAGGAGGATATATTTGAGGGGAGCGGCGTGGGAGATTGCCTAGCATATGGATTATTACCCTGCCATACAGTTTTCATAGATGACATGGGTGAATGATAGTGGTCTGAAGGATAGTAGGTATGCCCATAATTGGGTCTTTGTCGTGATCGTCCACAATCTGGCCCTGATGGAGTTGGCCTATCACAGATTTCCGATGTGGTTCAAAATTCTGTTCCCTCCTGTGAGGCATCTGGACAGGTCCCCTCACTGATGAGCGAAAACATTTGGTATTGGGGGGTTGTTGATCCCGCATGTTGTGAATTTCTGGCATAGTCGGTGAGCATTCGAGCATGGTGGCCATCGTTTGATGCTACCTCTTGATCGAGGGAGTCATTGCTGAATGGTGAAAGTACACTGAGCTCGCTATATGGAGTGGGCGTGAGTTCGCTGCGCATTGTTGATGGTGTTGTTCTTCGAGCCACACATCAGGCACCACTTGTAGCTCGTGGGGTGGTGTCGGGCCGTTCCGGTGTGTAGTGTCGACTCGGCGTGTCGCATGTACATGACGAGTGATGACGGCTAGCTCCTGGTCTCAGGGTTACCGATTCTGTGTGATACCGCCATATGGGTAACAAAGACTGGCTCCTAAGGCTGGTGGAACTCAATCGTTCTGGTGGGGCCGTGCGACCATTGTCATGAACATTAAACACAACGGTCTCATCCCAAGAGTTTGTGTCACCGGTATGCCTGTCCATAGCAATTTCGTGATCTATGGACTTACAATATTTGATTTGGTGACCTAACTAAAATAAGTCTATACAATAGTTTTACCTAAACAGACAGTCAAGTATGCTAGATAATAAAATGAGCATACGAAAATATAAGACATAGAGACAGCCTGATGAACTTTTAAATGCGGGACTCCCAGAGGTACCACACAGACACGTAGGTCCGCAGAGGTATCCTCGCAAGGGAGGCTCCCATACACGAGATCACTAATTAACTTAATATAAGCTATTATACCTCTAAGCTGAAAGGAAAGAAAATCTTCTTTTATAGTGTCGAAAAGCTATGTGCCTCACGCGGGCACTACTCGGGTGAGAAGTAGTAGCCTCATGCGGGCCGTCGTCACTGAATCCTTGCAAGAGGCAAGTGGCTCACGCAGGCCTCCATTACAGGAAAATGTCGCCATCGCTTAAAGCAGGAGAAGAGCATTGGCTAAAATGGGCCTACTCTAATATTCAACCAAAATGCTATAAAGAAAAGACCATACCTAGTGAAATTAAGATTTGTAATGTTGCGTGCTGTTTTACTTGAAGATGGGACGAGCGATTCCCGAGGGATTCCCACGTCACCATCCTATGCATTTTCAAGTATGCTGAATTAGTAGTTGGCGCTTTTATTTATGCGGGCCTTCTTCTATGCCTAACCAAACATTTAGTTTTTAGAGACAAGAACTATTTTAGGACGCAAATGGCAGATGCCTACCTAGCTTTAGATACGACTGTCATTGAGAACGGATGTCCTAATGCATCAATACTGGAGACGGCGTGCATACATGTTATGTCACAAGATCTCTGAGCTAGGTGAGAATCCGGCCATCTGGCTCCATAACCACATACAAGATCACAGGACAATGGTTACTTTCCACACACACCAGTTTAGGCAACTGATCTATCGTTATGGTGATGGTAAGAGAGACGAATACCCACCGTGAATGTCCTCCTCGTAAGGGCATGCCAGATCCTAACATCTTGCCCAGACATTCTTACCGAATTTGGTGGGGGTGCGTATCTCGCCCGTCACCAGGTCCTATGGAGCCATCTTTTTAACCTGATGTTAGGATTAAATGCAAGTTGCCCATTTATGCACTGCGGTGCGGGAGAATTGTCTAGCAGATGGAAAATAAAATAATAATTAAAATATGTTTTCGCAGTGGTTCCTACATTGGCAAGGATAACTAACTACTAGGTATCGGAAGATACACGTGAAATGTATGTGACACCACACCCTGCCCATCACCGCTCGGAAACCCCAATAGTTCCCCAGGGTCGGACCAGTCCATGGTGCAGACAGGGACATCCAAACAATTAAGATGCCATAAGGCTTAGTGGAACATGAAGAGAGACAATAACTTATAAATATTAGGCCCAATAGGTATGTTGGCCAATTTTACACAACCTTGCCGGGATGAGGGGCTAGATTATCGCAACTGCTGGGAAAGAGGCGTACACTATGTGTCTCTTGACGAAGAAATTGTCTGTAATCATATTAAACCTATCCTATCGAGCTGAATAGAAAGGCTTTTTAGTCAGTAGCATGCCGGGCTAAACAGAGTTATAGCATGGATAGAAACCTCAGTGAAAAATTCTTGCTGGTGGGAGAACGTGATGCATATATAAATGTTGCTGTATAGTGTTTCCTACGTGCACTGCAGTCCTAAATTTTCTACAAATAAACAAAACATATGAACGAATGGCTACTCGCCATATATAAGACTAACCGATACAAATAATACAGTGTGAAATGATTATAAGAATAACATATAAAGTACAGGTTGGCAGACATACTACGGTGCTGTTAGTAGAGAAACACCTTACAGTAAAATAAGAATAACTATGAAGAAATAAAGAGATTATAACTAGCGGTCCTAAGACCGCTACGGTTCCTTTTAGTCATCGGGAGCGTTTACACAAATAGAGTATAATAACTACAAATTTAACTAACGGAATAATTAAGATGTTAAGCATAGTTACTTGAATAGTCGGTAGCCCATCTTAATGATGGGCTATAGTGTTACTAAAATTGATATGTCATCCTTGGTGTGACGTGAGTTGACACGTTCTCTGGAAGCTGGAAAGTTCCCGCATGTCGGTTCCTGCAAACAGGATTCCTGTATGCAGTCCAGGACGGGAGCGGATCGAACTCGGGATGGTAATCACAATATAAGAATGTCTAATGAGCAGTCAGTAAGCGATACAATAACATTACTGCTATGGAGAAAGTTCCCGTTAATAACAACACGTTCATAAGCAGGGTTTGTTGAATACGGATGAATATACATAACTAAGCTTACGGTGTGGGGTACGTCAATTAGCTCTAAAGACATACCGGGCAAAGTTTACTTGCTGCGGTAAAAACGTTTAAATAAACATGCACGACGTCAGTGCTGGGAAGGTTGAATAACCACTTTTTGGCGTTGCCGGCAGATCCAGCGAGTCATCCACCAAAGAACATCGCTGCCTCTATGTCTGTAGACTCACATATTTAGGCTGGGAAAGGCCTCACCGCAAGTTTGTGTTCCGAGTTAGTTCTTGATTTATTGTTGAACAATATTATCAAAAGTTCCAAAAACGCTCCCGAACAATCGGGAGATCCAAAATTGCTTTTAGGTGCGGTGGGTTGGGTTGCTGCTGCCGGCTACGGGAGAGAAACTTCCGGAGACAGAAGTAATATGCTTAATGCCTGTCTCGCTGATGGTAGCTGTAACAGATCCAATCTATTCGGCCCCTGGCCGAGGATGCTCTCGAGTTCGGGATTTCATCTCCTTTTATACTACTCGTGATGTCATAGGCGCAGGCTTCAACCAATCATCGGTCGAGCAATAATAATGACGCAGCCGAATGTTCTAGAACATTCTAGAATTTCTGCGTACACGTGGTTACGACGTCACGGCAATATTTTGAAGATAATCAAAAGGGGGTTTCCGTGGATAACTCAGCCATTTCTTAACCGATTTTGAAATGGTTTTCAGATTCGGAAAGCCCGTCGAATTCTGGTCTTGAGTGATGCCAGATTCGGCGGGATCAATTATAAAGAATTACAATGTACCTACTCGGTACACTAAAGGCTCCATCCTATCTTGGTCATGAAATACGTGCTCTGTCAAAACAGTGTTAAGCGTGCGCATGTGCGCTACACACTCTAACGAACTGAGTCGTTTTTACGACGCGATCTCTCCCATAGGCTCATGTTCGCTTATGGCTCTACCCAGGGGGGTCGTGTTCAGGGAACAAATCCAGGACGGGCGGTGCATACCCATCTTAGCTGGTACAGCCGGCACCTGACCGGTCGATCCGAACTACAGTAGGATAACCATGGTCAGCATAGGGACGGGGGTTTCAATTTTAAGAAAAAGTATAATAATAAGAAAAATATTAAAAAAAATAATGAAACATAATAGTTCGACCTTCTACACTCCTAATCATACATTCTGCTGCATCCACGACAATAGTGGCCACAGCTGCTTGCCGAAAAGTTACCCCAAAGTGTTTGGGTGCCACGATCTGAAGAAGTTATGGATAAATTTAACACATGTGTTGTGGTGGTGATGGTGCTGGATGCTCTGATGATTGTGGTAGTGGTGGTGGCGGTCGTTACTTTGATGGTCGTGGTGGTGGCTGCGGTGTGTGCTGATAATCGTTTGTGGAAAGCTGCGAGGATGCTACATGATATGGTTTCTATTGTTGCGGAAAGTTTCCGTATTTTCGTGGCCTGGATCAATCTACTTGCAAATGTACGAGGTACCGCTCGGATGTCTTGCTGATGCATGAGATACCGCTTCCCTGAGTATGGTCTGTCTGGTATGGTAGCTTTCCCGATGATGGGATCTAAAGATGCGGTAGTGCTGTGCATGGGTGTCGTGGTACTGATGCTAGGTTTCATGGTGCTGGTCTCGATGAAGCTGACCTCCTCATCGATTATTAAACCTGTCGGTGAAACAGAATAGTTCGAAAGATTAGGTAAAGGATCGGTAACTATCCTTGGCACTGTTATAACCACTGATATAAGCTGACCGATCTCGAATGCTGATGGTGTTGCGGTGGTTCATGCTGCCGGTGTGGTTACTGCGAGTGCTGCCGGTGCGGATACCATAGTTGATGCTGATGCCGAAACTGTCGGTGCTGCCAGTGCTGTTATTGAAGGAGCTGCCGGTGCTGTGATGATGGTTGCTGTAGTGATGGTGATGACTGACCGTGTTGCTGGTGCGGATGCGGAAGCTGGACACGTCTGTGGTAGGTCCGATTGCCGTCTCTTCGTCTGCTTTTTCTTACCAATTTTCTGGTCGGAATTTCTACTACAGGTAACGGAGCTTCTAATAGCGGAACAAGAACTTCTATAGCTTTGTCCGATTCACCAGATTTTAATGTCACCACTAATACACGTACCGAGTGGCTGAGTACAGGTATCTGCAGTCCAAACAATAGGCTCTCTGTAATAAGTGATCTTGGATAACGTGGAGTTTCAGATCTGAGTTCCTGGAAAATTCTCTCTTACATGGCTGTCTGTTGTATAGTTTTAACATATACGGATACCTCTTGGCAGTGTTTATCGGAGCTTGATCGTCCGAACTGTCGGATAAAGCTAGATCCTCCACGAGCGACATACTATTTCCGCATATTGGTTGCTTGTGGAAATGCAGACACCTAACTATAATTCCCTAACTTGCCCTAACTCTTCAAAACTTTCCTGAGCCAATATATATAATGAATTAATAATAATAAGCGAAAAACAGCAGAATTTGTTTTGCGACACAAAATTGGCCTAATGCCTGACCTTTCCTGGTGTCGAGTTTGGAGGGAAGATTAATTTCAGCACACACTTTCCTCTTTTTATAGTTTTGATGATGTCACAGGAGGGCGGATGACCACGCCCAAAGTTCTTGGGTGATTGAGACGTCACATGTGTACAGTCTATCAGAACTTTAATTTTCCTGGAGTCCAATTGTATATTCCCGTCGTAAGAGGAAGGTAAACATAAATACAAGAAGGAAGGACAGCCGCTTTCATCTCCATTCCATGGGAAATCGGGTAACCGATCAACATTAAAATCCGGAACTACTTATTCCTGTGGATGTTCACCTTTTAATTAGTGTGATGCAGTTTTCAAGTTAGATGCTTATAAACTCGCCTGTTCAAATTTCAGGCTGGAACTCCCTATGGGGTGTGGGCGAGCATGATTATGTCAGCAGTTTTGACCCTGACTCATCACCTCTCGCCTCCTCCATCACGTCATGGTAGCCACGTGGGAGGGCGATTCTCTTGTTTAGAGCTCTCTTGATCTAATTTACCGGAAAATAGTAGTGATGATCACGTGATTCTTGTTTTGAAAGCATGTGGTTGATCAGAAACTTAGATGGCTTTGTTTACGTGCCGAGAATTGTTGTTGCTGACTAGCCGTATTTGATGCAAAAAAATGGAAGTATATAGCCGGTTCATTACCCTGTTCCTTAGAACAGCATCCCTTTTTATGCGTGTGATCTCACTAGCACCTCGTTTCGTGTGAGGTGCTTTTATTCCAGCCTGAGTTGATTCTTGGTTGGAATGTGTAGGTAAGAGATTATTTGAAATTCTCTGTGATGTTATACTGTCTAAGTTTTTATGCCACTTTGCCAGCCTGGGCGCTAATGATTTGTATACGTGGTAGAACATAGAACAGTGATGTTCTTAATAAAAAATTAAGACAGTATAGTTGACTGTAACTTAATGTCTGGTTTAAACAGACCCATGCTTGCGGACATGACGTCTACTGACCCGCCAAGCTGGACTGTATTTTTCGGTTGGGCAGACTGCCAAGCATCCGCTTCTGTGGGTAGGACTAGTCTCACTACACCTAGACCAAACTTAATTGTTACAGTACAACTCGGAAAATGAGTATGTCAGTTGTACAGTTTTACAATATCATCATGTGGAGATTGTGAAGCAGTCATCCTGTGTGTCTGTGTCACTATCGTGTTGGTGAAGTTGATTGATATGAATGGCTGTTTATCTGCGGATGAATCTTGCACTGTCATGAAGTCTCAAAAGGTTTTATTACAGTTACGGGGAGGAGAGGGCCACTGTAGTGTTTGGGGTGACATCTTTATCGGACATTGAATGTATTCTCTCTGTAATGGACGAGCCTTTTAACGTGCGGGACAGAGGTACTTAGAGTGAGGATGACCAATACGGGAGCTGTCATAACTTGATTCAGACCAGTGTTGAATTTCACGTTCTGTGCCTGTCGCGTACTAGGTACTGATGACAGACTGCGGTCATCCAACACTCTCAATAAAGAAATCTGTTATTACATGTGAATGAGATATTAATTTTTAGCCGTTTAGTATATTGCTTCCAAGAGCTGGTGATGTCCTGGTGGCATGTGCTGTTGATGGCTGCGATGTTTCCCTCCTCAGCGTATGATCAGTTTTCCGTATACTGTGGTGGGGGTGGGGGTGCTTGCAAAAAATCTTGACTTGTTCTGATGAGGGTAGTGTTCTGTTTTAGGGAAGTCTGGGGTGCTGTGTGATGCTGGCATAGTGCGTGGTGGGCACATCCAGGTTTCCAAGCTGGGGAATGCCGAGTCTGTTTCTGCGGTAGGGAATGTTGTGGAATATGTGTCTAACTTTTTCTGTTACAAAAGTTAGGTGCATGCTGCTATTTTGTTGGTAACATACGTAGTTGATGCTGTCTATGCTGCTCGTTGTAATGTAGTGTGGAAGGTTTCCATTATAACTCTTATAACCGGACGTGTATATAGTATTCATGCATTGAATAATTGACGTATCCAGCCATGAGGGCAAGTGTGTTTCTGGTGCTCCTGTCTTTCTGTGTCTTGGTGCGATGTTCTGACTGCTCACGGTGGGGCTTGGTAGGGTGGTTGTGGTCGGGTTTGCCCTTTGGATGGGGATGGCCATCCCCCATTACACGACGGTTGGTACTCTGTCATAGTTTTTAAGTTCCAGGAATATTCGAGCTGAAAGTCTACTGAACAGGCTGCTTCCCCACCCACCACCAGCCGGAAGGGACGTGGCTGTGGTGCGGGATGCTCCCTCATCTGAAACAGCAGACTCTCATATCTGAAGATTGACAGTCAGCAGATGACAAGTGGAGTGAAAAGGATGGGACTTGTGATGTCCGAACTCGGTGCAGAGATAAGAGACACCAGTTGGAATGGAGGTGGTGTTGCTAATGGATGGGGTGCAACTTGGATTGGGGTGGTCACTATACACCATTTGGCCTTCCCGGTGTGTTTCCTGTTTTCGCCACGCCGGACGAATGCTCAGTACTTCACACAGGATGCAGCCTAAGCTAGCTGCCTTTCCATATATGCATGAGATAAAGACCTGTCCAAGTTAGGGGAACATAATCTGGGACAGAGTCAAGGTGCAGCCTGCTGACTTCCGACGAGAGTGGACACAGTACCGGATGCCAATTAAGTGGTCGTCTTAGCTAGGGCCGCAGCCCGGCTGGACCGTACCACCGAGGTTATGCCTGCTAAACGTCATTTTGGCAAGAGGCCATAGCCCCGCATAGATCATACTTAGCCAGGTCATTCATCCTCCATGTACTTGGGATCACAGACCACTCCACCCATCCAGCAAGTGACAGGTTACACCGTCTCACGCAAATACCTCCCCTCGTATCTCATCATCATCCTCAGTGTTAGTCATACGTTCACCAGACTCCTGGCTTGGTAGGAGAAGGGTTGACCTGGCACCGCAGTGCTCAGGAATAACATCTGGAGTACATGTTTCTGTAGAAACCTCCGTCTGGTTACCGGTGCTATGTGGAATGCCCAGTCCGAGCTCTGGTACTAGGTCATCACTAACACAAGGTTTAAGTCGATCGAAGTAGATGACTGAGGTCAGGTCATCCGAGGCGCGGATACGGTAAGTCATGTATGACTTCTTACCTACTACCAGGGACCTTTCCACTTGTAACTCAGTTTACTCCGCACGTTTGCAGAATGTCGCATATCATGAACGCACACCATTTCCCCTGCCTCATACGGGTCTCCATGCACTCACTGGTCATACCACGTTCTCTGATGCCAGTGTGCAGTGAATAGAGATTCTCTTACCAACTCATGGGCCTGTTCTATCGTTTGCCGCATGAGCTATACGTAAAAAGAGGGTGAATTTTTCTCTCCTGGTATTCTGAGCATGGCCAGACCCAAGAGTAGGGCTAATTCACGGCCCAACATTAACCGAGCAGGTGTATAACTCATGCTGAAATGTACCGAAGTGCGGTATGCCATGAGCATATATGGGAGTCATAAATCCCAATTGCGACAATCAAGGTGTGTTTCTTTAGTCACCATCACTGAGAGAGTTCGGTTGAATCTCTCTACCATCCCGTCGCTCCGCGGATGGTATGGGATTGTGCGTATTTTGACTATATGAAACAATTTGTGGAGCTCGGAGATCAGCCAACTCTCAAAATTACTTCCTTGGTTGGAGTGCAATTCATAGGGCATACCGAAGCAGCAGAACACATTGCTAGACAGGACCTCCACTACTGTGGATGCCTCTTGGTCTGGTAAAGCGAATGGTTCTACCTACTTCGTAAAATAATCTTGCAATACGAGGATGTACTTGTTCCCTTCATCCATCATATCCAAGGGTCCGAGCACATCAATAGCCACTCGCTCCCATGGTGGACCAACACTTCTAATTTGATGTGGTGCTGAGTGGCGCTGGCCAACAGCGCGTCTTTGGTATGGGACACGTTTGGCAACCCATGCCTTTACACTATCGTGTATCCCGATCCAGTGGAACCGCTGTTTGATCTTACACGAATCCTCTACTGACAGCAGGCGTCAACAAGCCTCTAACATCAGGAATGGGCTGCATATAATTATGGTTCATTTTAATGTTATTAAGTTGGCTATGTTATAATGATTCTGGAGTATAAATATTATAGATGGGTTCACAGTCATTGTTATAGTGCAATGGATGACTTTCCCATAGCTTGTCTAGTCTAGCTTTGAAAGAATTCACTGAGGGGGCGCTGATAACGGATTCGGGTAGTTTATTCCATTGATCGGTACAGCGCAACGGGAAAGAAAACTTTCGTATATTGAGTCTTGGTCTTATTTTCTTAATTTTTAGGCTGTGGCCTCGAGTTATGCTATTTGTGTCTTGTCGCTCAATAAGGTCTGCAGGAACTTGGTCATATTTATTGCTAAGAATTTTATATAACTCGATCATGTCACCACGCCATCTTCTAAATACTAATGTTGGTAACTTTAACTTTTGGAGGCGTACGTGATATGGTAGATTACGCATACCAGGAACAAGTTTGGTTGCCCGTCTTTGGACATTTTCGATTGCATTTATGTGCTTTTTCAGATATGGAGCCCAAACCACATTAGCGTATTCAATATGTGGCCTAACAAGAGATTTGTAGAGATGTTTAAAGTTTTCTTTATCTAGATAGTCAAATGTTCTCCTAATCAGTCCCATTATTTGGTTAGATTTGCTTATTTTTCCATTTATATGTTCATCGAACATTGATGTATTCTGCAGTTCTCTCTATGGCTAAATGTCCAGCATTTTCATGAAGTTGCTGTAATATAACGATCTTATATATCGCTCCGTAATTACTATCCGGTTGTTGATGTAGAGGATGCCATTGTTGATATGGCACTCCTCAAACCTCTGATAATAATATTTAGCCATTGTGGACGATGGGCTAATAAATTCCTTAGGAGGACATACCCCGTCCTGGATCCACATGTATATTTGTCGCGTTTGCGCGTCAGTTGACTGTTCATGAGCGACTTTCTCTGTATCCCAATCTGCTCAGGGAAAACCAGAGACAGCTGTAATGCATGTGTCATGGTGGTGGCCACTTCATGTTCATCCGCGAGCCCAATTCTGCTCAAGGCATCAACATTTCCATGCACAGTGCTAGGTCTATGAACACCATTGAAGTTGAAGGCCTGCTAGGATTCCTGCCACCGCACTACCTGGCCCTCCAGATTTTTTGGATTTCTAAGCCAGCATAACGAGGTGTGATCTGTGTGAAGTGTAAATGAGTGGCCGTACAGAAAGTGTTTGTAGTATTTGACAAAATAAACCATGGCCAGTAATTCCCTCTTCATGGTCACATAACATGTCTCTGTTTTGTTCAGCGTACGTGAACCATAACCAAGTACATGCTCCGTTCCATCTTCTGTGACCTGATATAGAACTGCACCTATTGTATAAGCAGATGTATCAGTGTCTAAGATGAAATTGAGGTTAGTGTTAGGATGCGCAAGTATTGGTGTGGTTGCCAAATGTTCCTTCAGCACCCTGGAGGAAACGTCACACTCACTCGTCCAATCGAATGGTCGATCTTTCTCGGCGATCTGGAATAACGGGGATGCAATCTCGCTAAAGTGATGGATGTATCAACGATAATACTGGCAGAGACCGAGGAAACTTCTCGTATCTGTTACTGAAGTGGTGGGGGGGGGGTCTGCTAGTCTGCTACTGCCTTGGTTTTGGAAGGTTGAGTGGCTACTCCACCCGCGGAAATCATGGGTCCCAGGAAGTCAACGCTCTGTCTAAAAAGATAACACTTCTTGGGTTTGAGCTTGAGCTTTGTGGTATGGAACCGCATCAGGATCTTGTCCAGATTGGACAGGGTCTGCTCAAAAGAAGAACCAAAGACGATTATGTTGTCGATGTAACAGAGACATATTTCCCATTGCAGGGTAGTTAATACCTGCTCAATGAGACGTTTGAACATTCCGGGAGTGTTGCACAGGCCATAAAGCATCTTGCGGAATTCAAAAAGACTGTCCTGATTGACGAAAGCAGTTTTTCTCCCTGTCAGCCCCATCCATGGCTACCTGTCAGTATCCACTAGCTAAGTCCAGGGTACAAAACGACTGGGCTCCGGACAAGAAATTTAAAGCCTGATCTATCCGGGGTAACGGATAGCTGTCTTTGATGCTAAGATCATTAAGGTGGCGGTAGTCGATACAAAACCGCAAAGATCCATCCTTTTTTCCTGCTAATACTATGGGACTGGCCCAGGGGGGAAAGCTGAGGGCTCTATAATGCCTGTCTGTAACATGTCGCTAACTTGTTGGTGTGCTTCCACTTCCTTATGAATGGGCAGACGTTTAACGGGCTGTTGAACTGGGCGATTATTTCCGGTATCGATGGAGTGCCATATAAGTTTCTCCTAGGTCTATGTCTCCTGCGGAGACTCTCCCGATATTTATGTAGAATCCGCCGTATGTCAGGTTTGTGAAATTGTGTTAGACCAAATATAAGTCATGCAAGTGTTCAGGTAAATCATCATCAGACGATGTTGCTGGTGTAAGTGCGGGGTGGGGGTGGGGTGAAAACACCAAGTGGTGCGGGAGAATTGTCCAGCAGATGAAAAAAGAAATAATAATTAAAATATGTTTTCGCAGTGCTTCCTACATTGGCAAGGATACCTAACTACTAAGTATCCGAAGATACACAGGAAATGTATGTGACACCACACCCTGGCCATCACCGCTCGGAAACCCCAATAGTTTTCCAGGGTCGGATCAGTCCATGGTGCGGATAGGGACATCCAAACAATTAAGAAGCCATAAGGCTTAGTGGAACATGAAGAGAGACAATAACTTATAAATATTAGGCCCAATAGGTATGTTGGCCAATTTTACACAACCTTGCCGGAGTAAGGAGCTAAATTATCGCAACTACCGGAAAAGAGGCGTACACTATGTGTCTCTTGACGAAGAAATTGTTTCTAATCATATTAAACCTATCCTATCGAGATGAATAGAAAGGCTTTTTAGTCAGTAGCATGCCGGGATAAACAGAGTTATAGCACGGACAGCGACCTCAGTGAAAAATTGTTGGTGGCAGGAGAACGTGATGCATATAAAAATGTTGCTGTAAAGTGTTTCCAATGTGCACTGCAGTCCTACATTTTCTACAAATAAACAAAACATATGAACTGATGGATACTTGCCATATATAAAACTACCCAGAACAAGCAATACAATGTGAAATGATTAGAATAATGTATAAAGTATAGGTTGTTGGACCTACTGCAGTGTTGTTAGTAAAAACACCATACAGTAAAATAAGAATAAATATAAACAGATAAAGAAAGTATAACTAGCGGTCCTAAGACCGTTACAGTTCCTCTTAGTCATCGGGACCGTTTACACAAATAAAGTATAATAACTACAAATGTAACTAACAGAATAAATAAGATGTTAAGTATAGTTACTTGAATAGTCGGTAGCCATTCTTAATGATGGGCTATCGTGTTACTGAAATTGATATGTCAACCTTGGTGTGACGTGAGTTGACGCCTTCTCTGGAAGCTGGAAAGTTCCCGCATGTCGGTTCCCGCAAACAGGATTCCCGTATGCAGTCCAGGACGAGAGCGGATCGAACTCAGGATGGTAATCACAATATAGAATGTCTAACGAGCAGTCAGTAAGTAATACAATAACATTACTGCTATGGAGAAAGTTCCCGTTAATAACAACACGTTCATAAGCGGGAGTGGGGGGGGGGGGGGGGGGGAGGGTTGTTGAATACGGATGAAGATACATAACTAAGCTTAACGGTGCGAGGTACATCAGTTAGCTCTTAAGACGTACTGGGCAATGTTTACTTGCTGCGGTCAAAAAGTTTAAATAAACCTGCATGACACCAGTGCGGGGGAGGTTGAATAACCACTTTTTGACGTTGCCGGCAGATCCGGCGAGTCATCCACCAAAGAACATTGCTCTACATCTGTAGAATCACATATTCAGGCTGGGAAAGGCCTCACCGCAAGTTTGTGTGCTGAGTTAGTTCTTGATTTATTCATGAACAATATTCAAAAGTTCCAAAAATGCTCACACACAATCGGGAGATACAAAATTGCTTTTAGTGCGGTGGGTTGGATTGCTGCTGTGGCTATGGGAGAGAAACTTCCAGAGACAGAAGTAATCTGCTTAATGCCTGTCTTGCTGATAGTATCTGGCACAGATCCAACCTATTCGGCCCCTGGCCGAGGATGCTCTCGAGTTCTGGATTTCATCTCCTTTTATACTACTCGTGATGTCATAGGCGCAGGCTTCAACCAATCATCGGTCGAGCAATAGCCAATCAGCGTGTAGCTAATAATGACGCAGTCGAATGTTCTAGAACATTCTAGAATTTCTGGGTATGTGGTTACGACATCACAGCAACATTTTGAAGATAATCAAAAGGGGGTTTCCGTGGATAACTCAGCCATTTCTTAGCCGATTTTGAAATGGTTTACAGATTTGGAAAGACCGTCGAATTCTGGTCTGGATTAATGCCAGATTCGGCGGGACCAAGTAATTAAAAAGGATTACAATGTACCTACTCAGTACACTAAAAGCGCCATCCTATCTTGGTCGTGAAAGACGTGCTCTGTCAAAATATTATTACGCGTGCGCATGCGCGCTATGCGCTTTAACAAACTTAGTCGTTTTACAACGCAATCTCTCTCATAGGCCTATATACGCTTATAGCTCTACCCAGGGGGGGGGGGGGGTGGGGATGTTCAGGGAACGAATCCAGGATGGGCAGCGCATACCCAGCTTAGCTGGTATGGCTGGCACCTCACCGGTCGATCCGAACTGCAGTGCAGTGGCCCATAAGATCTCCTCCTGTCACCGCTCAACCATTGCTGTTGAAGCTAAAATCACTGCACATGTATCGTACAGTGATGATTCTGGTCCAAGGGAGATCTGACGGCTGTGTTCTGTCTAGTTCCTGTGGTCTGCAATGTATGACGGCTTCACTGGCACTGAGGAAATCAGAGCCTAACAGGGCATTGTTTTGAATAGCGGTTATTACAACTCGCTGGATGAATTGCATTTCCTCTATTTGTATAATGAGGTTTACCGTACCAGCCACCGGAACATCGGCTCTGGTAGCTGTCTGCAAAAAGATGTCGGTGGGCCTAAGGGGTGGCTTTTTATGAGGTGGGATGCTCTCATATAAGCGCTTGTTGAAAACGGTGATGGAAGCTCCAGTGTCTACTGTGGCACTGGTAGAATCTCCACTGAACAGGCAAGCAAACTTATATACTACTTTACGGTGTGCTTGCGGAAGAATCTCCAATGACACTGCTTGCGGAATTGCTTTGGGTGCAGTGTCATCCTGTATATAGTCAGTTTGTTTCTGGATAGCTTCTGTGAGTGCGATTGGTGGGTGAGTGAGGAAAGGACCAACTCGTCGTCGCTGCTGCTGTAGTTGCTTAGGCAATGACGGAGCTGAGGTAGCAATGGAGGTATAACTGATGCAGGAGGGCTGTACTGTGTGTTCGTATAGACAGCGGTTTGGATAGGACTAGTGAGGTGGTGACAGAGAGTTACCTGTGCCCGCCACTTGGGACAATGCATCATTGTATGTTTGGTAGATGCGCAAAAGAAGCAATGGCGATGCTATTGTTTGGCGCATTGTGTGTGGTGCTTCTTCTTGCGGATCCATGATGTGGAATGTTGACTGTTGTCTGTGTCACTATTACTGCTGTTGGATGCGGTGGGTAATGCTGATAGGGCCTGTGAATTGCATACCACCAAGGTGCACCAGGTGTTAAGTGCTTTGGTTGTGGGTCATGGTGCTTGTAAAAACGTTGTTTTAGTGGAGGTGCTACAACCAACCACTGCCAATTTGCATAGGAAAGGGGGTTTGTGAGATGCGTTTATTGTGAGATCACAACCTTTTGCAATGGGTGGGGGTGGGGTGGGGTGGGGTGGGCGGGTGTTGGGGGTGCTGCGGATGCAGTATGCATCATAGGCATCGGCTTATGTGAAGCTGTGTGGATGATGTTGTGTACTGTTGTGGAGGAAGCGATCTTAGTGTTTGTAGATGTATCCACCTGATGTTGCTGTCCAGAGACCGTAGTTGAGCCGGGTTGCAGGAGTGGGCACTGAAGTGACTCTGTGATCAGTGCCCGTTTGAGTTTAATGGTGGCGCCAGCTGCAGGGTGCATCGATTAGCTGTAGGAGTGGTGGAAGGAGGTCCGTGAGGACATCGTTCCTTCCAGTGGCCTGGCTGGCCACATCCGAAACATTCATTGGGTAGCTGTGTATGCATATTTAAGTTACCTGGTGCTGGTCGTGTAGTCTGCTGTGTCACGACTGTGGTGCTGAGCATCGTGACTAAATTGGTGATTGCCAAGATTTGTTTTGTTATCTCTTCTAACCTATCATACATATTCTGTCTATTGTTGTTGTTGTGCTGGTTCCCACGTCCTGGGGCATTGCTGTGCCCCCCCCCCCCCCCACCCCTTCCCACGATGGGACTGGCCACGCCCCCTTCGTCTGGGCGCTTGATTCTGACTGGTGCGGTGTTCATTATTATGAGGTGCTGTGTTGTTATGGCCTATTGCTGATGCGGATGTGGATGCAGAGGCAGTGTCGGTCATGATAAGAATGCGAGCGTTGTTCAACTCGTTGACCGGGTGTAATTGATGGCGATTGGCTTTCTCCCGCTCCAGGACATTTTCTATTCTGACTGCCATTGCAGTCAGGGACTGAAGATTGCTATGTTCCATAAGAAATAACTTTTCTTTAAGAGTGGGCTCACCACTTAACGCATCGATGAAGGTGTCGAGATGAAGGTGTGTGACTTCCTTGTGATTTGTGCTGGGGTACGCATGTGTGACGAGTCGTCAGATGCAATTGTCCAATTCTGGTAGTGTTTCCTCAGTGCATCTCCGTAGATTTTTAGTTGAAGATGATTTGTTTCACCGAGGGCCGTGTCCCCGAATCTTTCCAACAACACGCTTTCCAGCTCCATGTAGGTTGGTGTATTATCCGACCCCAAATCTGCCAGGACCTGAAAGGCCTTGCCTGACAGTTTTTGCGGCCCTTTTGTTGATCTATCCACTGGTTGGTATGGCTAGTGATTTCAAATTGACATTTGTAATTGACCCAGTCACTCTTCCCAGTGAATTCTTAAGGGAGAATGACTCGGCCATGACTGTTCGTGGTGCTGGGGAGAGTGGTGTAAACGTGGATGCTGGTCTGCGTGTTGGTGGTACTGATGGTGGTAGATCTCGATATTCCTGGTACCACGTCTGTGATGGCGATTCCCACTGATGGTGCTGAGTGTGAAATAGATGCGCTGGTTCCGCTGGACGCCGCATTGGTGTTGGTGGGATACACCGGTGGAGGCGTATTGTGTATATGACGCGGAAGTTCTACCGGGCACTGTGTCTGGCATTGCTCATACGGAGGAGATCCGGGAGGCTTACGAGGGTGGTGCATGCTGCGTGAGTGGGTGTATCTTCTGTTGTAGGATGACGATTGTGGTCCTGTATCCCAATGCTCATATTGTGGTACCGAAGGGTAGTACAGGGATAAAGCTCTGATTGGTGGTGATATGGGACACAGTGCATATGGGGCAGGCCACGAGTCAACTTCTGATGGTGCTGGTGAACGCATTGGGCATGAAGGTATATGATGCACCATAGGTGTCTTTCTTGTGGATGACCGTGATCTGGCTGAGACGGAAGTTACCCATCGTGGATGTCCGACACAGTAATGTAATGGGTACCCACCTGCGAGGCATCGCAGAATGTCCCCTCACTGATCGGTGAGTATCTGTGTTGATACGGCGCCAGGAATACTGCACCAAGGAAATTTTGGTCGTAGATGGTAAGGACACATGTGGCTCACCTATCCTAAGATGCTACCTCCACTTCTAGGGTTTTTTGATCATCTGATGAAGGAGACAGAAACGCACGGGTGTTGAGTGTGGGTGTGGGTTCGCTTCTTGTTCAAGCCCCACATCGGGCGCCACTTGTAGCCTCCGGGGTGGGTACGCGGTGGTCCATCCAGATATTTTGCTCTACTGCACTGCATGTGCATGGTGCACAGACGAGCTGGTTAGCGTAAGTTTTCGGGGTGACGGAGCGCGTTTCGCGACATTCCGGAATGTACAAAAGTCGACTTCTAGAGCTGGTGGAACGATAACGTTCCAGTGGGGCCATGCGATCATTGCCGCCGAGATTGAACCACACCATCTCATCCTGGCTGCTCGTGTCACCGGTATGACGGTCCATTACTCAATTTGAGAGTTAGACATAATTAATAAAAATGATATAACTAGAACAAACAATACTACTCGTTTGCTAGTACAAGAGAGGAAATATAGTACATGGAACTAAGTTGGTATCTTGTTCAATGTGGGCTCATCAGAGGTACCTCGCTGATCTCGAAATCCGTGAGGCGGCCCTGCAAGGGAGAGTTCAAGTTGACTTGGGTGGTTTAATATATACCGTCATACCCCTAACAAAATATTATTGTTGTGAGAGCAAAATGCATCGTGCGGGCCTCCGTCACAGGAAAATGCCTTCAACGCTGAAGCGGAGGAAGGGAGCTGACAAAACGGGCCACTCTCTTATTCAAACATATGCTAAGTGTGTAGTGCAGGTTAACCTAGTGAAACTGTATGCAATTGTGATGCACGCTGAATTGCGTGAAGATGGGGTATGTGACCTCCTGAGAATTTAGACACTGTCATCTTATGTAGATTAAAGATACTGTATTGGTAGTTGCTGCTTTATTTATGCGGACTTTCTGCTAATTCCCTAAACTAACCTTTAGTTGTTAGGTCCATGTTCCAGACTTTGGCTGCAAATGGCATGTAGTTCTACCTATCTTTTTAATACATGCCTGACTGGGGGGAATGCTCGGCTTCCATATGGTCAACTTGCGGAGCAATTCCCTCAGACAAACAGTGAGCAGATATGTCACGGTGTGGCAGCTCCTGAATCATATGATGCTCCTGGTACTGACCGCACCGCAACCACATACACACATCACCAGCGTAAGATGTACTTACAAAAGCATTTGAAAAGCGTATATATATTTACGGTGGGGATAAGGAGATGGATATCCAACTACAGTGACCTTGCCGTGAGGGCGTGATGGGTTCCAAGACCGCACCCAGTCACTGCGAAGAGTTAGAGGGAGATCCGTGTCCCGTCCGTCACCCGACGTGATGAGGACAGATCATGTAGGACATGCTCTCTGGGACTAACATTTTACCTATCATTAGGGTTATGTCACACATATGCCCAGAGATGCACTGCTGGTCAGTTAAAATAATATAATGTTTTCGTAGTGCTTTCTACTTTGACATGGATATCTATGCTAACTGGTATACATGATACTGGGGGAATGTGTGCAGAATCAACACGTTGGTCTTCATTGCTCGGAAACCACAATAGTTTCCAGAGTCGGATCGCACCAATGTGTCGGAGGGAGGTCCAGACAATTATATGCCTTACAGCTGGAGGAATGTAGGAAAAAAACAATCGCTCATATATTTATTAAGGAGGCCCTAAGGCATTTGGCCAATTTATACCATCTAGCCGGCGTACAGTGTTACATATCCGCTACATCCGGAAGAGGCTTATACAAATGACTCCTAGCGAGCGACCATTCCTAACTACTTCTAAACCTATCCCATCAAACTAGAATACCTAGGTTTAGTCGATCTCATGTCAGGTTCGCTTAATGAGAACCTGAACAGTGACCTCAGTGAAAATGTTATGCTGGGGAAAAAAGGTAATGCGGTGTTACTGTTGCTGTATAATGTAGACTAGCGTACTGCTGTCCTAGTATTTTATATGAAATAAACAAAACAAGTAACTAGGATGGCTGCTGCAATAAACATAACTAACTATCACAGAATTGACAATAATTAAGGTCTTGCGGTGCTAGTTAGTCATCAGCACAAAACAAGGATAATATATACAATAAAAAGATAAACTATAAAATGTGGTCTCAGACGACCGATCGGTACCTAGTAGTCTTCAGTACCTATAAATGTAAAAATACAATAATATAAAAATACAGTTAGATGAGTTAGATGAGTACCTATTAGTCATTGGTACAGAAAATGTCATAGATCACAGTAAATAATACGTTCCAGATGAGGAACATGAGATGGCTCGATTCTGTAGCTGCTGGGCTGATCTCTGAAGGCGAACTGTTGATGCGGCTCACTCTCAAGGACGGCGAAGAAGAACGATTGCGATTGAAGATGTCTACTAGATAGTCATATTAATTTAAACAGTGTGGCAAAAAGGGTCTGTACTGTAGCGGAAGTTGAAAAATGCCCCGTAGTAATGAAGGGATACAGTTAAATGTTAAATAATGATGCATGTGCATCTTCCGTGTACACAGTAGATGATGCACTGCATAGGTCATACAGCAGAACACCAGGCAAAGATCCCACTAGACTGTGTTCTAAAAGTGAAATGTCATACACAATACATTGCGCAAAGTTTGATTACGACATTTCGGCGTGATTCGGCAGATCTGACGAGTTGTACACCAAGAATCACCACTCGTTCCACATACTATGAGTTCTTACATCAGTGCCGCAAGGCCCATCCGCAGGAAGGCTCCTCTGTTGCTGTTGGAAGTGAGGGTTCCTTCTTTCCGATTAGTTTATATGTCCCTGGGAATTGTCCTCCAGAGAGCGTTCAAAAGATTAGATGCAGATGGGAAGGTTGCGGGCCAGAGATATCAAGATCTCTAAGCCAGCTGGCCCCGCTTTTTTGATGTATTGGCGTCCTGCAACTCTCCGCCCACACAACCTTCCACCTTCTCTCTCATCGAAGTGTGGGTCTCGATTCTCAGTTCTTCACTCCTTTTATACTCCTCATGACGTCGTAGCTGGAATGCTCAGCCAATCAACGCGCGACCTGTAGCCAATCAGCTTGCGAGCTGGAAGGGCAATGGCAAAAGGACATTATCATGTGATAAACATCCTCCCCATTCAATTGGTACATAGATGCGCTTATGATGTTTTCAATATTTTGAGCATATTTTAAGCAGAAAAATAAGGATAACTCGGCCTTTTCTGGACTAATTTTAAATTGGTTTACAGTTTTGAATTCTGGTCCTGATAGGTACCAAGAACAATGAGGATAACATATTTTAAACGGATTACATGCACCAACTCGGTACATTTTAGTATGCATTCTCTCCCAACACTGACACGTGTTGTCAGGGAAGCATGCACGTTACGTGATCTTACGGACGTAGTTATTTTTTAGAACCTCTCTTATATAGTTTTATACACACATATTATCCTGCTAAGGGGGGGGGGGGGGCGTGCTCAGAACGTACCCGGAACAGCCGCTCCGTACCCAGCCAAGCTGGGACGGTCCGTACTTGTCCGGCTGATCTGCGCTACACAATCAAATGAGATTCCTGTCAGCAGCATATAACCTATAATGGTATTATTATATTCCTGAAATTAGAGATAATTGTGGCGATCTTGTCTGAGCTATTCAAGCGACCTAAAGAAATGCTTAAACCAACAGTCTGGCCTGCCCCACATTTTTTATAATCCGTAAAAGAAGAATAAAAACTAAATTAATTTTATCTGCAACTATGAGACAACAAATGAGACAATTTGTCCCGGGATGAATCATCTCTGGTACTAAACGTCCCTGGGGCGAACCGTCCCATGAAATCGGAACATATCAACCCATATGAAAAATGAGACGAACCTTCCCAGACAAATTGTTCCTGGGCCGAATCATCCATTGTATGAACCGTCACAGGGCCGAGTAATCAATATAACTTTATATCAATCTAAAAATAGAGGCGTGGCTTCTTCGAGAATACTTGGGTTGAATTTGGGTTCGACAGCGGGTTACTCAGACTGGAAGTATCACATGGTTGCTTTGCTTACCTACGCATGCCCACACTCTTACTCTCGCTTGAAGCAGGAGTAAGATAAGATAAGATAAGATTGATTTGCGGAACACAGGCTAAAAAGCCTCTATGTTCCGTTTTGTGTTAGGTTGCTTTAGAGTTAGGCTGCTTTGATAGTTAAATCTTATTTCTTGGTTTGCCCAGCATGTGTCCAATCTGTTCTTGAATATGTTTAAATCTTCCGATGTTACAATGTGATCAGATAGTGAATTCCAGGCATCGATTATTCTATTGGTAAAGCAATGTTTTCTGAAATCATGTGAAAAGCGATGTTTCTTTAGTTTATATGTGCGTCCTCTTGCTATTGAATTTTTTAATGTAAAAAGATGTTTTGTTAGATGTGTGTCGTAATAACCATGTATGATTTTATATAATTCAATCATATCTCCCCGATGTCGTCTATATTTTAGAGTTGGGAGATTTAGTCTTTTTAGCCTGTCAGGGTAGCTCAGTCCCTTCAATGACGGAAGCTGTCTGGTTGCACATGTTTGATAGTATTGATAGCTTTTTCTTTCTATGGGCACCAGACACTGTTAGCGTATTCAAGGTGAGGGTGTACTAATGCTTTGTACAGCAAGGTGAAATTGTCATTATTTAGGTATGTGTAGGTTCGGCGAATTATTCACATTATCCTGTTGGCTTTATTTAACTATTCCTGTATATGTTATCGAAAGCTAAGTTGCCTGTCTATAAATATGCCTAGATCTTTTTCAAACTCAACAAATTCAAGTGGTATTGGGAGACCCTCCTCTCCACATAGGTGATAGGATCTGTTTTCAACATTTTGTTTGCTTTTTATTTCCAGAACTCTACATTTGTTTGGATGGAATTTTAGTAGCTGTGTAGAAGCCCAGTTGGTCATGGAGTCAAGATCATCCTGTATTATTTTACTGTCTGTCTTGTCTTGAATTCCTTTAAAAATCTTTGTGTCATCTGCGAATAAGTAGATTTCAGAACTGACATTATCCGGTAGGTTATTTATATAGATAACAAACAGGATATGGCCTATCACACTACCTTGTGGTACCCCACTGAATATATCCTGCTAGGCAGAAAATTTGTTATTAATCCGGACTCTCTGTTTACGATTTTTTAAGAATTACCTTATCCAGTGGCACATTGTATCACTAAATCCATATGCCTTCAATTTGATCATGAGTCGTTCATGTGGGACCCTATCGAATGCCTTCATTAGGTCCATAAATACTACGTTTATTTCACTATTGTTGTCCAATATTTTTGTCCAGTGGTCTAAAACATTTAATAATTGCAGCGTTGTTGACCTCCCGGAAATAAAACCAAATTGTTTACTTGTGAGTAGATCATTTGACGTTATGTGCTTTACTATCTTATCCCGAATGAGCTTTTCCATGAGTTTGCAAACTACACTTGTAAGGCTTACTAGTCTGTATGGTTGCCTGGGTCCTTCCCCCACCCCCACCCCCTTTAAAAATTGGTGTAACGGTTGCAAGTTTCCAATGGGTAGGTACATATCCTGAGACAAATGATTTTGTTGAATATGATGTTAAGCGGTTTTTGTAGTACTTCTCTTAATTCATATATGAGGCGAGGATGTACCTCATCAGGTCCAGGTGATTTAGAAATTTTTTATTGATTCCATAATTTTAAGTGTCTTGCTGAGGCTGAAGGTAGTGTCACTAGAGAGAGTTGTGTAGTTTCGCCTAGTTGGTGTGGACGCGTGTTAGTATCTTCATCAATGAAAACAGTAGTATAGAAATTTGCTAATATGCCCGCCTTGTCAATATCATTTTGTACTCTCAGGACTGTACCATTTGCTTCAACCTCAAGTTCAGGTATTCTGGAGGTGAGTTTTCTTGTGCAGTTGACATGATGCCAACACTTTTTGTGATTCGTTTTTACACTTCTGGCTATTTCTTTCTCTTTTTCTCGTTTAGCATTTCTTGTGATCGAGTGTCTTAAGTTACTTTCGCAGGTTTGTATATTTGAGCCTGTCTTTGTCTGTTCTGGTTTTCATATAGTTTGTCCAACCTCTATTTTGAGCTTTTATTACTTTAAGAACGTATCGGCCCAGCATCGGCCCAGTAAGCTGCGTTATCTGGGAGGTAGCGAGTTTAGGCGAAAACTCTCGTAGCTACTCTATGGTAGATGAGCACGTGATCAGTTACCCTCGCCTAAATGAGCACATTGAAGATTTTGGATCTCCGGGTAGGACTTTGTTCCCTACGATGGTGATTCCATTTCGCCAACGGCAAGATTATGATGTTAGCGGTTGCTGCGACAACCTCTTACCGATGATGAAGCAGAAGGATGACAGTCGGCTCGCCTCGTCGAGAAGATGGATTACGACGATATTTCTTTATAGACTGTCGGGCCTATCTGACTATGAAGATTCGCTGGGTCGGATTAGATGTTTCTTCTAACTCTGGAGTCCTAAGCTAATTACGACCAAACTATTGTCTTACTTTTGTAAGAGGATAAGTTTTATTAAATTCTACAATTAACTGTACAACTGATAAAGTAATTGGATAAACTTCTCATATATAACAAGTACCTGGCTGGTACAAATCAAGTATCTATTCTACTAGCCACGAACGTAGCACCAGCGATGTGCTACGTGAACCCTGATGTTGGATTGATTCCTTTTTCTAACTGAAAAGTGCTTCCTTTATAGCCCTCAGAATCTCGGAGGATTTATACATATCTAAATATTTAGATCTATACATATTGAGATATTTAGATCTTGTTCTGATGATTCTTCTAGGTAGGTTATAAGAACCGCTTGATTGGCCCGGGCAATCAGTCCACCAATAAACTTCTGCTTATTTCCTCCTAGAAGCTTCTACCTAGTAAATGTTGGTCGTCCTGACCAATCAGTGCTCACTATATTTCGATTTCAACTTCGAAACTTATTCAGTATAATTCTTTGCTACAGAGTTTGATCGGCGCTTATTGACCGTGACGTCATTCTGACCACTCAAACTCTGTGCTACTCTTCTATGGAGATGATGCCTCACATAGACAAAGCAGTGGTAGCTGGTTCTGATTTGATGTAATCTGTCAGCTAACTAACAACATTATGGAATGTGTTGTTGTTGCATGCCATTGTATGAGTGACATATAGTTGATATACAAATTTCGATTATGTTATTCATTCCTACAGGACGCTACAATGTCTATGTCCTGTCCATTGCCTATCGTGAATAAGCCTGTAGGATACTAGAGTTAATAGGCACATGAGCTGTATGATCTCATTGCCAGCTGGTGTTGTTCTATTCTCGTGTGAGAATCAGAATGCCTATCGTCATCAACTAAGTCCGTTTGTCACATACGATTCCAGCGATTCTTATACATTGATTATTTTCTAAACTAGTACTCTAAACAACTGCTGAATATTATAAAAGTGTATGCCGACTAAACAGCAACAACTTTCATCTCAACTATTTCCAGATACACATCAACTCGGAACCTTAGGACTTATTCTAATCAATTCGACTGTTTCAATTTTGATGATAAAGCTTAAAAAATTACAAAAAATAAAAAATTCCAAATTTAGATCTCGATCTCGTATTGAAGGAGATCTCGCGAGATTCGAATGCGAGGGAATGAGGAGTCTATCGGTTATGAATAAGAATTCTAGACCCGTACCTAGTCTTTTCTGAAGAATCTTTTTTCAAAGAATTCCATTGGCTTTTGGTTAATTACTTGCATTTTCATTGGAGCGCCAATAAAATTATCGATTCTTCAGCGCCATTGAAGAAATCCGATTTGCGTATCATTTTCTTTTGTATCCAAAAACTGAAACGAAATCGCTAAACGCAACCCGGTGAAACCACCTGGAAAGCGCCAGTTTATCAGTGTTGAGCTTTCATTTTTGCAAGCATTTAGACATTTACAGGTTTGTATTTAATTTTGAGCTTTAAAATAATTATGCCGTAAATACTGTACATTACATTGACTGCCCCACAATTTGGCTTCACTGAGAAGATAGAAAGTGTTCACCTTTTCATTTATGGGAGAGGAGGTTGGTTTCATTCGCTTAAAGTTAAAGCTAAAGGGTCATTATGAAATTTTTTTTTAGTAAATAAAAAGTAAGCGAATTAATTATTCATGTTTGCAATGTGTATTCATTCGGCTATATCCTTATTCTTACCCCTCACGAAAATTGGTAACTGGCGGTTATTTGCGTTATTTAATTCTGCCGCTTTCTTCGTAGTATAACTTTGTTGTAATACTAATAAGAAGTCCACAAGTGACAAGTCACAACGACACAAGGGACCATTACACAGTCAATACAATACATATCTATTATAATAATAAACATAGTTATATAACAAAAACAAGTCAACACTCAGTCGACCATACAGGCATAAAAAGCCCGAAAATATAACTAGAAGTAGAACAATGTGAAAATCCCACTTGGGTAACATTTCATCCTGCAACCCAATACCTGGCAATTCCATACAATATATGCATACTGTGGTGATTCGACATCTTACATGGATGGGGAGCTAGGTAGCCGTGCTACTGCTAGTCTGTGTAGACAGTAATTGTAAAATACGCTCACAAGACAGTGCCCTCCAAGACCAATCCAGTTCGTCTCGACAAAATCTGCGCACACAAACATGCCACGATCATCAGGCCAAGTTGATGACTGCAGCAACACATCTGTGCAATATCCCGGCAAAAAACAAACCAAGCTAGTCCCACAAGACACCACCTGTGAATCTCATTTCTCACTTCCCACAAAATGGCAGATGAAATTGAGATAATACAGTTCACGAGACGAGGGTTAACCCTTGGTCTAGGCGTGCACGATTTTTCGATTTAATAGTGAAGTTCGATTTATTTTTAAAATTGCGGTTTTTACGATATAATTGAGGAAAAATCGCAAAATTGTCAAAAATTTAATGTTTGTTTAAAATTTAAAGTGTGTATCTTTCCGTTGCATTTTATCAGTACATGAGTACAATTATAATCGATTCACGCGTGTGTTCATTGTGTTTATATCCCGCCGTGCCATGCCATGCACGTGTCGAATAATTACTAATCACAACACCGCTACAATAAACAAGCTAACAATAGCGAGGTAACACCTTTGGCATTGAGAAAACCAGCTAGTTACTCCGTCGAATCGCCATATAATTTTCTTTCGCCGCAGACCCTGAGTCTGTCGTGAAGTGCCAACTTAGTTGCAGGGTGTTAGGCAATCAGTGAACATAATTCCTTTTAATTCTAAAGTTAGCAATTTCAGGCGGTGTAATAGTTTTTCCTTTTTGATTCGGTTGTCATGTCAAATTAAAGAAAATAAAGTAACAGCCTTCCAGATTGTTTGATTTTGAACTGTGCGTTGTGTTGATTACTCTTAGATGTAAATCGTACATTCTGAAAGCAACTATAAACTGCACTATTGGACAAGTTTACGCCGTGACTCTCCTAGCTCCTCGAAGCTACCGTCCTATGATGGATTGCGCAGTATCTCCCCGGGTACTAATATCGGCATCTTCGCACTACTCGAGTAATGACCTGAACTCGTTCTACAAAGGGAGGCTATAAGCGGAAGCTGATACATCATGTGATTTAAATTTTTCTCGACGACATTTTATGTCAAATTTTGATGAAATAAACAATGTTTATTAAACTATGCGCAATATTTAGGCGGCCCCAATTAATAATTTCACTCCTGCGATGGTGGATATAAGGTATACATTAAGCATTGACGTAGGATGGTAAGAATTTGTCGCATGAAATTGCGTTCTACTTTCTTATTATTTTTTATCATTTATTTCAACTTTTTCTAGAAATTCCAAGTCCCTTTTTTCGTGACTTGTCACATTATCCTGGTTTATGCTTTTGGAAATTTGAACCTACGATTTAATCGGAAATAGCGATATTTTTTACAAAATCGATCGCGATGTTTCAAAGCAAAAATCATGCAAGCCATCCCTATTCACTTGTTGATGCCTCATATGTAAAACATCTAGTGAGCACCCCAGTAACAAAGTTTCTTCACATAACATACAGAGAAATCACGAACTGAGGACACAAACATGAAATGAATATGTTTATAATTACGTTCTATCCCATCCAGGATAAATATCCATTCAAAATTAGATATATATATGTAGTTATTCTCTCTCACGAGCTATTCCGCCTTGCACAAACACGAAGACATGTTGGAAATGTTAACGCTGACATCATTGTTCTATGTGTAGATCAACTCAATCCAATCCAACCTAATTCGTTTGTTTGCATTTCAAAGCAGGCATGCCCAAATTGCGCGAACGAAACGGTCGTTCACGCAAATGGTTTTTGCATAACCCATTTTTCATTCACACAGTCTAGTCACTTGAGATGTTGAATTTACATTAGTCTATGTCCTAATAGAGGCCGTCACCGACATCAACCGCTAGAATTCCGTAGCACTTTCTGAAAGGAGACACTCCCTTATAGAAGCTAGCTCCCAAACTCAAAATATTGGCTTGATAAAAAAAGGTTTATATAATAATGGCTCAATAAGAACGGAGAAGATAATGTCAACATCATTTTGAACAGGCCCATACAATTTTGCTGGAAATTTCCTACCGAGTTAGTTATACCAAAAAATCATGATTTTCACAGCAAAATCAGATAAATCTTCCATATCAAATGGTGAAACAATGAATCTGGTCATTATAGATTTAAATCATGGCACAAAAAAGGTTTAATTCGGCAATAATATACGTCTATGAACGTTCGAAAATAGCCCCGACAAGCGTATCTTTTCGTCGCGTAGCGGGAAGAAAAATAGGAGGGTGTGTCTTGAAAGAGCCAATCAGTGAACGGCTCACCTCCACTTTGTAGAGAACTAATAAATATTCATTACCGCGAAATATATTGTCCAACATGGATGCCACAAAAGAACTTCGGTTGTCATTTTCCCAGGGACATTTCCCGTTATTTGTGTCGGTAAATCTTGCAAAATTCTTTAATTTGTTTGCTAATATGTATAATAAAGGAGGCGATAATACTTTTTAAAAAATCAGCCTGATTTAATAAAGATTGAAACGGATAGAACCTGGTATGTTGAGATGATTTTCGATGTAACTAGTGCCCTATCAGAGACTAGTCCCCCGTCCGCCTTTATGCTAATACATGAATCGGTTACTTTCGCATTCGCCATTGCCGTAACGTATTTAAGCGAACGAAGCCGATTTCATTTATAAGACTTCCGTGTCTTAAATTAATTAAAGTTCTATATAAGCGGATTTAACCCTTTGATGGTCAAGCCAACCAAAACATTTATTAATATCCATTGCAGGCAAAGCGACTATTTTTGATAATTTCCCACTGAAATGTCTGGCTCGATGACTGAGCCAGTCATTTCAGTGGTAAATTTTCAAATATAGTCCTCTTATGGCCAGTAAATGGCTATTTAATACGAGAATACATTGTTCTCCTTCGATCAATACTCACCATTCTGTTACTTTCTGATACACAGCTGGCCCTGACAGCTGGCTCTAGGACTATAGACTTAGAAAGCTTTACCGACTCCTTGGAACCGGGTACCCGGCTCCCAACTGCCGAGTACCCGTCTACCATAGAGCTCATTCTTGTTTGCATAGCGACAAGAGCTGTCCACATTTTTTTGCAGGAGAAAGATTAAAGTTTTTGAAAAGAAATCGAAGTCTTTTATACTGTGATTTGATAGTTTGTGCGTTCTTGAAAGGATCTAACTGGATAAAATGGAGAATACCGCCAATGATCATCAGGTTGTATTATTCCTTATTATCCATAGTTAAAAGTCTCTAAATTTCGTTGTGTCGCATGTCCCAATTTCTGACCCCATAGAATCTGGGACGTGTGCTAACAACGTGATATGCCAGACGATCGCCTTCTTTAAATCCCAAAAGGCGATCTGCAGATATGAAAATAGGTGTTTGCTACGGTATTTCTAACACGAATATCGGCTGACGTCGTTCTCCGTAGGGTCCGAGCGGGTGACGTCACACCCGTGATGCTCGGATGTTTATGTGAAGACAATTTTTTCATTAATTCGCGCATCTTTTTCTGGGTTATGCGTACTAAAAATGGTACCAGAAAACTTTGGAATGGTCAAGTTTACGTGTGATCACGATTGGTTTGCAATGATCGGTGGTGTCAAAATTCTTGAGTGATGCGTGGTCTGCGGTTTTACCGTGTGCTACAGCAGTTTGTTTACATTTTGTTGTTTCTTCACATATCGTGTCGGCTTTCGTTAGGAGTATAATTTATATTGATTGGTAAATATACCCCGAATGCTATGCGATATGATTCCTGGTTCTGTTATACATCCTGGAGGATCAATTTATGGGTGTATTTATGGCCGCTTCGTTCTTGTCGTCATAATCAATGCGATCTTTGCTGTAGCGTTGCGGGGTGGGGTGCGGGAGGGTTTGCAGTTAATTTATGGTCAAATTATTTCAAAATTAATTGTCTGCCTTCCACTTTTGTTTCATTCCGCTGGCTTATTGTAGGTTTGGTTTATAGACCAAGCCATCCCCGCCATCCTGTGTCGAGTGCCACATATCGTACGGGTTCTATACAAGGACCATGTCTGTTTCCACTGTACTAAGTATAGTCTTGACAGTAGGTGTAACGTTTGCGCGGTGTGGTCGTCGATATGATGCTTAAGTTCCTTGCCAGAAGGACTTGGCAGGGTCTGACGCGGGGTCATGCAGTCCGAAAGTAAATCGTGGAGCGTCCGTTTCGGCCCGTGGGGGCGTTCCACGTCTGCAACCGGAGGTGGCGGAGATGGCACCGCCGGCGTGGTTTGGTCCGGCTAGGCAAGGTGTCTTGCATAGCGTTCTGCTAGGGTTGGGCGATATTGCTCAAGGCATGACGATATCGGTATCTCATTAAAATACCGCGGTATCACGATATATCGTCATTTGGGTGGGGTGTGGAGTTAGGGTGTAAACATAGAATAACATGTATTTCAAATTGGTGGTGTCTACAAGTTATTTTCATTAAATTTGTTGCATGGAAACCGTAAATTGAGATCGCCATGATCGCCATTTCCGCATATTTAATACACGAAATTCCACACTTTGACACCCTTCAATATACAGTTTAAAGCAACGAATGTAATGCAACTAACCGTATTCATCACAAGTAAGAAAAATAACGGATTTTCTTCTGTTCTTGTGTTGTATTTTGTTTTATCTTTACCTCACGACAACTGTCAAAAGATTGATCAAGGAATACGCATTAACTTCATTGCGCAGAAAGGAATTCCGCAGAGCGAAATCTGATTGGCCGCCGTATCATACTTGAGCCAATCAGAATTCACGCTGCAGAATTCCGACAGCTGTTATCACGCCCGCCGCTAGCATAGACGATGCAAATTAATAAAATAACACTGCATGATTTTGAACGAGAACCAGCGTGAAGACTGGAAACAATTAAATCAGATTTTATTGGTCTGTAATATTAAATACTAATTTGCCCCATTGTAGACCTATTCAAATTCACTCACCACTTAGCGGTCTTATCCATTGATCTCACGACGTAGCCGGGATGTGTGAAATTAACCCAGTTAACACTGCAGCCAAAACTGCCACAACAGACAGAAGACTGGAAATAATTAGGCCTAAATTATTTATTTTAAGGCTGTTTCTCACTTAGAATAAATCTGTAATATTATATGTGGAATGAATGTTGATCTGATTCGTTTAAAAATGCTAAATATATTGTATAAAGTTACATAAAACGTATAGCGGTAAAGCAAGAGATTAACATCCCCCTCACCCACCTTGGAACAGGCTGTGGTATTGGTAAGGGATTAAGTGTGTGTGGTTTCCTATCGACCTAAAAAGTTTTAAAGTTTAAATCTTTCACGGTCAGAAGAATGTTTATCCATGCAGCTCAATGACTAATGGATAAATAGCTTGACCTGTAGTAATGACGTCATCAGAATGGAATGTGGGTAGTGCAAATGGTATTCCCCACTGACTAACACTCAGAATGAGGCAAGAAAAAGAAAGGTGTCGTCTATTTATGTAATTATGAAAAGCGAACAACAACGGATTATTTTGTACTTTAAATCATTTTATTAGTGCAAACAAACCATGAATTAAATGAACACAGATTATTTTGGAGTTTATTAAGTTTTTATTACCTTAGACAAAGACTGGATTATTACTTAAAGACTATTACTGGACCGAATAGAGGTAAGAGTATGACATTTCTAACTTAGTTATTTATATTATGCTCACAGTTAAAAGTGCAATATCGTCCTGTCGGTATTGACGATATTTACGATTTTTTGAAATTATGACGATTTCGATATCGGTATATCGCGATATTGACGATAATATCGAAAAATCGCCCAACGCTACCTTCTGCCCACGCTGGTGTCGTCCCTGCTGCCAAAAGTTGTAGGGCAGTCTCTCACCATGTTTGATTCGGACCCTGTCCATGGACAGGGTTCTGGACTGGACACCGAGGGAGCCGTTTCGTACGGCCCCCTGGCAGTCCCGTCGGGCTCCGGCCTGATGGGTTCTGTCTCTCTGCGGCCACCTCCGTGTGGTCCAGTAGCGGTGGCCGGTCCGTCAGGCATGGGAGCCCTATGCGATGTGGGTGTGATGGCAGCTATGAGTGCTGTCAACCAATCGTATCGCCTTCTTCAGTCGGTGTGGGCTGAAGCGGGGGCAGGCCACCCTGTGCCACCTGTGGCGCTTTCGTGCGTCAATGACGGCTTGGTGCTGTCTATGGACGCACTGGCAAGGGTGCAGGTGCGTGTGACAAAGTCCAGGAGGCAAATGGTTCTTGACCATATGCATCCGGCTACGGCAGTCAGGGAGCGTCTTCTTGGGACACCCCTGACAGGGCCTAGCATCTTCGGTGGCCATGCGCGGGCCATCCTAGAGGACACTGTCAGCATTGCGCAGAATCGGTTGGCGGTAGGCCTACAGCTGGAGCGAGTGCGTGCGCTTGCACGCACTAGGGGCTGTAGGGAAACCGTTAGCTGTCCAACTTTCGAAGACGCAGAAGAAGCAGAAAGGCAAGGCGAAAGCTAAGCCTACTGCGACTTCTGCTTCGTCTGGATTTTCTCAGCCGCCGCCGGCTAAGAAAGCCAAGAAGGTTGTGGAGGCCCCTACCCTCCCCACTGTTGCTCATGATCGGGCTAGAGGCGGGAAGGGCAGGGGGAGGGGTAAGGGTAAGTCCTCCAAGGGCGGAAAGAAGGGAGCGCATCGTACCTGAGGGTACGAGGGCTCCCTTAATATCCGCCTGGACCGCACCTGTGCGACAGGAACAGCGGTGCCGGTTATACCTGCCGAGCCAAGACGGAAATGGTTCTCTCTCTCTCGTTAAGAAAGGGGGGGGAGCGGACCGCGAGCCGGACAACCCCGTTAGACGTTGAGGCGTCTATGGTGGGTGGAAGGCTCATGCGTTTCGTCGAGGCCTGGCGAGGTGTGACGTCAGACAGTCTGGTCCCGGGATGGTTATCCCAGGGGTACATGCCGGAGTGGTGGGACTTTCCACCGCAGAATCTGTCTTTGGCACCTGTCTGGACACCCGTACCACGGGACCCAGACAAGTTAGAAGCCGTTCAAAAGGAAGTGTCAGGTTTGCTTCTGAAGGGAGCAATAAACCCAGCGAACCAGAACACTCCTGGCTTCTATTCAATTATGTTCCATGAACGTATTTTCACGCCCCGATACATTCGTAACGTTTTACGCCTTTAAAGCTTAATATACCTTATAATATCCATCATCGCGGGAGTGAAATTATTAATTAGACCGCCTAAATATTACGCGCAGTTAAATAAACATCGTTTATTTTGTCAAAATTAATCATAAATCAGCAAAACAGGTTGCGAAAAGACGTAAATCACGCGATTGTAATTAATTATGATGTAATTATCTCCCTTTCTTCTTTCATTTCCATTTCGGCCCGAGGACGAAATCATGCCTTGAAGAAAATATTAACTGTAATATTGCGATCGCGAATTTCATAAGTTAATATGATATTGTGTATAGAAGACAACGTTTTAAAAACGGTTTGAGTAATAATTTTATTTAAAATTATATCCTAATCAGCAAAATGTATTCAGCATTATATTTATTGGCGAGATTTTGATGCAATCGGGCGATTTAGTGTTGGGACGACTTTGCATTATGTTAATTAGCCGGTGACGTAAATAAAATGGATGCCGTTGTTTAGAAATGTTTTCCCCGATACAAATTTTAATGACAAATTCCCACATTAGTATTGTGTTTTATATTGCAAATTTATCTGAGACTACCAGAGAAAAGACGAGTGGATATTTATTTAATTAATTCGCTGCTTGATTTCTCTCGGCGTACAGCGAGTTACATGGAGTTACACAATATGCGCAATTGGGGCCACGTTCAATTATTAGTTGCCCCGAACATAGCTTAATGGAAAGTATGGCCATTATTATTCATTACGATTTTCATGCTCATTAGTATCTTTTATTTTTAACAATCCTGATATGAAAAACCGAAAATATGTTCATATTCGGTTTTTCGATATTTATTTTTTATAATCGGTTATGAAACCGTCAGTGCAGGATATCGGTTTTAAATATGGTATCGGTATATCGCGCAGCCCTACTCTGAAGTTACTTTCAGATCTAGGCTGGATAGTCAACAAGGAGAAATCCGAGTTGACACCCACTCAACATTTCGTTTATTTGGGGATGCGATTCGATCTCGAGGAGGGCAGGGTTTACCCTTCAGAGCCCAGAGTGGTGTCTCTGTTAGCCATCCTCAAGAGTTTTCGAGTGGGAAACCACATTCAGGCGAGGCGGTTTCTTCAGATGCTGGGCATGATGGTCTCCATGGAGCAAGTGATCCCGTACGCTGCTCTAATGTGAAGACCTATCCAGTTGTATCTGATGTCTCTGGAAACAGAGAACAGAACCCCTGTCAAAACTGGTGCCAGTTTTGGAGCCGATAATATCGCATCTTGTATGGTGGAAACAGCGTCAGATTCTCCTAGTAGGGGTTTCGCTGCACCTACCCCACCCCCGGCTGTCCGTGTACACGGATGCATAGCTGGAGGGGTGGGGGGCCTGCCTGGGAGAACACCAGGTCTCGGGCACATGGACTCTCCTGGAGAGTCAGCTGCATATCAATCTGTTGGAAATGATGGCAGTGGAACTGGCGTTGGAAGAGTTTCTTCCGATGATCAGGGGCAAGGTGATATTGATACGGTCGGACAATTCGACGGTAGTATCATACATAAATCGCCAAGAGGGACCAGGTCACCCACACTGTGTATCAAAGTGTGGCACTTGAGTCAATGGTGCAGGAATTACTTGGTTGTGTTGAAAGCAGCTCACATTCCTGGCCGATTGAACATTCTGGCGGATGCTTTGTCTCGCAGACAGAGAATTCTGCCAACAGAATGGTCCCTCAACCCTCCAGTTCTACGAAGGATCTTCGAGCATTGGGGCTAACCCAACGTGGACTTGTTCGCCACAAGGGGAAATGCTCAAGTCATGACTTATGTCTCGCCAATTCCAGATCCAAATGCCGTCGATACAGACGCTCTGGCGATAAGCTGGAGAGGGATGCACGCTTACGCGTACCCACCCACCATCCTTCTGCCGAATGTATTGGTGAAGATCAGGGAGGAACCGTGTCTGGTCCTGCTAATAGCGCCGTATTGGCCAAGCAGGGCGTGGTTCACGGATCTGCTAGATCTGCTGGTGGTAAATCCTGTGCAGTTGCCCGAGATTCCGAACATAATCTCCCAGGCCAAGGGACGTTTCCTACACGAGCATCCCGAAATGTTATTGATAGCGTGGTTGTTGTCAAACAACGTTCCACATCGGGAGGCTTTTCTCGACAGGCTGCTGATTTCATCGCGGCTGCGAGAAGGAGGCCAACCTTCAAGTCATATAACGACAAGGTTAATGGATTTGCAGACTGGTGTGAGGAAAGGGGATTGTACCTTTCATTCCACTATTCAGCAAATAGCAGATTTCTCTGTGAGCTGTTCTTTTCAGGACTAGCTCCTATCACAATTGCTGGATACAAGTCAGCTTTGGCATCAGTTATCCCTTGTCTAGCCAACAGGGATAGTCCAGAGGTGGCCCAGTTGAGTGTGATGGTGAAGGGAATGAGCAATCTCTGACCGAGACAACCGGTAGTCATTCCAGCCTGGAGTCTATCTTTAGTGCTTAATGTACTGGCCAAGCACCCTTTCGAACCATTGCATTCGGCTAGTCTAAAGCATTTGACTCTAAAGGCGGTCTTTCTATTGGCAGCTTCCTCAGCTAGAAGGCGCAGTGTGATCCATGCACTTTCAGCAGAGAGGGACCGATTATTGTCTCCAGAGAGGGTCTGCGTCTACTGCCAAGAGCAGAGTTTATGTCAAAGATCTCGGTCTTTGAGATATCCCGGCAAACCGATCGTTATACCGAAACAGTAGGTTAGATCATGATGCCAGTGTCTGGTGCCCAGTCCGTGCTTTGGCTAAGTACAAAACGGACAGACTCGTTACGGTCGAATGGTAGACATCTGTGGATCTGCCATATGGAGCCATATGGCGCCGCATCCATGGATTCTATCTCTCGTTGGGTATTCGAATGCATTCAGATTACCCGTGAGATTACGACTGGGCACCAAGTGCAAGGCGCAAGGGCACGTTGTTAGAGGAATAGCCGCCTCTTCCACCCTTGACAATGGTGTTCCGTTTACGGACATCAGGGCTGTCGCACAAGGGCACTGTGAGTCCTCTTTCACGGATTACTATATGAGGGATGTGTCAGACTTCGCCATTCCACTCGGTTTAGCTGTTTTGAGACGATAGCTATATGACCGCACTGCTCTTCTTCCTTTTTTGGCAATTGTAAGAGAGAATTTAGAAGCAGGCTTGGTCGAGCGAGAGGATATCAACCAGTTGTGTCACTGAGGCTGGACAAGTGAATGGTTGGAGGCTCCAGGTCTGAATTCCAAATATCATGATGTAATTCACGATTGAGAGTGTTTTGTATTATGTCTATATATCATGATCATTCATTTTATATATTCATGCTCATTCCCAGGCTAATATATGCAAAGAGCAGTTAACCCTCTTGGCACATTTGTGTTTCAGGCGAGATACATGTTCGTGAGTTCTCTCCCTTTTCTTAGGAGAAAAAGGGGAGGGGGCAGTGATGCGAATGTGATTCGGTTCCGATAACTTGACGGTCCTTTTAGGTCTCCGTTAGTCAAGTTGTTAACTCTAAATCTTTCTCCAAGGGGCAAAAGTAGCATTTATGGCTTGCCCCTTCCCACCAGGTTACTGAACAAATCTGGTGTATATCAGAAAGTAACAGAATGGTGAGTATTGATCGAAGGGGAATGCAGGAAATTTCAATTTCCCTTTCTCCGAGAGCTAACAATACTCACCATTCTGTTACGGACCCAGCCTCCCAGCCCCACGGAGGCAAGCCATGGATTTCTCTTGTTTGGTGGCTATGCAAACAATATGAGCTCTATGGTAGACGGGTACTCAGCAGTTGGGAGCCGCGTACCCGGTTCCAAGGAGTCGGTAAAGCTTTCTAAGTCTATAGTCCTAGAGCCAGCTGTCAGTGCCAGCTGTGTATCAGATAGTAACAGAATGGTGAGTATTGTTAGATCTCGGAGAAAGGGAAATTGAAATTTCCTGCAATCTTGACCATTAAAGGGGTAATACCGACATGCCATTTCCATTATGTAACCAAGATGAATTTTACCTTCAAATAGTATCATATTCAAAATGGGTTACGCAAATTGAAATGGGTTACGCCAAAGAAATTTGCGTAACCCAAAAGTGGGTTACGCAAATTTTCAATTTGGCCAGGCCTGCAAAGCAAATAAACCCAAAACAATATAGTCACGGAAATACTGCCTCTAAAATGTCTGTATATCTCAGTTAGAGAAATTTCAGAATTCGGAAACATTTCCGAATTCAGATACACGGTACACCCCATTTCCGAATTTGGCAATGTTGTTGAATTCATACACTTAAAGTTTCCAAAGTTTCGGAAACTTCAGTATGTTATCTCAATTGGAACAACAATTCAGAGATTGGATGTTTTTTATCTTTTAAATAGGTGGCAGCACTCGGCTAAAACTGATTCATCAGATAAATTCCGAATTTTCCTGCATAGTTTTTTTTCAGTAGTCATCTTAAAGGCAACATTGTTGAATTCAGACACTAAGTTTCCAAATTCGGAAACTTAAACTATTTGTTTTCTGAATTGGGAGTAGAGCTGGGTGGTATTGACATTTACATGACGGTATCGGTACCATGAAAAAATACCGCAGTACCACGGTATACCGTCATCTGAGGTTGAGGCATGCCACGAAATTAGAACAATTTTTTTCATTTCCTTTTCATTTCTATCTCCAATCAACGGTAAATGTAGGTAAAATAAATAAAATGGCTTTCTGATTTAGAGAAGAAAAACATTATGGCTATTGCGACTGTTTAGTTTCACGACTTTATTAGGTCACTATTTTTGTTGACAATATCATTCATGGGAATATCGGTCAAAGTGTGTGGTCGACTCGCTAATTATAACCCCGCAGTTTGAGACATTGGAGTGCGCTATTTTCAATCTGGATTGTTCTTGCTATTAATGTGTGCGACCAGCAAACGGTAAATTTTATTTTGGCAGTCAAGCACATTGATAAATAGAGTCCAGACAAAATCTGCGAGTATTTAAACGAGGCCAGTGTTGTACTCTTTTATTTCTGTTGGAGTCATATATTCGGTTACTCGCGAAAACAGGCCTATACACATGCATATAACGCAACATTGAATATAGCCGATTCCAAAGCTTCTGATAATTACTGACTACCTGATGTGCAGACTCGACATTGAATATAGCCGATTCCAAAGCTTCTTATAATTACCGAGTACCCGATGTGCAGGCTCGTTACTCGCCATGCTTCACGTGAACAATGCGTGTAAAAGGCTATTTCCGCAAACTTCCGACGTGTAGCCAGTTGAAAAATGAATTACAAAAACTAAAACACTATAATTTTTAGGTGTCATTACGTAAACTGGATTTAATCCGTAAAGAAATTTCTTAAAACAAGCCAGAAAAAGAAAAAATAACGACTTCAAAGTTGCTCGTTGTTAATAAATTAGCACGTGATCAAAATGGCGCGAACAAATACTACGTTTTAGTAAATTTTCATTGATAAATTCAGCATAATAATGTATTTTCCCACAGTCTAGTTCATGAACAACCAATCAGATACGTCTTTGCGAGGTTGCTGTTGTGTTTGAATAGCACGCGGTTTGTATGTTATTTTGTTATTCTAGCGTGTTTGTTCGGTGACAAAATGCTTGGAGTAATAAATTACAAATAATAGAAACGGGAATAGGGAATATATTATAGTGTAATTACTACCGGCGGATGGCCAGAGAATGAGTTTAGATGTTTTAAATAAAGCAATTTTACCATGAGACTTTCAAGACGTACGTTTGACATACAATTCTGCCTGTCATTATTTTGTAATTGACGTCTTGATGTTTGTTTTTGCAGCGACCCTTTCACCTCGACTCGGCTAATAGTTAGGGATGCCTGTATTTTTGGCACTATTACCACCTATTTACCCTTGGTCAAGTCGGATTTTATGGATCTATTTCTCAAATATTGCTCAAACATTATGGACGGTATTCACTGTATTTGGAAATGTCAATGGTCACGGTATCGGGTCACGGTATACCGCAGTCCTCACGGTACTGCCGTCAGACCGCCCAGCTCTAATTGGGAGTTCAATTCAGAGATTGGATGTTTTTTACGCTTTGGATAGGTGCCACATTTATTTATAACTAATTCATCAAAGGAATTCCAATTTTTGTTGCATATATTTTCTTTCAGTAGTTCTCATAAATTTTATGACAACCTGTTCAATCAGGGTGTTTCTCATGTCCATATTGGTTTCAGACACAATTTTTCTTTAGCCTACTGATATATAAAACATCTAACACACGCTGAGCATATCTTGGATTAATTGATCAATAAATGCGAAAATTGTTTAAAACTTCCGTGGTTGTTATTACACCACAAAAACATCCATTACCGTTCAATCACTACTTGCTAAATCAATTATCTGCATTTAGCTACCAGAATAAGATTTTTATGTTTACATACACACCTCCCCATGTCTATTCGTATTAATATGGACCCTCAACCAGGCTACTGGTTAAGTCCATCTCCAGTATATTGACTGATATAGACTGGCACCGGTCTGTACTCGCTCTATAGTGACGCCTGTCACTAAGCGCGCTTGCGCATACGCACTGGAGCCCAAATAGGAAACCGATTCACTTTTCAATTATTCTGCAAGCAGAATAACTGCTCAAATATTTTCCAGAGAATTTTATAGCTTTGCACTGTGTCAGCTATATTTTGAGGGTGCTTCATATTGATAACTATGCCTACTATGAAGTCTATCCTCCCTAAGTTATGTTTAGGAAGTATATTCATGGTTATATTGAATTTTATAACTATGTATATAAATGTTACCGGTTTTCGTGAGGGTACTAACGTTTTCGTGGTAACAATCTTACTATGCCTATATCATCATCATATTAAATCTCTAGTGTACTCCAAGAGCCCTTTATCACTTTTCACTTAGTGCATTATAAGGAATTACATTTATCCTTATGAAAGTTTGTTTCTTGTCGTTAGGGATTTGTTATCAAATTTGAAATTCCCGCCTTTCTTAGTTAGAAGTGCAGTTTTATGTTTCTAGACTTTTTAGTGATATTCCAAGCTGTATGCTTCATTGTTCACTTTTCGTTTTTGGGAGTCTGTTAAATCGACCGATAAGACAAAATGCACGTCCGCCAAGTGTGATCGTCTTCACTCTGCGGAGTATGGAGGTCATGTGTGCTCGAAATGCACCTCGTGCACCCCCACAGTGATGTGCAGGATTTGCAAAGGGTGGTCGGCGTCAGTTGCTAAGGCCTTTTAAGGATTTGCCCACTGAACAACTGCTGCCCTCTGGTCGATCTTCCCCTACCTCCGTTGCTGGTAAGACAAAAGCTGTGTCTTTTGCAAAAACTAAAGTGCCTAATCCAGCAGCAACGGAGGGGGGGGGGGGTCCTCTTCGGCGAATTCTGAAGCTGTTTTGGCGTTATTTGCTAGGTTTGAATCCTTCGCTGGTGTCTTGACTAAGTCTTTAGACGAAAGAATTTTTTCTGCCATCACGGAGGCCAAGAAACATGAGGTTTCTTCTGATTCGGACAATAGCCCGAGGGCTAGCGGGCATTCCTGCAAATGGGGAAAACCGATTCCGCTCACGCCTATGCAAGAACTCGGGTCTCCAAAACAAAAGTCTAGAGCGAAAAAGCTCTTGAAGGTAATCTCGAGCAGGTCACCGGGTCAAACCCACATTAGTCTTGAGGGTGATAGGCATATCCCTCAAGCAGTGGTGGCCGCGGCGGAAGCCCCGTCCAAAAGCCTTATGCTAATGCCAAAATTTCGGTCATACCGGTCGCCAAAATTCTTCATAGGTCGCCTATAGCCAAAAGTCTTCAATCTAGCTTTTCTAGTACTTCCGGTTCGGTTGTGGTGGAATCGGGACTCGGGTTTACTTCCGTTTTCGGGAGCTACTACCGTTCCTTCCGTTTCTGGTATGACTTCCGGTTTTGCAGGACATCCGGGTCTTCAAGATCCGGTTCCTACTTCTGCTTCCGGTTTTAGAAGCGCTTCCGGTCATGCCGAATATCCGGGGTCTGGACCCTTATTATTTTTCGTCTTCCAGTAAACGCGCTTCTGTTTCCGGTTTGGATTCCGGTCTGTACACGGTTCTAGGGGTGTACTTCCGGGTCGTTCTGATCCGGATAGACTTCCGGTTGGGATGTAACTTCCGGGATAGCGAAAGAACATAGTCGGTTAGCCTCGACTAAGAACTTATCCGTGCATCAACTTACGCTTCCATTTTCAGTTTCCTCCTTAGATTCGGAGAATTTTTCAGTGGATAGGCGTAAGGACTGTGATGATAGGAGTTTGTAGGTTCTGGCTCTGATTTTTTCACAGGATTTTTTCTCAGGATTCTTTAGTTTCCAATTATGGTTCTTTCCAGCCATCGCAGGTAGTTGAGGTTGATTTGTCTTCTTCTTTTCGTGAGGCTGTTTTGAGTTCATCTGCCTCGAGGTCGCCTTCTTTCTCTGCCTCCTCTCATTCTCCAGGTTTTAATCCTATTCCTTCTTCTTCATCTGCCTCTTCTCTTTCTGTTAAGGATTTCTCGTCCAGTCATGTCTAATTCGTCATCTCTCAATCATCTATTCCTCCTCCTCCTGGATTCTCCCGTCATCTTCTATTGGTTGCTCTCAGGGATCATTAGATCATTCTCCTTCTCCATCTGTTCTTCCAATTTCTTCTCTTCCTCTTCTGCTTCTTCTTTTTATCATCTTGATCCAATTGTTTCCGTTGTTCTTTCTCCTGAGTTACAATTTCAAATTGTTGATTCAGGTTTAGATTTCTCTTTGTTTTCTGTGGTTAGGAATTCTTCTCTAGATCGTTCTTTTGTTTCGGCTCGTTTTTCGATCCTCTCGACGTTTTCTGCCAGTGCTCTGGTTCATCCTTTCTTATCTTCTAGTCAGGATCATGGTAGGGATTCTTTTTTTCCTTCTGATCAAGCTTCTTCCTTTCCTGAGTCTGCTAGAAGACCCTGTTCTCCTATCTCCTCTAGAGCGGGTGAATCTTTAGTTCCAGGTCCAGAGGTCGTTCTTCCTTTAGAGGGTATCAAGGACAGAGAGTTTGAAGGTGTGGACTATTCCTGGGTAAGTCCAACCTTCTCTCTTCCTTTATTCATCCCTCCCCCTCTTCTTGTGCCTTCGGATCAGTCGGTCTAGTGCCTGTTTCCCAACGTGCCAGTAGTAGGGCACCTTTCTCTGTTTTGGGAGAATTGGCAGGCCCTCATTCAGGACTCCTGGCTAGTTTCTCAGATACGGTGGGTTTAGGCACCGTCATGGATCCGTATTCTCCTCTTCTTTCTGTTCTTCCAATATGGACACCAATTCCCTCCAATCCGGAAAAACTGGTTGCCTTGGAAGAGGAGTTGGAATCCATGATTGTCAAGAAGGCAATAGAAGAAGTTCCCCACTGGAGAGTAGACCCGGGCTACTATTCAATCCTCTTTTTAGTTCGCAAGAAAACAGGAGGTTGGCGTCCTATCATAAATTTGAAAAAGCTAAGTCTTAGTGATTCTTACTCCCAAGTTCAAGATGGAGATAATCTCCCAGATCATTTCCAGTTTAGATCAGGGGATGTGGACGTCTTCCATCGATCTAAAGGACGCCTACTTTCATGTTCTCATTCACCCTGCCTTCAGAAAGGTTTGCTTACAAGGATCGAGTTTGACAGTTTTGCGCCATGCCCTTCGGCCTGACCACGGCTCCCTTTCTTTTTACTCGTCTAGTCTCAGCCGTGGCAGGAATTTTACACCGTCGTTCTCTCCATCTTCACGTTTATATATAGACGACTGGTTGGTAAAAAGCATGGTCATCCTCAATTTTCTCAGGAATTCTTCCAGAGGTTTGCAGTCTGGCATGCAACCTAGGGTGGATTTTAAATCTAAAGAAATCAAGCCTAGTTCCATCTCAAATCTTCACGCATCTAGGCATTTCTTTCGACCTGGCCCAAGGTCTAGTCTTCCCCTCAGATCCAAGGATAGAGGCTTTATCAGTGGCAATGGAAATCCTGTCTTCTTCTTTCATGGTAAGAGCTAGAGCTGGGCGGTCTGCCGGTAGTACCGTGAGGACCGCGGTATACCGTGAACCGATACTGTGACCATTGACATTTCCAAATACCGTGAATACCGTCCATAATGTTTGAGCAATATTTGAGAAATATATTCATAAAATCTGACTTGACCAAGGGTAAATAAGTGCTAATAGTGCCAAAATTACAGGCATCCTAACTATTAGCCAAGTTCAGGTGAAAATGTTGTTGTAAAAACAAACGGCAAGACGTCAATTACAAAATAATGACAGGCAGAATTGTATGTCAAACGTACGTCTTGAAAGTCTCACGGTAAAATTGCTTTATTTAAAACATCTAAACTCATTCTCTGGCCGTGTGCCGGTAGTAATTACACTATAATATATTCCCTATTCCCGTTTCTATTATTTGTAATTTATTACTCCAAGCATTTTGTCACCGAACAAACACGCTAGAATAACAAAATAACATACAAACTGCGTGCTATTCAAACAACAGCAATCTCGCAAAGATGTATCTGATTGGTTGTTCATGAACTAGACCGTTGGAAAATACATTACTATGCTGAATTTATCAATGAAAATTTACTAAAACGTAGTATTTGCTCGCGCCGTTTTGATCACGTGCTAATTTATTAACAACGGGCAGCGTTGAAGTCGTTTTTTTTCTTTTTTCTGGCTTGCTTTAAGAAATTTCTTTACGGATTAAATCCAGTTTAAGTAACGACACCTAAAAATTATAGTGTTTTAGTTTTTGTAATTCATTTTTCAACTGGCTACACGTCGGAAGTTCGCGGAAATAGCTTTTTACACGCATTGTTCACGTGAAGCATGGCGAGTAACGAGTCTGCACATCTGGTACTCGGTAATTATCAGAAGCTTTGGAATCGGCTATATTCAATGTCGTGTTATATGTATGTGTATAGGCCTGTTTTCGCGAGTAACAGAATATACGACTCCAACAGAAATAAAAGCGTACAACACTCGCCCCATTTAAATATTCGTGGATTTTGTCTGGACTCTGTTTATCAAAGCGCTCGACTGCCAAAATAAAATTTACCGTTTGCTGGTCGCACGCATTAACAGCAAGAACAATCCAGATTGAAAATAGTGCACCCCAATGTCTCAAACAGCGGGTTATAGTTAGCGAGTCGACCACAACCTTTGACCGATATTCCCGTGAATGATATTACGTCAAAAAAAATAGTGACCTAATAAAATCGTGAAACTAAACAGTCGCAATAGCCATGTTTTTCTTCTCTAAATCAGGAAGCCGATTTATTTATTTTACCTATATTTACCGTTGATTGGAGATGGAAGTGAAAAGGAAATGGAAAAAATTGTTCTAATTTCGTGGCATGCCTCAAGCTCAGATGACGGTATACCGTGGTACCGCGGTATTTTTTCATGGTACTGTCATGTAAATATCAATACCGCCCAGCTCTAGTAAGAGCAAGATTTCTGTTAAGAGTTATAGGTTTGATGATCAGCGGAGGGAACGTAATTCCTTTGGTGGTGCTGATGAGAAGACCCTTCCAAATGTATTTAATGTCTCTTTGGAAGCAGTCGGTTCACTCTATTTACCATCAGAGAGCACTTGATCCCTCATCTAGATTTTAGGAAGGATCGTTCTCTGCTTCTGATTGGTGTTCCACTGGTAAAGTCCTCCCCTCAGGAGATTATCTTCACAGACGCTTTCCAGGGGGTTTCCGGTCTTTGGGCCCTGGAGGAGTCGACAGCCCATATCAACATTCTGGAGTTATGGGCTGTCAAGAAGGCTCCTTTCATGGTCAGATCTTGTAATAGGTCTCAAAGTCTTGATTCGGTCGGACAATTCGACAGTGGTTTCTTATATCAACAGGCAGGGGGTACAAGGTCATCCCTCCTTTGTCTAGAAGTGTGGAACCTTCTCTTATGGTATCGCAAGAATCAGATTTTTCTGGTGTCTTCTCATGGCCCATGCAGTCTGAATTTTCTTGCGGACCAACTGTCACGTCCCAGCAAATTCGCCCACACAGTGGCAGTTAAAGAGGTCGGTTGTCAAAGCGATTTTCAGTCTTATGGATCGTCCTCTAGTAGATCTGTTTGCAACACCTCTGAATGCCCAGACCTCCTTACATGTCTTCTTTTCCGGACAGTCAAGCCCTGGCAGTGGATGCTCAGTCCTGGACATGAATGTTCGCCTATGCGTTCCCTCCAACGATTTTGATTCCGTTAGTGTTGAAGACGGTCAAAGATCAAATCTGCGAGATTCTCTTGATAGCTCCCTTTTGGCCAAAGAGGATTTGGTTTGTAGACCTTCTAGATCTCCTGGTAGGCTTCCCTCATCTTCTTCCAGTCTCTCATGATCTTCTGTCTCAAGTAAGAGGTCTTTGTGTTCATCCAAACCCAGAAATCATCAATCTGTGTGTTTGGAGAATATCGAAACTAAAGTCTTCGAGAATAAGGTTTCTTCAAGATCTCAGGAAATTATCGATTCTGCCAGAAGAGTCGACCCGCAGAGTTTACAAGGGTCGACTTAAAATTTTTGGAGAATGGTGTTCAGACCACGGTCTCGTGCCCGATTCAGTTTCTATTCCCCAAGTATTAGACTTTTTATCTTATCTGTTTGATTCTTTACATTTATCAGCTAATACGGTTAGTGGGTATAGATTTTCTCTGGCATCTTCTCTTCCTTGCCTTCTGAATGCCGATGTCAAGGATACTAAGACTTAATAGTTTTATTAAAGGTCTAGGCAATATTCGTCCTCCGAAAGCTAAGCCTTTACCGTCATGGAATTTGGCTTTGGTTCTTCAAGTTTTGGCAAGTCGCCATTTTGAACCTATTTCCTCTATTAGTATTAAACTTTTAACTGTTAAAGCTGTTTTTCTTGCCTCTGAATGAGCTAAGCCGGTCTCGAAGTCTACGATTGCCAGATGGATTTGTGAGACAATTAAGCCTTGTTACGAGATAGTCTCTCCGGATCAAATTAATCTCTCCCATATTAAAGCTCATGATGTTAGAGGTATGGCTACCTCTTGCGCTTTTTGCCAGTTCGTCTTTAGATGAAGTCATGCAGGTGGCAGGATGGAAATCTGAATCCACTTGTACAACTTTTTATTTGAAAGATCAGAGTGCAGCAGCCTCCTCCTATCGTAATATTACGATTTTAACCAAAAAAGCTGAAGGCCATTTACCAAGCACATCCCGCCATTTTCTGTAAGAAATGGTGAGAGTTTATTTTGGTATTTATTTATTTCTTTAAGTTCAAGTTTTCCTTATTTGATAATCACGGTGTGATTGATTTAAATGCACTTATGTTATGGTATTAACATTTGGATAAGATTGGTTTGATTTTTATCCTTGTTTGTTGATTCTCAAATCTCCTCCCACCTAATGTTTAAGTGGGGCACTGACCAAATCTACGGGTTGAGCAAGTAGTGATTGAACGGTAATGGATGTTTTTGTGGTGTAATAACACCCCCCCCCCCCCCCCCCCCCCCCCCCACAGACCCCCCCTTGCGGGTTGGTCTGTTGTTTTATGAACCACTATAACAACATACTTACTGTTCAATCACTACGACCCGGCCTCAGCTACCCCGCGTGGTATGATTTGAGAATTGGCCTATAATATTTGGCACTAGTTCAGAAAAGTGAATCTGTTTCCTATTTGGGGTCGAGTGCGCATGCACTATAGAGTGAGTACAGAATGGTGCCAGTCTATATATGTCAATATACTGGCGATAGACCTAACCAGTAGGCTGGTTGAGGGTCCATATTAATAGGAATAGGCATATGGAGGTGTGTATGCAAGCATAAAAATCTTATTCTGGTAGTTAAATGCAGATAATTGATTTAGCATGTAGTGATTGAACGGTAAGTATGTTTTTATAGTGGTTAATAAAACAACAGACCAACTCGGAGGGGAGGGGGGGGGGGTGTGTGTCTGTGGTGGGTTTCCAAATTCAGAAACCCCATATCTGAATTCAGAAACCATCATAACAGAATTATTGAATTCGGAAACGTTTCTGAATTCTGAGATTTCTCGAACTGATCTGATAGGACGTCTAATTTCAGGATTTTGCACTGAGCCACTGATAAGATTTCACAGTAATGTAGGGGAGATCAGGGTAATATGTACACATACATTATATTTGGCAAGGGGCGATTTTGGTAAAATGCAAAATGATGTGGTTTGGTGGGGATGGGAGGGGGGTGGCTGTTGAGCTATCTGTAGTTCTGTACCACTAAGACTACCAATATCACTCCACTAACAGTATAAACATCACCACGACAGCGACCAACAACAACACCAACAAGATCCCCTACTGCCCACCACCTCCTCCACTCCCGACAGTGCCCTTACTACGACCATGCCCCACCACCTCTACTACTGCATTGGTACCACGATGGCAACTATGACCGCAACCGCGATGATGATGACAGACATATCCAGGCATTTGAAAGACTTTAGGGGATTGAAATCCCTCCTTGCTTACGGAGCGCCCTTTTGCTGTCCATCATCATCATCAGTTTGGTCGAATCTTGCGTATTAATAAGAAATGTGACAAACTTTGCCATTATTATGCAGTTCGCACTAAATTTCTAAAATAAATGATGGATTGCACAAATAAGAGGCCTAAAGCAGACATTGTTAAGCTTTTTCCTCAAAAAGTTACAACAAAATAATGTTTGTGATATTAACATGAGCGAAATAGTAGACGTTAGATCTAATACCACAATGCATGAAAACTATTGATGGTGCTGAGCAAAATAACGATCACAGAGAAAATGGATGCAAATTTCAACAGTATTGTTGTATGCTGTTTTGACTATAAGACTGCTGAGTTTTTGCAGGCAACATAATCTAATGGTTATATATCTCTGGATCAGCTATTTTGAAAACAAATTGGCCGAAGCCACCAACAACTTAGTCAAATTGTTTTTAAAATATTCAGCAAGTCAGCAGTTTTTGCTCATTGTAATTATTGTCTCGTGTAGAGCTGGGCGGTATTGATATTTACATGGCGGTATCGGTATCATGAAAAATACCGCAGTACCACGGTATACCGTCATCTGAGCTTGAGGCATGCCACGAAATTAGAACAATTTTGTCCATTTCCTTTTCACTGCCATCTCCAATCAACGGTAAATATAGGTAAAATAAATAAATCGGCTTCCTGATTTAGAGAAGAAAAACATGGCTATTGCGACTGTTTAGTTTCACGATTTTATTAGGTCACTATTTTTATTGACGTGATATCATTCACGGGAATATCGGTCAAAGGGTGTGGTCGACTCGCTAACTATTACCCGCTGTTTGAGACATTGCGGTGCACTATTTTCAATCTGGATTGTTCTTGCTATTAATGCGTGCGACCATCAAACGGTAAATTTTAGTTTGGCAGTCGAGCGCTTTGATAAACAGAGTCCAGACAAAATCTGCGCGAGTGTTTAAACGGGGCGAGCGTTGTACTCTTTTATTTCTGTTGGAGTCGTATGTTCTGTTACTCGCGAAAACAGGCCTATACACATACATATAACACGACATTGAATATAGCCGATTCCAAAGCTTCTGATAATTACCGAGTACCCGATGTGCAGACTCGTTACTCGCCATGCTTCACGTGAACAATGCGTGTAAAAAGCTATTTCCGCGAACTTCCGACGTGTAGCCAGTTAAAAAATGAATTACAAAAACTAAAACACTATAATTTTAGGTGTTGTTACGTAAACTGGATTTAATCCTTAAAGAAATTTCTTAAAACAAGCCAGAAAAATAACAACTTCAACGCGTGCTCGTTGTTAATAAATTAGCATGTGATCAAAACGGCGCGAGCAAATACTACGTTTTAGTAAATTTTCATTGATAAATTCAGCGTAGTAATGTATTTTCCCAGGGTCTAGTTCATGAACAACCAATCAGATACGTCTTTGCGAGATCGCTGTTGTGTTTGAATAGCATGCAGTTTGTATGTGATTTTGTTGTTCTAGCGTGTTTGTTCGGTGACAAAATGCTTGGAGTAATAAATTACAAATAATAGAAACGGGAATAGGGAATATATTCTAGTGTAATTACTACCAGCGGATGGCCAGAGAATGAGTTTAGATGTTTTAAATAAAGCAATTTTACCGTGAGACTTTCAAGACGTACGTTTGACATACAATTCTGCCTGTCATTATTTTGTAATTGATGTCTTGATGTTTGTTTTTACAACAACCCTTTCACCTCAACTCTGCTAATAGTTAGGGATGCCTGTATTTTTGGCACTATTAGCACTTATTTACCCGTGGTCAAGTCAGATTTTATGAATATATTTCTCAAATATTGGTCAACCATTATGGACGGTATTCACGGTATTTGGAAATGTCAACGGTCACGGTATCGGTTCACGTTATACCGCGGTCCTCACGGTACTACCGTCAGACCGCCCAGCTCTAGTCTCGTGGCTTGCAGCAGTGAGACAGTTAATAAAGGCAGTGATGTAAGGAATAGTATACCAATGGACCAGGATACGACCAGGGTAAAGGCACTAAAATCAGCAAAATATGGTTATACCGTTTTAAGATCATAATGCACATTTAACCCATAAGATTCAGAAAACGACCCCTATCTTTTACTAGTGCTTGTTCATTGGGAGCCACTAAATGAATTTCTTGGCAGAACCCTCTGACCGCATGACACTAAACGAGGACGAGGAAGAAACTGGCGCACCCCCCCTATCGAGAGCGGCCCGGTAACCCGGCAACAACATCTGCAAGCACCATGCCGTGTCGGGAATGCTCGACCAGATCCGCACGTCTCCAAAGAGACTTCGGCCAGTAAACGTTTATGGAAGATTACAATGCAAGATCTTTCTATTTGCTTATGTACTAGGCAAATTATCATATCGAGTGATATCACAGAGAAGAAAGTAAAGAATGGTCATGTGATTTGAGTCTACAACCCTTGTATGAGATGAAGGAGTAGAACATTAAAAAAGGCGTGACTAGGAAGGGTGTTCGACCCAAGAAAGAGTTCCTGTAAATAATCATAAACTCATTTCAGGTTACATAGACACCTGCCTATCTGCTCACCAGAACATCCTAGCTTCACCTACCAGCTACAACTACTTATCCCTTTAACCCTTGAATTTATTAAAGAAAATTTAAATTTTCTCATAGAAAATGTCCACTTGCAGAACAAGAAGACTATTTTTGAAAATTTACCACTGAAGTGACTGCCTTGGTTACCGAGCCAGTCATTCCAGTGATAAAATGTAAAAAATAGTCTTCTTTTGGTCTGCAAATGGACATTTCTCACGGCCACTGCAGAAGCCGTTTTTGGTTAATATAAGTGTTAAGCATTTATCACTCAGCCAAAAACGGCCTCTCCATTGATCTTGAGAAATGACCGTTTGCAGACCAAGAGGACTATTTTTTTAAACACAGGAATGGTAAATTTTCAAAAATAGTCTCTTGGTCTGCAAGTGGACATTTTATATGAGCAAATTTAAATTTTCTAGAACAAATTCGAGGGTTAAAGGGTTAATAAAATGTGTATACCTTAGACCACACTGATCATTGTCCTTGTGTACACTGGGCCAGCTCTTCTCTGCTTGTTCCAACAATCCTGATCATAACCTGTGTTCAGTCACCAATGTGCTGTAGTACATAAGTCAGGATATGGTGATGGTCTGGGGCCGGCTCTTCTCTGCTTGTTTCAACAATCCTGATTATAACCTGTTTTCAGTCACCAATGTGCTGTAGTACATAAGTTAGGATATGCTGATGATCTGGTTTGTTTGACCTTGTAGAGGGGAACGGGGCCAAACAACAGTTACTTAATATATACTTAACCCGATCTACTGTTGCCATGGAGTCTGAATCATAGCTGCATTTCCAGTATCTATATTGTATATAAACATGTACGTATTATATCATATATTATGCTAACTATATTATATATTTTATCATGTACATGTATTGTGTGTACCTGGACATATCTCCACTCCACATGTTGGGTTTGTCAATAAATATTGATTGATTGATTATTATAAACGGTATGGAATGAGGATTATGGTGACACGTCCTAGGGGACATTTTTCAACACACATTCATGCCATAACCCACTACATTAGGGATGCCCATGTATATACTGAACCTTTACAGCTTATCCAAACATCATATGACATCATAATCAACTACATGACGAGATGGATGACATCATCGTCAATTACAGCATGAAGACTTGATTTAGTCCATCTTAAACGCTTAATAGTCTTGACATGTATGAATTGTATTGTCTTTGCTATTTAATAAACATGCTGTTGAATATTTTGAAACATATTTGACTGGGCATTGGCAGCAACAACATCCATTCAAATTAGTTTCAAAATATTCAGCAACTTAATGTATAGTTTTCTAGTAATTAATAGTTAGGGAGTTCAGGGATCAATGGATCCTAACATGGGTGAAGCATGCGTGGAGGTTAACTAGGGATGGGCGGGACATAGCTAAAACTGGAAAGGTCAGTTGTCCAATAATTGATCTGAAATTTCACCATCTGAGAACAGATGAAAAGATATAAAAAATTCTGAATTTTAATAGTATTAATTAAATTAAATCTTGCATAAATAATATCTCTTTGGTGGCCGAAATGATGAGAGATGAGTTTTTTTGACTTGCTTTCAATGATTGCTTTTGCAGAATGTCGGAGCGTAGAAGTGATGATCGTGGGAGAGGGGAGGAGCGGGGTAGGGGTGATATTTCATGCAAAGTTTACATTGGAGACCTGCCACAAGAAGCTACAGAAAAAGAGATTGAACGTACTTTTGGTTATTATGGATCTCTAAAAAGCGTATGGATTGCACAAAATCCCCCTGGATTTGCCTTTGCTGAGTTTGAGGACGCACGGGATGCGGAGGATGCAGTCAGGGCATTGGACGGAACGTATGTATATTTAAATTTTATATACTTTTTTCTAATGGTCAAAATTGGCCAGGAAGATAAAGAATTTTTGATCCTTGTATGTCCATTTGGAGAGAAATAGAAGACATATTTTTGAAAATTGAAAATTGAAATAACTGGCTCGAATATCTTGCGAGTAATTCCGGTGGGAGCTGTTCCATGAAGTAGTATTCTCTTGCAAAAGAGGGTATGCCATGGCAGACAGACGGTTGCCATTGAAATTGAAATTTTTTAAAACAAATTCGAGGGTTAAAGTGTTAAAATGTGAAGATGTTTTCAAATATGAAATGGCACACTAAATTTTTCAAAACATATCAATATTTGGGTAACGGGAGAGTTGTGTGCTAATCTTCGGTGATAGTACTGTATTCTTTGTTTGCAAGAATGAGCATATTTTCATCAATACTCTAACTATTTAAAGGTGATACACCTTGGTCCTTTAACCAGTTAATGACTAAATTTGTTCAACAAATTAAAATATTTACTTATTGAATGTCCATTTGCAGGCCAAGAGACTATTTTTGGGAATTGACCACTGGAATGGCTGGCTCGGTTACCGAGCCAATCTTTCCAGTGGTCAATTTTCAAAAATAGTCTTCTTCGCCTGCAAATGGACATACCTCAAGACCACTACAGAAGCCGGTTTGGGCTGGCTTCATTGTGAAAGGGTTAACCCTCAAATTTGTTCAAGGAAATTTAAATTTTCTCATAAAAATGCCCATTTGTAGGCCAAGTGAAGATTATTTTTGAAAATTTACCACTGGAATTGACTGGCTCGTTTATTGAGCCAGTCAATCCAGTGGTAAATTGTCTAAAATAGTCTTCTCTTGGTCTGCAAATGGACATTACTCAAGACTACTGCCGAAGCCGCTAATATGAGTGTTAAAGTTTACAATTTGCATTTAATCATGTATAAAATAATGAGTAAAATCTGATAATTACCACTTAGATCATAATTATACAGTTTACAATTCACCTAGATATTGTTGTATAACTATACATATAATAACTAAGGTACAAAGAAATTGTCCAAACTGCTCTGGCATACAAATTCATTTCTGTGGTTTCAAGATTTTACATGTTTGCACTCGTTTTTGTCAAGTAAACGGATCATGATGGCCATATTGGATTATTTACCCACCAAGACTAAAGCAAAGGAATGAGAAGCTCCAAGCAACTTCTCAAGAACCACTGACCATATTTCAAGTCGATTTGGCAGGAAGCGCTGTTTATCGAACCAGTCATTTGAATTGTAAATTTTCAAAAATAATCATAACCTACAAATTGACATTTCTTGGAATCGCTGCAGTGGCTATTTTTGGCCGGTTTTACCTTTCAGGTGTTAATTAATAATTGTCCTCCAAATAATCTAATTTTGTTGTAATGAACTATTCAAAATGTTTTATGATGTAACCATTTTTCAGTAACCTCTGTGGCAGACGTGTACGTGTAGAGCACTCCACAGGGAGAGTACGGCCAAAACCCTGGAACAGAGGTGGCGGACGTGGCGGTGGCGGTGGTCTTCGAGGTGGACGACGCTTTGATTCAGATGACCGGTGCTATGAATGTGGTGGACAAGGTCATTATTCTTATGACTGTCCGCGATCATCAAGACGTGGAGGAGGAGGAGGAGGTGGTGGTGGTTGGAGCAGAGGAGGAGGAGGAGGAGGAGGAGGTGGGGGTGGTCGTCGAGGAGGTTCATATCGTTCTAGGTATGTATCTGTTGATTTTATTACCCATTAACCATTCTCAGTTCAAGTGAATGTTGTATACTTCAATTATATTTCTGTTAACCCTTTTAAGTTTAAAAAAAATTGTCTGGTCAGTTGACCCTTTTTATCAACTTCTTCAGTCATCTTAATAACTGTCCATTTGCAGAGCAAGAGAAGACTAATTTAGAAAATTTACCACTGGAATGACTGGATCGATAACCGAGCCAGTCATTCCAGTGGTATATTTTCAAAAATAGTGCTCTTGCTCTCCAAATTGAAAATTGAATTTTTTTTTGGAACACGTGTGTGTTAAAGGGTTAAATAAGGGAATATATGAACATTTTCTCACTAAATGGAGGTATCTGACGTGATAATAAATTATGTTTGCATGTAGACGGATGTCACAATCAGAATGACATACCTCCTTCATGAAGCTCGCAATGTCTATCAAGTGTGTGAATTGGTTGTCTTTGATTGATTTACAATTTTCTAAACCTTCTGTTGAATGTTATGGGCAGCAACCGTTCCCAGTTAAATTAGTTTCAAAATACTCAACAGCTCTCTTATATATATGTGAATTTTGGATTCTGGTAATTCGGGATGTTAGCACCCACTGAAATTAGTGTCAAAATATTCTGACAAAACTATTTGTTAAATAGTAGAGACAGAATTCGTACAACTTGACAGAGTATTATGCATTTATGACGGACATAATCGTGTAGTTGATTATGACATAATATGACTGATTGAGAGCTTGATAGGTTGCTTACCTTAGGTGAATATAAGGTAAGCTGGTTTTAGATTAATCAAATCATTTTTGCTCCCGCTGAGACTCTAGTAGTTACAGTCTGTAGTGTTGAGACTTAACCTGTTAGCCCCCAAATTTGTTACAGATAATTTCAATTTTCGCATAGAAAATTAATATTTATAGAGCAGGGAGGACTATTTTTTGAAAATTTATAGCTGGGATAACTGGCATGGTTATTGAGCCAGTCATCCTAGCTCGGTTATTAGTTCCCTACCGGTAAAACCGGGGGGGGGGAGGGAACTATAGGCTTGCACTCCGTCTGTCTGTCGCAGTTGGTTTACCGCACTTTTTTTCGCAGTCCTTCAAGGTATTCAACTGAGAATTGCTACATTGCTTTGTTATAAGAAGTTACAGACCAAGTTCCAGTTTCAGGCTTAGGCGTCAATTTTTGATGGAGTTATGCCCCCTTTCGACTTCAGAAATATGAAAAATATCAGCTTTCCGCACTTTTTTTCGCACTCTCAAGATATTTCAGCAAAAATTGGTGCATCGCTTTAGTATAAGGAGTTACTGAGCAAGTTCGAGTTTCCGATATTTTCGTCAATTTTTCATGGAGTTATCCCCCCTTTCGACTTATGAAATACGAAAAATATTAGTTTTCCGCACTTTTTCGCTGTCTTTCAAGATATTGTACAGAGAATTGCTACATTGCTTTTTTCTGAGAAGTTACAGACCAAGTTCGAGTTTCAGGCATATCCATCAGTTTTTTATTGAGTTATGTCCATTGCGACTTAAGAAATACGAAAAATATTAGTTTTCCACACTTTTTCGCAGTCTTTCAAGATATTATACTGAGAATTGCTACATTGCTTTGTTATGAGAAGTTACAAACCAAGTTCGAGTTTCAGCCGTATGCGTCAATTTTTGATGGAGTTATACCCCCTTGCGACTTAGAGATGCGAAAAATATTAGCTTTCCGCACTTTTTTTTGCACTCCAAGATATTTAGGCGAAAATCGGTGCATCGCTTTAGTATACAGGATTACAGAGCAAGTTCGAGTTTCATTTTCGTCAATTTTTCATGGAGTTATGGTCCCTTTCGACTTATGAAATACGAAAAATATTAGTTTTCCACACAGGGGTTAGATATTTCTAGTATTCCATTATTTCATTTGCGAAAAGTCGTAATGTATTATAAATTAAGACAGTTACAATATATATATATATATATATATATATATACACCTGTGCAAAAGTTAAGCACCAGCAAAAACAATAGAACGTAGAAACATGATGGTACAACTAGGCTGCCATACTTTTTGTCCCCGCGTTAGCTGACATAATTCCAAGTACGAAATGCACATGCATGCATGACTTCACGCCGCTTGATGTCCGTGCGTGGCGGGAAACAGCCCACGTGTTCAGTTATGTAAAAGTCCAGTTTGAGGTGTAGAACATTACATACAGATTTAGGCGACAAGATTAGGAATTTTGTGTTCAATGACCGTGGTTTATTTGTACAGAGAGAATTAGCTCTTGATTGTGAACCGCTATGGCAAGACGAAGGTTAAGTGATCGTGTGAAATGGCAAATCATAGGCATGCATACCACTGGTATGTCATGCAGAGAGATTGGCAGACAGCTGAACATTAACCATACTGTAATCAGTCGTTTGATTGCAAAACATAGGCAAACTAACGAGGTGAAGGACAGGCCTAGATCTGGAAGACCGAAGAAGACTACTGCCCGTGATGATCGAGCCCTAGTACGCCTTGTTAGGAGATCTCCATTCACCAACAGCAGAGTGCTCAGCCAGCAATGGGAAACGCGCAATAGAGTGTCAATGTCTACCGTCAAAAGGAGACTGTATGCTGCTGGCATGAAAGCTAGGAGACCTGTCAGACGTCCTCTCCTCACTGCACACCACAAAGAGGAGCGTCTGAGGTGGTGCAACGAAAGAAGACACTGGAACATGAGATCCTGGAGACGGGTACACTGGTCCGATGAAAGTCGGTTCCTGCTTCATGCCACAGATGGTCGAACTCGTGTATGGAGGTCCAGACGCACAGCGTACGACCAACGTAACATCATGGAAGAAGTTCCATTTGGTGGAGGTTCCGTTATGATATGGGGGTGCATCTCATTTGATTGTAAGCTGGATCTGTTGACTGTACCTGGAACACTAAATGGACAAAGATATCAAGATTCCATACTGAATAGAGTTGTGGTCCCTCATTTTGTAAATCATGCACCTGGAACCCACCCTATGTTCATGGATGACAACGCCCGACCACATCGTGCTAGAGCTGTGCATGAATACCTCCGCCAGAATGCCATTGAAACCCTACCATGGCCAGCAAGGAGCCCTGACATGAACCCTATTGAGCATATCTGGGACATTCTGGGAAACATGGTGAGAAGGAGGGATCCTCCTGTGCAGAACCTACAGGAATTAACAGACGCACTCCATCTTGAATGGCAACGAATACCACAATGGCGTATCAGTCGGTTGGTGACCAGCATGAGACGGCGTGTCCAGGCCGTCATCCAGGCACAAAGTGGATATACCCGGTATTAATAATGACAGTCTCAAACTCGTGCACAGATGTTAAACTTCGTTTTCAGACACCATTAATGACAATCTAGCCACGTGTGTCAACTGTAGGGCAATAGTTGTCAGTTGTGTCAACGTAACTATATTCAGGCCTCGTTTTCAAGTTCAAACAAAAACATACAGTGTTTCCCCACCATCATAATCAGCATTCCTCTAGTTGCATTATTACCTCGTCCTCTTGCACTAAGATGGATGGGTACATAAATGTTTATGCTATTGCTTTCTTCATAGCACATGAATATACCCTCGCATGTGCGTAAAAATAGGGTGGTGCTTAACTTTTGCACAGGTGTATATATAATATATATATTTCTAATTATTACAACATTCTCGATGATATGAATTACGCCTTTGCTGATCATCCTATCAGGTCATGGCATCGATGTCAGTGAGATGTTAATTTGTTTTGCCGTCATTTGTTAATCATTGTATTTATATTTCAGAATACAAAGTAGTCAGTAAATTGTAATCATGAAAGAATTTAATAATCAACCAGTTATATTGGCTTTACTCGTTAATCCTTTGCTGGCCAAGACCGACCACTGAAGTGGTCTAGCTGAATGGATATTTGCAGGGCATGAGAAGACTGTTTTTGAAAATTTACTACTGGAATGACTTGCTCGGTTACCGAGCCAGTCATTCCAGTGGTAAATTTTCCAAAATGGAATTCTGTTGCCCTGCAAATGGTCATTTAAAAGGAAAATATTTAGATTTTCTCTACTGACCTTGATCATTAAAGGGTTTATTGAATCCAGTTGTTACTGGGTGGACTTGTATTGCTGATTATTTACTTGAATAGCGCCCAATGATAAACTTTGATACAAAAGACCGTTATTGCTTTTTTGATCTTTTCATCCTAATTTTCCATTGAGTCGGTCAAATTAAATAAAATTTAAATACTTTGAAAATGATTTGACTACCAGAGCTACTAATGTCAGGTAGTTGCTTTGTGTTCAAAATAGACACCATCCATGTACATGCCATATTTATGTGGTATTAGTTGCTAAATAAAAGTAATCATAAATGGTTCTCTGATTAAAAGTTTAAAATGAGGATGATTTAGTTGAAAATATGATGATTCTGACTAAATATCATTATGAATACATTGCAGAGATTATTGTTCGAATGAGGTTTCTGCTTCTTCATATACCTGACTACAATGTACCACATCTCATCATCCACCAATCAGCTTGCTGCTGACAGCAACAACACATCAATTCCAATCACACATCCTCATGGGTGCCTGAGCGGTCAGCTTATAAATGGCCAGGTTTCCTTCATTATCTGCATCCATTTGGCGACGTCATAGCATCGTCAGTTTTACTTCAATCGTCAGTCATTTCACTTCAGTCCGTCAGTCAGTCTGTCTACTTGTGCAGTGTATGGTCTGCTATATTCGCCAATAGTCACATATCGCCATAAGTCACAAACCTGCTACTAGTACTACTACTACTGCCCACACAAATCATGTCCGCACGTTCCTTACAGTAAGTTTTCAATAAATACTCTGTAAATGAGTACAGTGTAATAATCTATTGACTGCTCAAAAAAATACAGTAAGTCCTAAAGTTATGATTACCTTCATTGTCATTGAGAGGTATTTAATAATATTAAAATGTTAAATTTAATTTTTTACATTTAATTTCTTACGTATCTTTTGTTGTTGACTGGTAAATATTTCATTTCAGATTAGGTCATGCTGACTCGGTCTTAGGGTAACATACTTGAGAGAGAGAGTGCCTCCTTTAAGGTCAATAGATAGTGCTGCTTTCGCGTATAAAACACTTATGGGTCACGGTTGGTCACGGAAAACACAATCTTTATGAAAGATATTGTACATTCGCAGACCAAGAGAAAACTAAATTTTATCACTGGCTTAGCAGTCATTTCAGTTAAGAAACTTAAAAATATTATCTGGTATGTTAACCATTTATCACTCATATCAGACAAAGATGACTTCTGCAGTGGTCTTGAGAAATGTCCATTTGCAGACCAAGAGAAAACTATTTCAGACAATTTACCACTGGAATGACTGGCTCGATAACTGAGCCAAGTCATTGTAGTGGTAAATTTTCAAAAATAGTCTTCTTGGTCTGCAAATGGACATTTTCTATTAGAAAATATATATGTTGAACAAATTTGATAGTTAAATTTAATTTTAATAGCTCTGAAGGTGACTGTAGAGGCCGGTTTTGGCCGACTTGACCACTAATGTGTTAAGTAGCACACACTATTGAACCAAAGGGCAGATCTCTTAGATTGCACGTTTAACTGCACTTATGATTCTGCATATAATCCATTGCTTTGAAGAAGTGCAAATGTGCCATTGTCTGACACATGTATTAAACTAATGGCTAGTTGCTGAAAGTTGCTTTGGCATTTTTAACTTATGCAATATTTCCTCCTTTTGCTAAAGTATCGTGGTCAGTGTAGAGCTTGTTTTCTAATTAATCATTTGAACCTTGGAATTTAATTTTAGGCAATTTAATCATGCATTTAATCTTCATGAACATGTTGCAGCCATAGTCAATTTAGTTTCAAAATAGTTGACATTATAATGATTACATTACACATTAAAAAAAAAATTCTTTTGGGTTCAAATGCTTAATTATAATATAGTCTATGTATCCAGGTACTACACAGATGCTGAGGCATAACAAGATTCTTGCAGGCATTTCGCTAAAATCACACACTTATGAATTATCTGACTTTTGTTAATGATTTTCGTTTATGATTTTAGGTCGAGAAGTCCCCGTAGGAGAAGCCGGAGCAGGAGCCAGGGACGCAGATCACGTAGCGAGTATGTGTATAAAATATAGGAATGTACCTCTAGCTATGCCCCGCCCATTTCTAACTAAGCTTCACCAACTTTTTACGTGTGTTTTAATCGATTTTATACTTTGAATCCTGAATTCCTACGTCTCAATTTCAAGGTGACTATACAGGTAAACTGTCAAATATTTTGAAACTAATTTGACCAGGTGCTGTTGCACGCCCATTCAAATTAATTTCAAAATATTCAAGACAGAGTTTTCGAGCTTCATGACATGGTTATTATGTCATTATGATGGTAACATCAGCGTACATGTGACATAATTGATTATGACATCGTGTACTTGAGTGACAGATCGTATCGCGCTATGGGGTGAAGGGCCACGTAAGCTTGCCATGACGACCATTCATCATCTATGTCTACGTTATCATTGGGACTGCTCATTATCCCAGAGCTTGCTACTAAAGAAGCCTCATGATTTCATTGATTAGCCTTTTCTTTAGACGACTGCCCTCATGATTTCATTGGTTAGCCTTTTCTTTAGATGACTGCCCTCATGATTTCATTGGTTAGCCTTTTCTGTAGACGAGGGCTCTTGAAGAACATGTGTATGTAGACGACTGCTCTTGAAGAACATGTGTATGATTTCAGCCAAACCCATCCTATTACCGAGAAATTCTGTTGATTTCTTTAGTCAATGGTATCTTTGATTTAATCTTTACCACTCTGATGTCAATATTCTATCGTTTACCATGTCAATAGCAAAGAATCTCGTGTACATTTTCCAACAATTTTGGTGGACTATGTTGCTGTCTTCGACAGCACCATCTTACACAAAATTTGCTGAAAAATGGCAGAATGTACACCAGTTCATCTTTTAATTTAATTTGAAAATTAAAAAATCTGACCTCAGTGTGGTAATGGTTAGGGCCTAAGGCACCACTGTATTCCAATCCAGTTATGTTCAGAACATTTACATCGTGTTCAAAAATTGTACTGATTAACCTGTTTCTGTTTTTATTTTGGAAATATGTTAATTTATTTATGTTAGTTTATGGTCAGTACTCTAGCCTAAATTGTAGAGATGCTCCATTAGTTTATGGTCAGTACTCTAGCCTAAATTTGTAGGGACAGTTTATGGTCAGTACTCTAGCCTAAATTGTAGAGACGCCCTGTCAGTTTATGGTCAGTACTCTAGCCTAAATTGTAGAGACGTCTTGTTAGTTTATGGTCAGTACTCTAGCCTAAATTTGTAGGGACAGTTTATGGTCAGTACTCTAGCCTAAATTGTAGAGACGCCCTGTCAGTTTATGGTCAGTACTCTAGCCTAAATTGTAGAGACGTCTTGTTAGTTTATGGTCAGTACTCTAGCCTAAATTGTAGAGACGCCCTGTCAGTTTATGGTCAGTACTCTAGCCTAAATTGTAGAGACGCCCTGTCAGTTTATGGTCAGTACTATAGCCTAAATTGTAGACACCCTGTCAGTTTATGGTCAGTACTCTAGCCTAAATTTGTAGGGACAGTTTATGGTCAGTACTCTAGCCTAAATTGTAGAGACGCCCTGTCAGTTTATGGTCAGTACTCTAGCCTAAATTGTAGAGATGCCCTGTCAGTTTATGGTCATTACTATAGCCTAAATTGTAGAGACGCGCTGTCAGTTTATGGTCAGTACTCTAGCCTAAATTGTAGACACCCTGTTAGTTTATGGTCAGTACTCTCGCCTAAATTGTAGATGCCCTGTTAGTTTATGGTCAGTACTCTAGCCTAAATTGTAGAGACGGCCTGTTAGTTTATGGTCAGTACTCTAGCCTAAATTGTAGAGACTTCTTGTTAGTTTATGGTCAGTAATCAAGCCTAAATTTTAGAGACGTCCTGTCAGTTTATGGTCAGTACTCTAGCCTAAATTGTAGAGACGTCTTGTTAGTTTATGGTCAGTACTCTAGCCTAAATTGTAGAGACTTCTTGTTAGTTTATGGTCAGTAATCAAGCCTAAATTTTAGAGACGTCCTGTCAGTTTATGGTCAGTACTCTAGCCTAAATTGTAGAGACGTCTTGTTAGTTTATGGTCAGTACTCTAGCCTAAATTGTAGAGACGCCCTGTCAGTTTATGGTCAGTACTCTAGCCTAAATTGTAGAGACGCCCTGTCAGTTTATGGTCAGTACTATAGCCTAAATTGTAGAGACGCCCTGTCAGTTTATGGTCAGTACTCTAGCCTAAATTTGTAGGGACAGTTTATGGTCAGTACTCTAGCCTAAATTGTAGAGACACCCTGTCAGTTTATGGTCAGTACTCTAGCCTAAATTGTAGAGACGCCCTGTCAGTTTATGGTCATTACTATAGCCTAAATTGTAGAGACGCGCTGTCAGTTTATGGTCAGTACTCTAGCCTAAATTGTAGACACCCTGTTAGTTTATGGCCAGTACTCTCGCCTAAATTGTAGATGCCCTGTTAGTTTATGGTCAGTACTCTAGCCTAAATTGTAGAGACGGCCTGTTAGTTTATGGTCAGTACTCTAGCCTAAATTGTAGAGACGTCTTGTTAGTTTATGGTCAGTACTCTAGCCTAAATTGTAGAGACGCCCTGTCAGTTTATGGTCAGTACTCTAGCCTAAATTGTAGAGACGCCCTGTCAGTTTATGGTCAGTACTATAGCCTAAATTGTAGACACCCTGTCAGTTTATGGTCAGTACTCTCGCCTAAATTGTAGATGCCCTGTTAGTTTATGGTCAGTACTCTAGCCTAAATTGTAGAGACGGCCTGTTAGTTTATGGTCAGTACTCTAGCCTAAATTGTAGAGACTTCTTGTTAGTTTATGGTCAGTAATCAAGCCTAAATTTTAGAGACGTCCTGTCAGTTTATGGTCAGTACTCTAGCCTAAATTGTAGAGACGTCTTGTTAGTTTATGGTCAGTACTCTAGCCTAAATTGTAGAGACTTCTTGTTAGTTTATGGTCAGTAATCAAGCCTAAATTTTAGAGACGTCCTGTCAGTTTATGGTCAGTACTCTAGCCTAAATTGTAGAGACGTCTTGTTAGTTTATGGTCAGTACTCTAGCCTAAATTGTAGAGACGCCCTGTCAGTTTATGGTCAGTACTCTAGCCTAAATTGTAGAGACGCCCTGTCAGTTTATGGTCAGTACTATAGCCTAAATTGTAGAGACGCCCTGTCAGTTTATGGTCAGTACTCTAGCCTAAATTTGTAGGGACAGTTTATGGTCAGTACTCTAGCCTAAATTGTAGAGACACCCTGTCAGTTTATGGTCAGTACTCTAGCCTAAATTGTAGAGACGCCCTGTCAGTTTATGGTCATTACTATAGCCTAAATTGTAGAGACGCGCTGTCAGTTTATGGTCAGTACTCTAGCCTAAATTGTAGACACCCTGTTAGTTTATGGCCAGTACTCTCGCCTAAATTGTAGATGCCCTGTTAGTTTATGGTCAGTACTCTAGCCTAAATTGTAGAGACGGCCTGTTAGTTTATGGTCAGTACTCTAGCCTAAATTGTAGAGACGTCTTGTTAGTTTATGGTCAGTACTCTAGCCTAAATTGTAGAGACGCCCTGTCAGTTTATGGTCAGTACTCTAGCCTAAATTGTAGAGACGCCCTGTCAGTTTATGGTCAGTACTATAGCCTAAATTGTAGACACCCTGTCAGTTTATGGTCAGTACTCTAGCCTAAATTTGTAGGGACAGTTTATGGTCAGTACTCTAGCCTAAATTGTAGAGACTTCTTGTTAGTTTATGGTCAGTAATCAAGCCTAAATTTTAGAGACGTCCTGTCAGTTTATGGTCAGTACTCTAGCCTAAATTGTAGAGACGTCTTGTTAGTTTATGGTCAGTACTCTAGCCTAAATTGTAGAGACGCCCTGTCAGTTTATGGTCAGTACTCTAGCCTAAATTGTAGAGACGCCCTGTCAGTTTATGGTCAGTACTATAGCCTAAATTGTAGAGACGCCCTGTCAGTTTATGGTCAGTACTCTAGCCTAAATTTGTAGGGACAGTTTATGGTCAGTACTCTAGCCTAAATTGTAGAGACACCCTGTCAGTTTATGGTCAGTACTCTAGCCTAAATTGTAGAGACGCCCTGTCAGTTTATGGTCATTACTATAGCCTAAATTGTAGAGACGCGCTGTCAGTTTATGGTCAGTACTCTAGCCTAAATTGTAGACACCCTGTTAGTTTATGGCCAGTACTCTCGCCTAAATTGTAGATGCCCTGTTAGTTTATGGTCAGTACTCTAGCCTAAATTGTAGAGACGGCCTGTTAGTTTATGGTCAGTACTCTAGCCTAAATTGTAGAGACTTCTTGTTAGTTTATGGTCAGTAATCAAGCCTAAATTTTAGAGACGTCCTGTCAGTTTATGGTCAGTACTCTAGCCTAAATTTTAGAGACGCCCTGTTAGTTTATGGTCAGTACTCTAGCCTAAATTGTAGACGCCCTGTTAGTTTATGGTCAGTACTCTAGCCTGAATTGTAGAGACGCCTTGTTAGTTTATGGTCAGTACTCTAGCCTAAATTGTAGAGACGTCCTGTCAGTTTATGGTCAGTACTCTAGCCTAAATTGTAGACGCCCTGTTAGTTTATGGTCAGTACTCATGCCTAAATTGTAGAGATACCCTGTTAGTTTATGGTCATTACTGTAGCCTAAATTGTAGAGACGGCCTGTTAGTTTATTGTCAGTACTCTAGGCTAAATTGTAGACGCCCTGTTAGTTTATGCTCAGTACTCATGCCTAAATTGCAGAGACGCCCTGTTAGGTTATGGTCAGTACTCATGCCTAAATTGTAGAGATACCCTGTTAGTTTATGGTCATTACTGTAGCCTAAATTGTAGAGACACCCTGTTAGTTTATTGTCAGTACTCTAGGCTAAATTGTAGACGCCCTGTTAGTTTATGCTCAGTACTCATGCCTAAATTGCAGAGACGCCCTGTTAGGTTATGGTCAGTACTCATGCCTAAATTGTAGAGATACCCTGTTAGTTTATGGTCATTACTGTAGCCTAACTTGTATAGACGGCCTGTTAGTTTATGGTCAGTACTCTAGGCTAAATTGTAGAGGCCCTGTTAGTTTATGGTCAGTACTCATGCCTAAATTGTAGAGATACCCTGTTAGTTTATGGTCAGTACTGTAGCCTAAATTGTAGAGACGGCCTGTTAGTTTATTGTCAGTACTCTAGGCTAAATTGTGGAGACACCCTGTTAGTTTATGGTCAGTACTCTGGCTTAAATTGTAGAGACACCCTGTTAGTTTATGGTCAGTACTATAGCCTAAATGTTTGAGGTACCCGTTCAGCGACTAAAGCTCTTACATGTATCTCAGTTTCCAGGCAATCGTACAGGAAAGCGTTGTAATATTTTGAAAATAATTTGTCTGGAATCCATTGCTATCGGATAACTTTGTATTTGTTTAATCCTTACCACTCTGATGGCAATAGTCTATCTTTTACTGCTGTCAATAGCAAAGAAACTAGTGTACATTTTTCAACAATTTTGGTGGAAGATGTTGCTGTCTATGACAGCAGCATCTTCCACCAAATTTGTTGAAAAATGAGCACCAGTTCATCTTTTAATTTATTTTGAAAATTTTATATTTTGACATCTGAGTGGTACAGATTAACAGAATGGTTTTTGCATATCAAACAACTTGAAACAAGTAATTTACCATATTTTGTTTGCTGGATGCTCAGTTTTATGATGAGTGAAGAATCATTCCTTCCTTGTTATTTAGATTCAGATAACCTCTATTCAGGTAACTTCTTCAAGTAACCTCCACATGAAATATCATTACATTTACCTCAAATTCACCTTATACCCTTGAGGAACCTGCATTTGCACGTTAAGATAAGACAATTGTTTGAAATTTCACCACTGGAATGACTGGCTCGATAACTGAACCAGTCATTCCAATAGTAAAATTAGTCATCTTGCCTGCAAATGGACATTCACTAAATGAAAATTAAAATTTTCTTGACAAATCTTGACCAGAGTTAAAATTTTAATGGTTGTATTTATCTCTGTTTTGCAGGTCACCACACAGAGGTGGAGATGGAAAGTAAGGTACATGCTGTGTACGCGCGGAATCGCTATGAGATTTCCTCTCCAAGGCAGGATCATAAGAGGAATAAGCAAAGACAATTTCACAAAGACACTACAGTGTGTCCTGGAGCAACTTATAACATGAATTAGCTACTACTAATACTACTACTGACAATCAATGATGATATTTGACACGAAGAATAAAAAAATCATTGTTGCGTACATTTAGTCGATCATGTGTGGCGTACAGGAGTTATTAATTATGTTTATTAGTAGCCCTCTCCCCATTTTGTGAAAGCAGTGTTGCAGTATTAATGTTTTAGCTTCCGTCCATTTGTGCAGCTTTTGTTTTTCCGTGATAACCTCTTCTAGTAGGACACTCATATCGTCCAAAAACGGCTTCTGCAGTGGTCTTGAGAAATGCCCATTTGCAGACCATGAGGAGACATTCCAGTGGTAAATTTTCAAAAATAGTCTTCTTGGTCTGCAAATGGACATTTTCCATGAGGATATTGAAATTTTCTGGATCAAATTCGAGGGTTAAAGGGTTACCCCTCTAGCTGTCTGGGTTCCACCAGACAGTAATTTCAATGAGCAAAAACTCCTGACTTGCTAAATATTTTGAAAACAATTTTTGCCACCAACAACTTTCAGTCAAATTGTTTTCAAAATATTTAGCAGGTGCAGAGAATTCCCTTGGGAATATGTCATCAGCAAAACACAGCAATTTGTTAATAACCCTTTAAGCCTCAAGTTGGTTAAATATGTCTTCTGCAGTTGTCTTCAGAATTACCCATTTGCATACCAAGAGAACACTTTGAAAATTTACCACTAGAATGACTGGCTCATTAATTGAGCCAGTCATTCCATGGTAAATTCTCAAAAATAGTCTTCATGATCTGCAAATGGACATTTTACTAGCAATAGTCTTGATTATCTTGACAATTAACCCTTTCATGGCAAGACATGCCGCAGTGGTCTTGAGAAATGTTTATTTGCAGTCAAAGAGAAAACTATTTTTGACAATTTACACTAGAATGATTGGCTCGCTTACTATTATCATTATCATTCTAGTATATTTTCAAAACTACTCTAAACTTGGCCTTCAAGTGGACATTCCTCAAGATTACCGCTGAGGCTGCTTTGACCTTTTCATAAGTTTGTGCTATCCTATTATTCCAAGACGTGTTTTTTTGGCTGAATCAATGGAATAACATGGCCAGACTTGGTAACTGTCTCACTGATACAAGGCACCAGACAATTTCAATGAGCTAAAACTTGACTTTTCTGAATATTTTAAAAACAAGTTGACAGAAAGTTGTTGATGGCCTAGCCTCCATCGACTTTCAGCCAAATTGTTTTCAAAAATATTCAGCAGGTCGAGAGATATAACCTGTAGCAAAAACTTGCAGTCTTACAGTTAACCCTTTAACACTTATATCAGCCAAAAACGGCTTTTGCAGTGGTCTTGAGAAATGTCCATTTGCAGACCAAGAGAAGACTATTTTTGAAAATTTACCGCTGTAATGACTGGCTCAATAACCAAGCCTGAAGTGATTCCAGTGATAAATTTTCAAACATTTTCTCATTCTCCAAATGGACATTTTCTATGAGAAAATTGAATTTTCTTGAAAAAATTCAAGGGTTAATAAACACCATATGTTTTCTTGTTTTTAACGTATTTATTGTTATTTTACTCGGTTTTGACAAGTGTCCAACGTTGATATACATGCATCGTTGTCAGAAAAGTAGCTGTATCTTATGTCTTGTTGCTGTACTTTTCTAATGAGGATTGAGCCTTTAGTGTACTACTCTCATTTTGTGTACATGAATGCATGTGTTTGTATGCTGCTGATAGTGTAAAGTCTGTTGGTCTCTCATTTTGTGTACATGAATGCACGTGTTTGTATGCTGCTGATAGTGTAAAGTCTGTTGGTCTCTCATTTTGTGTACATGAATGCATGTGTTTGTATGCTGCTGATAGTGTAAAGTCTGTTGGTCTCTCATTTTGTGTACATGAATGCATGTGTTTGTATGCTGCTGATAGTGTAAAGTCTGTTGGTCATTAAATGCCCTTTTAAATACTGTAACTCTCATATCAGCCAACAATGGCTTCTGCAGTGATCTTGAAAAATCTCCATTTGCAGACCAAGAGACTATTTTCAAAATTTTACCATTGAAATGACTGGCTCGCTAACCGAGCCAGTCATTCCGATGGTAAATTTTCAAAAATATTCTCTTGGCCTACAAACGTACATTTAATAAGCAAATACTTTGCCATTCTTGACCAAATTTAGCTGTTAAAACTGGGTTAAGCTCATGATAAACTGGCATGCTACGTGGTGTGCATGGCACATCAACTCATTTAGCTACAAGAGGATTAAGCACAAACTTAACCTAATGTATGTATGATTACTGTATTCTGCAGCTGTAGCCTAATGTCACTTCACAATCATACTAATGTAAGTTTATAAAGATATTGGGAATAGTCTGTCATAAAAGTGTGTGAATTGTATCGTTAGGTCATTGATTTACCCGTTAACACTCATATTGGCCAAAAATGGCTTTAGCACTGGTCTTGAAAAATGTCCATTTGCAGACCAAGAGAAGCCTATTAAAAAATTTTGCCACTGGAAAAACTGGCTCGATAACTGAGCCGGTAATTCCAGTAGTAAGTTTTGAAAAAATAGTCTTGGTCTGCAAATGGACATTTTCTGAGAAAATTTAAATTTTCTTGAACAAATTCGAGGGATAAGGAATTAATTTACAATGTATTTAATAAATTTTCTTTTGAACATTTTGTAACTAATTTAACGGGTTGCTGTTGCTTATCATAGGCAGCAGATCCTAGCCAAATAGTTTCAAAATATGCAACAAATCCGTATAGTTACCTTGAAATTTTGATTCTGTGAATTAATTTTTCAAAGTCATAATGTTTGATAAATAGTAAAAACAGTCAATTCGCACAAATAATGAACTAGAAATGAAATTTTAGACATCTTGACCGTAATGTCACCCATTGGAATAATGTATGGCAACCAGGGTTGATACCATAATATACAGGGATACAGACCCTCTTACACTCGCGGTACTGTAGTTGTCTTGAGAAATGTACATTTGCAGACCAAGAGAAGACTGAAAATGTGGGTGTTTCGATAATCAAGCCCAGTCATTCCAGTGATAAATTTTCAAAAAACAATTGTGTGAGTTTACAGATGAAGATTTTCTCTAAGAACCTTGAAATTAGAGCATTAATGAGTGTTACCTTTCTTACAAATTTCCATGCCTATCTTCATACTCACTGACATTCTGCTTCACGCATATGCTGTATCATCGTATATCGTACCATATATTTGTTAATTTCATTCATTTTAAGTATTTTTACTGGTGAACATGTCATATTTAATAAAGGTTCATATGAGTATTAAGACATATTCTTTGTGTGTTGTCTGTGGCTATTGTCAGGTATGATGTGCTATTGTGGCGGCAGCTTTGTTAGACGTGGTAAAAAATCTGAAGGACATCTCCGTGTATGAGACCACTAAATGGGATAATGAATGGACTTTTACAGTTTTAGCTATGCCCCGCCCATATATGTCTAAGCTCCACTAGGCTTGCACGAAAATCGCGATTTTTTTCCAGCCACGATATTTTTAAGATATGATTTTGAAAAAATCGAAATATCGCGAAAATTTTACTCTATTCTGCTTATTTGTCATGTGTTTGTAGCATAGCCTTCTATTACGGCAAGCTGTTCAATTTATTTCCAAACCAACATCTTTGCGAGAGGGTTGGGCTTAGATTAGGAATAGGACAAGAAAAAGTTGAAGTTCATTCTTTAAAGCTCTTAAAAGATGGACAATAATACAAAAATGGAATGCAATTGACCAGTACAATTTCTTGGCGCCGTACTGTATACCTCAAAACCATTATCGTGTGAGTGATATTATTACCTGGGACGGTATAAATATTATATATTTCTTAATAAGCATGGTTTATAAAATCAAAAATAATCCTAAATTTGACAATAAATGGCGTCGCGAAAATATATAAATCACGTGATATGGCATGCTCTTCGGTTTTTGGAGGCGAGAGGTGGCGCATTCATAAATGTGATAGTTAAATGAGATGGTATAAAGGCTTTAGCCAGCAAATTGAACTATCCGAGATGTTTCTGAAGGCGAACCTTTATTAGTAAAATATATAAATCACGTGATATTGCTCGCTCTCCTGGTTTTGGAGGCGAGAGGTCGCACGTTCACAACTGTGACAGCTAAATGAGACGATATAGACGCTTTAGCCTGCAAGGTGAACTATCCGAGATGTTTCTGAAGGCTAACTGTTATTAGTAAATGGGTACTCGGTAAATGCGGATCAGATCTAAACATTAGATATCTATGGATCTAAAGTGCATTTCTAATATCACATGATTTGTACATTTTCACAAACATGACATGAAGTGTCAAATTTTTTGGGTTAATTTTGATGTAATAAACAATGATTATATAACAGTACGCAATATTTAAGTTGTCCAATGTAATAATTTCATTCCCGCAATGATGGACAGGGTATACAGTAAGCCAATGTTTAAGTCGTCACAAATTTATAATGGGAAATTGTGTCCTATTCTCGTGTTATTAACCACAGGTGCTCATGTCGTGGCCCGTACATATGTGTATGGTAGAGTATCTGACTATGACTAATGACCCCCCCCCCCCCCCCCCCCTTTCCTGATAATATATATAAAATAGATATTTTATATATATTATCAGTATGGTGGGGGTCGTTACTCATAGTCGGCTACTCTACCATATGCATATGTACGGGCCATGACATAAGCGCCTGTGTTATTAAATGTTTTAGTTGAAATTTACCAATTATAGGTTATATTCGGTTAAAACTGATATGAAAACTCATAGCGAAGCCGATATGTCTACATAAGCCAAACCGTGCAGTCCAACTCAACCCAAGACCACTTCACCCCTGAATTCGTATACCATAAAATAGGCTATACGATATATCGAAATATCGCGTTTTTCTGGTGTGGGATTGATCGATCTGAACTCCCTCACTATATCAATTTCCAATAAACTACGGATAAGATGTTAACTATTTTGAAACTAATTGGACTGAGAGCTGTTGCTGCCTATGGAGGCAACATATGCAGCAACAGCGCCCAGTCAAATTAGTTTCAAAATATTTAACAAACTATTAAATACTAAAGACATACAGTTCATACAACAACGCATAATCTGTCTTAATTACGCATTTGTGAATACTTATCTACGCCATTCATGACATCATTGATTATGATGTCATTCTACACGTCACGTAGTTAATTATGACATCATATGATGGAAGGATAGAGCGGAAAGGTCTATTGGAAATTAAGTTTTAGTTGCGTCTCCCAACTTCATGTAGTATTAACACTCACGATGAAGTCGGCCAAAACCAGTCTAGTGCTCTTGAGAAAAATGGAGTGCCCATTTACAGGCCAAGATACGACTGTTTTTGAAAATTTACCACTGGAGTTACTTGCTCGAGAACCAAGCCAGTCACTCCATTGGTAAATCTTAAAAAATGGTCGTCTCTTGGATTGCAAATGGACATTCAATAAGTAAATATTTAAAGCTTTTGAACAAATTTAGTCTTTAAAATTAAAGGGTTAACCCTTTAACTTTAACCCGTCAATTTGTTCAAGAAAAATTTGATTTACTCAGAAAATGTCTATTTGCAGACTAAGAGAAGACTATTTTTGAAAATTTACCACTGGAATGACTGACTGTTATCAAGCCAGTCATTCCTGTGGTAAATTAAAAAAAATAGGCCAGTTTTGGCTGGCTTGACTATTATATTGTTAATGGTCAAGCTCCCTAACGGCATCGGCATGTGTTCGGAAATGTTCATTCGTAGGTAAAGATAAGACTAACCGCTAAAATGGCTGGCTCAATAATGGAGCCAGTTGCATATTTAAAAAAAGTAATCTTGGCATGATGATTAGCATGTCACAATGTGACTGAACAATAAATATGTTCATGACTGCAGAACACGCACATCCCTCTTCAGTCAGCCAAATACCAGCTTTCTTTTTCAACTTTACGTTTTGAAAGTTCTCTACAACAGGAATATGCCTAACATGAGGTCCATTCTTCCTAAGTTATGTTTATTGAGTATTTCGTGGTTTGTTGGCTGTATTATGCTTTTACGTATGTGTTACCAGTTTTCGTGGTATTCCAGTTTTGTGGTAGTCAAAAACGCCTTAAAGTCATCATTATTTGAAAGCCCTCAACTTTTTTATCTATTACCTTCGCTTATAACTCATGCGTTAGTGTTTTCTACTTATATCCCTAAGAATTTTCTCTTAGTCTTTTTTCTCTGGGGATATTTGAATGTGATATTTCCCGCCTTTTCTAAGCATGTGTTTTGCATTCTTTAGCCGAGACTCCAAATTTTTAGAGAAGTTCTAAGTTCTTCGAAGCTGTATGCTTCGTTTTCTATTTTATTTTCGTTTTTAGTGGTCAGTTAAAGCAGCTGAGAAGGTTAAATGCACTTCAGCTAAGTGTGATCGTGTCCACTCCGTCGAGTTCTTGGGCCATGTTTGCCTCAAGCCTACAACGTGTACACCATTAGCGATGTGCAGGATTTGCAAGGGTTGGTCGTCGACCGTTTCCAAATCATTTTTTAACGATTTTATGGCCAAGTCCGTGTTGTCCTCTGATCGCTCCCCCTCCAATGCTTTTAATTCTAAAGCCGGTTAATTTTCTGGTACTTTTGTGTACTTCACCAGCAACGGAGGGTGGGGTGGGGTGGGGTGGGGGGCCTCTAACTCTGATTCAGAGGCTCTGCTCGTTTCGAGCCATTTGTGACCGTTTTGACCAAATCGTTAGATGAACATATTTTGACATCCATTCACGCGACGAAGGATGAGTCATCAGAATCCGACAAAAACCGGAAGGCCCGCAATGTGGGAAACCATCTTCCCTCACGTCCAGACATGAGGTTCGGTCGCCGAAACCCAAAGACTAAGAAAAAGCCCAGAAAGGTGGTTTCGTGCAAGTACTGGGCAAAACCCACCTAAGCCTTGGTGGAAGGGCATTACCCTCAAGCTGGGTGTCGGCGACGGAAGTCACCGATTCAGCACACTGCCAAGGTCCAATTTTCTGTGATAACGTGGTAGCTAGAAATGGCCAGGGATCTCCTGTTATTAGCTTAGTTCAGTCAGGAAGCTCGATAGCTTCCGGTTTGACAAGCAATTCCGGTAGGTGCTCAGTAGATTTTGGTCTGCAAGACCCTGGTCTACTTCCGG